>WOVY01004484.1:0-135296 GCA_013436015.1 Rhipicephalus annulatus
CGCGCACCACAGTCGTGCCAGTGCCCCGTTGTTGCTCTGTCACTAGGAACAGCTACATAACGGCTTGCCCCGCCACGGTGGTCTAGTGGCTAAGGTACTCGGCTGCTGACCCGCAGGTCACGGAATCAAATCGTGGCTGTGGTACACGGGCCTACAACGATCAAATCGTTGTAGGCCCGTGTACTACGATTTGGGTGCACGTAAGAGAACCCCAGGTGGTCAAAATTTTCGGAGCCCTCCACTACGGCGTCTCTCATATTCAAATGGTATTTTGGGACGTTAAACCCCACAAATCAATCACCATACATAACGGCTTGTCCAAAACTAATGCAGTGCGCCAGAAACATTATGCTATCATGTTGGTTCAGTAGGCATACGAATTGACATGTCTATGTTCTCGCATAAGAGCCAGCGAAGCGCCGGCGAGTGAGACCGGTGGCTGTCGTGAGACGAAGGCGTACCTTTTGTGGAAGTGCTGCAAGCGCGTCGCATCGATGTGTGTCGCTTCTTGCGCGGACACCGTACACAATAAAAAGGCTTCAGTTAGGTTAAATGATGCCGCAGCTATTTACCGCGTGCTTACAGAAGGTTTTCAGACGCCTAGAATGGAACAGTTAGGGATAAAAGTTATTGGAGAGTACCTTAGTAACCTGCGCTTCGCCGATGACATTGTATTGCTGAGTAACTCAGGGGACGAATTGCAACTCATGATAACGGAGTTAGACAAGGAGAGCAGAAAGGTGGGTCTTAAAATGAATCTGCAGAAAACGAAAGTAATGTACAACAACACTCCGAAAAGAGCAGCGCTTCGAGATAGGTAATAGTGCACTTCAAGTTTGTAAAAGGCTATGTCTACTTAGGGCAGGTAATAACCGCGGAGCCGAACCACGAGATTGAAGTAACTAGAAGAATAAGAATAGGGTGGAGTACATTTGGCAAGCACTCTCAAATTATGACAGGTAGATTGCCATTATCCCTAAAGAGGAAGGTATGTAACAGCTGTAATCTTGCCGGTACTTAGCTACGGAGCAGAAACCTGGAGGCTTACAAAGAGGGTTCAGCTTAATTGAGGATGACGCAGCGAGCAATGGAAAAAAATGACAGGTGTAACCTTAAGAGACAAGAAGAGAGCAGAGTGGATTAGGGAACAAATGGGGGTTAAGGATATCATACCTGAAATCAAGAAGAAGAAATGGACATTGGCCGGGCATGTAGCACGTAGACAGGATAACCGCTGTCGTTAAGGGTAACTAACTGGATTCCAGAGAAGTATAGTGGGTTAAGGGGAGACAGAAGGTTAGGTGGGCAGATGAGATTAAGAAGTTTGCGGGTGCAAATTGGCAGCAGCAAGCACAGGACCAGGTTAACTGGCGGAACATGGGAGAGGCCTTTGTCCTGCAGTGGATGTAGTCAGGCTGATGATGATGATGATGATTATGATGATGATGCCGCAGTTATGCTGTATTGTCATTTTTACTAGTAAAACTCGTGTATTCTGAAACCCAGATGCGCTGATGACACTTGTACGGGCTCGGTCGGTATGACTAACCTTTGGTGGAAATCACGGTGGTAGAACAGAAGGGTGAAAGTCAAATTTATTTTTAGTTGTGGTTGTTTTATTTAGATTTTGTAATGTTGACAGCGCTCGACGGCCAAAGCAGCCATCATGGGCCGTGAAGATAAGAGGGATGGAAACTGCAGGGCAGGCACATCATTGGCACCACGCATGCTGAGATGTGGCGTATTTTCCACTGCAGATGTCGCTCGTGCTGTTCCGCGCGCGACGCTCCGTTGTTATAGACAGTCAAGTTGAGCACTGTACTTCCCCATCGCGCAGCATTTGATCGCCACGTGAATATATATATATATATATATATATATATATATATATATATATATATATATAGTTTTGTAAGACAAACATGTCTGGAGAAACAGAATGAGAATAATTCGTAGTAGTAGTATTAGTAATAGACTTTTATTCAGCCAAATTTACAGGCCGAGCATTTAGACCGCCTGTGCGATCAGTCGACGCTGTTCTTCTTCCCCTTCGGCGCCGATCCAGTCGAGCCAGGAGGTGATGGAAAGGGATGGGGGAGGGTAATAGCTGGATTGCTGAGCAGTCGGGCAGTAAAACAGGCAGTGTGACAGGTCAGCGTATATGGGAGAGACAATTAGGACAGCAGGGGTTAGACCTATATTTATAAAGGAAAAGGCGAGAGGGGGTTATCAAGCAGTTTATTTGGATGTGCCGTAGAGTTCGAGCCTCGAGCGCAGTGAGTGATGGATGAGGGGAAGGGTAAAGACGCTTGTCGAGCCGGAGCTGGAGATATACCTTTGTAGGGCCATCATCATCGCCATCATTTCTTGATCACTGCGCCGCGCCTCTCGCCCTCGCCTCTCGCGCAGCGGATGCAAGCTCGAGCTGCGCGAGGATTAGAACGAGCTGACACGCCTGGCGTGGCGGACGCTGGTAGCCGACGTGGCACCGCTTCAGGTCCGGAATAAAGTGGCGAGATCGGCACGGCCCCATCGGCCGCCTTCGACGTCATCTCGCGTCTCTCTTCTCTCGCCACTACATTGGTGACCCGGAGAACACGCCCTTCGCCGAGCGGCCCGCTGCCATGTTCCCGCAACTCTGCCCGCCAGTGCCACCGTTCAAATCGACTTACCCCAAGGTATGGTTTATGCAGTTCTTGCGGTGAATGGCATCACGGACCAGCTGTTGATGCACGCCATTCTTCTCGACGCCCTTCCGGTAGAGTTGCACCATCTCGCTGCCACTTCAAGCACCAGCCCGCAGCCTTACGATGCCCTCTGCACTGCGGTGCTCGCCCGCAACGGCAACACATACCGTCCGCTTCCGTTTACCCGCACCAGGCAGGTTTCCCAGGCGTCGCAGAGCAAGGTACGAACCGGTCCGCAGCCCTCCATGGACCGCTACCTCGGTACCCCGGCCTAGACTACTTCTACACCTGATCTGGTCGCAGAAACATCCACTCCTGCACGTGATCACGACCGCGAGGTAGAAGACTCCCCCACTGCGACTGACCTTCCCTCCGAGAGGTACATTCCCTCAGAGCCCCCGTGCGGAGCTTCATCACACGTACCTGCCACCTGCACGTTTTCTACGAAAGCGACGGCACGCGACACCGTGGCCCCACCAGACTCCATGACGACCACCTTGCCGCCCGCTTCGGAGTCTGGCACAGGTGACCTTTCGCCCGTTATTGACTTCCCGACCTCGAGGCTTTCGCCTTCAACGGCGTCCGATAAACGAGACTTAACCTCTCGTGTGGCCACTGGCGACGCGTGTCCTGTGCCCGACTGCCCATCCGCAAAGGTTCTCGACATTTGGGCTGAATGCGGACAGTCAGCCACGGGGTTTGTGTTTTCATCGTCCTCGGCTGACGACGCTGCAGGCATGCTTACCACCGGCTCGTCTCGGCCGACCTCCATGGCTCACGGCACGGCTGACACGTCAGGTTCTACGACGGCAACTTCGCCGAACGCCCTGGTGGCTACCACGACGATGGGCATTGTCATGCCCGCTATTCACCTCCCGATTGCGGAGCCTTCACCCTCCCCGATGTCCGAAGGCGACTGTCGACCAGCCTCAGTGTTCTGCACGTCCTGCCGGCAACGACCACCATCGTCCTCGCAGTTTCCCGCAGCTGAGGTTGAGGCCGCCAGCCATCAACCACGGCCAGGCTTCCAAGACGCTGCGACTGTGACTGACGCGCTTGAGGACGACGTGCCCGGTCCGCTTCGGACGGGGCTCACCGGGCATGCAGCGCGCTGGGGCAGTCTGGGGGGTGTTGGCTGGAGGCGGCCATCAATTGTGCAGACCTGCACGCCGGCCCTCGTGCGCGGACTGCCGGAGGTTATTGCACGAGCACAGGTGTCCCGTCCAGTGCTCCGGGCGAGCCCACGCTGGCTGGGTTCCACCACCGCCATTCCCCGGAGCCTTTGCCTCCGGACGGCAACGGCCAGACGTGTGTCCACAATGCCAGCTCGTGTGTCACAACCGCGACGGCGCTCATGCCTCATGCGCGTCTGCCACCCGTTGCCCTACGTCGGCGACGACGGCGTGCTTGGCGTCACACATTGCGGCAACTTTTGGGCCGCTCTGCTGCGCGGCCACGGGTTGCGGTCACGGCCCTGAAGACGGCACAGGCGCCTACTCGGCCTGTCCGACGCGGTGTCCCACCACTGGTAGTGTGCCCGACTGCCTACCGCGCACTTGGTGGTATTGTTGGGACACGTTCCGTCGGGCGTCGGCACGTCTGTCTATGCCGGCACGTCAGACGCCGCTCGACTTTGAGGTCTGTGTTGCGTCGACCCCAACGTCAGGGCCCGCACTGCCAGCCCTCTGCCGACGTTGGCAGCATGACCTCGCGACACACGGTCCACTCTCGGCCTGTCCGGCCAGGTCACCGTGAGACCCGCTTGTCGGCTACCACAGCGACCCGGCACTTCCTCCTTCGTCCCTTGCGCTTCTCCCAGAGTCGCCCACCAGAGACACACTGCTTACCGATGGCCTATAAACGTTGACAACCTGGACTTGCCAAATGAACACTTTATGGATTGTCGTTCATGTATATAGCATTTGTCACTACTTTTTTCTTTTTTTTTCATATGCCTTCGAATCGCGCAAAGCGCTAGGGGGGGAGCCCTGTAGTGCCATCATCATCGCCATCATTTCTTGATCACTGCGCCGCGCCTCTCGCCCACGCCTCTCGCGCAGCGGATGCAAGCTCGAGCTGCGCGAGGATTAGAACGAGCTGACACGCCTGGCGTGGCGGACGCTGGTAGCCGACGTGGCTCCGCTTCAGGCCCGGAATAAAGTGGCGAGATCGGCACGGCCCCATCGGCCGCCTTCGACGTCATCTCACGTCTCTCTTCTCTCGGCGCTACACCTTCTTGATAGTGTGACGCAAGGAGATCTGCCCATCGTTATTCGCGGAACTCTCACTGTCTTCCGAAGGTGTGGGCCAGTGAATGAACGGTGCCCGGTGCAATATATCACGGGCAAGCTGATGAGCTATCTCATTGCCGTTAATACCCGAATGGCCAGGAACCCAGCGGAGGAAGACAGTGGAGGTATGAAGAGCAGAGGCCGCTCGCTCGACCTCCTGCTGAAGGGCAGGGGGCAACGTGTTGTTCTGTATGTGACGGATGGCGGCGTGAAAGTCGGAGTAAATCGTGTACTCGGGGAGAGAAGGGAGGAAAATGACTGCATGGCGTGGACCATGGAAAGGACCTCGAGCGAAAGTACATTTGGCGGGTGTAAGTATGGCCCGCTGGTGTGTTATGAACTCTATCGCCATGGAGACGTTGTGTGGCGGATTCGTAAGTTGCTTGTTTGCAGTACCAGAGCCGCTACGGTGATGCGATCTCCGTTGACGGCCTCGAGTGCGCATTGAACAGCGTGGCCTGCGTCGTACACCACCGCGCCGTCGATGAGACATCGCGACGTTTCGCAATTTGTATGCACAGTACTCCCGGATTGAAACACAGCACACCGGAGCGTGTGGCCACCGGTACATGTGCCGCCGCTCGTGAGTGCTCGTGGAACCAAGGTGTTGCATTGTGGCACAGAGTGAGGGGGAGAACCAGAGTTGCCAGGTGCCGCCGAGCAAAGAAGCAAACAGTCACTTCAAAACAAGTCTCAAAAAGCGGCGGCGCTTCTCCGAATAAGCCGAAAATAACGGAAGTTAAACAAATGTTCCTATTCTTCAAAATTGCGTGGTAGTACAAAAACATGCTACGAATGCATCTGAAAGTGTACAAACATTTATTTCGCATAATAACAATAGATGCATGAATGAAGGCAAGGATTTTTATTGCCTTACACACGGTCATCGTCACTGACATCTGGCAGATCAGAATAATTCATGGCATCCATGTCCGCGGACGTGGATGCAATTCGCACAAACTAATAAAACGTTCACCGTAGATGGCGTAATCTCACATAATAAGGACATGTGCGCAGTCGCCCTTCGGTTTAGCTGAATGATAAAGAAATTGCTGGACAAGACGTGAGATTATGCCGTCTACAATAGAGGTATTATCAGTTTTTTGTGAACGATTGTACGATGCCAATTCGCTCATGCGCAGTGTTCATGAGGGCGGGAAAAAATATATTTTGTGGTTTCTTCGTGAACAAAGATCAGCTGCTAGTCTGCGCTGGTACGGTGTGTTGCTTTCTTGCGTGTCCTCGTGTGTGTGTGCGCTGAAGTTCCAATATGCTAGAAGCACCAACAGTGGTGTAGGGAAGCGTAGCTTAGCCGTGTTTTTGATAACAGATTGCTTGCCGGGTGATCCAACAATATTTTCCAAAAAAGCACAAGTAAGCTCCCCACCCCCCCCCCACCAAAAAAAGCGACAACAAAGAATCGAAATTTCCAAGCGTCTCGGCTTGGAAACAAGCCGGATTCCGCTTGAAAAAAAACAAGCCGGAATCCGCTCATGACTGGCAACTCTGGGGAGAACACCAACAGAGCATGATTACTCCTCCCCGTCGTACAATGCACAATGCAACTTCCACAAGCAACCACGAGTGGTGGCACATGTATCGGCGGTCACGCGCTCCGAGGGCCCTGTTTCAATCCGTGAGTGTACATACTTGTAGATGCTAGAAAAAGGCATGCTTATTGAAATATCTAAAAGGACACCTGAACTGATTGGTATCGTATGGCGGAAACTTCAGAGAACGAACGGCAGCAGTCTCACAAAGTTTCAATTTCATACCAACACTGCAGTCGGTGGCATCGACGTGCTCGTCGGCCACTCTTGACCTTGTCGATCGGGCCGCAACTGAAGCAAGTTGATCACTGCTCTCAAAAACATTCGTTTCAGGTGTTGTGCTTCGCGAGGCTGTGTCTTCGGCAAAGTTTCCTACTGAAGCATTGCGATCCGCGCACAGGAGGAGCTGATGCTGCAACGTGGTTGAAGGCGGAGTCACCGCTAGGGCGTCACTCGCGAGAGGCTGCCGCTTAAAGATCTCGAGGCAGGTACACGCACCCCTGGTTGTTGGTTGTTTATAATGACACATAACGCATCTCCCAGCACATCTTAATAATAAAAAAAGCCAGTCCTCGCCACGAAAAAATTCACCAGCAAGAATTAAGGGGTCTTTGTTGTGTTTTGTATTGGCGTCAGTCTTGAACAGCCGACTAAAGACCTTTCTGCCGGATATTATTGCTCCACACCAGGCTTGCGCAGTCCCGGGCAGATCAATGTTCACAACCTGACCACGACAAGGGACGTGTTCCAGTACGCTTCGGAGAAAAGAGTCACTGGAGCCTTTTTTTCACTTGATCAGGCCAAGGCTTTCGATAGGGTCAGGCACACCTACCTGTTCGAAACCCTGCGAGAGTTTGGCCTACCGGCAAGCTTTGTACAAGTGATAAGGCTCCTGTACTCAGACCTCAGGTGTCACGTAGTAGTAAATGACTCCACGACGGACACCTTTCAGTACACGAGAGGGATCAGGCAGGGGTGCCCGCTTGGCCCGACCCTCTTTGTACTCGCGATTGAGCAGCTACTTACACCCCTTGCAAGCGACGCGCACATCCAGGGCCTTCCTCTCACAGGAACTGCGGACCTGAAAGTCCTTGCATACGCTGATGATATCTCCCTTTTGTGCGAGATCCAAGCAGTCTCAAGCGCTTTCACTAGGTATTCGTGTCATACGCCCTAGCATCAGGTGCACAGCTAAATGAGAGGAAGTGTAGAGCCCTCCTATTCGGCCATTTCCCGGCGCACGTGATCGGCAACTTCGAGGTAGTCACCGCTGTTAAGGTCCTCAGTATATACTTTTCCCGCGAGGGAGTTGCGGCCTCAACGTGGTCCCGAGTCGTGGACAGGGCTGCACAAGTGTCAGAGAGCGCTAGCCTACAAGGCCTGGACGCTACGCGAGAAAGCCGTAGCCGTCAAAACAAGCATTTGCGTCCCTAGCCTCGCATGCGAGCCGAGTAGCGGTGATGCCCCCAAGAACAGCAAGCCAGTTGACCAAACTCATTAACGCATACCTCTGGGATGGGAAACCACCACTATTGAAGCAAAACTTGCTACAACTGGCAGTGTCAGAAGGGGGTCTCGGCCTACCACATGTGTTGACCACGAGCAGAGTCCTGGCCCTAAAATCCACCCGCATGCTCGCGCGCGCGAGCGATTACCTAGAGCGCAACCTACTCCTCTACTGGAGTGGAGTGAAGCACGACTGGCTGGATGCAGGCCGCCACACCGGGCCATTTGCTGAGGCGCCCGCGCCCTTCTATAAAACGGCGTCGGCTACCTGGCGCATGTTGAGGCAAGAAGTGCCCGAAGACGATGTGGATGAGGACCCGCCAGCACGCATCGCTGAAGCCATCACGCGGAAGCAGCTGAGCGACACTGAACAAAAACGAGCTGAGCGCGCGAGGCACGAATTACTCTCGCTCCGTTGCGGCACCCCCCGTGATGCACAGGATTTGCTTCTGAAAAAGGCCTGGGCCGTCCTCCCCACCAGAAAACGCCTGCATAAATTTGGAATAGTCCCGGATGCACGTTGCCGAACTGTCACGCAGTTGAATCGCAGGATCACGCGTTGTTCCAATGCGTGGCGGTAAAACCCGTGTGGCGGATGGTAGCCCACTACTTTGGTATCCGCCCACCTCCCAACCACAAGCGCAACAAATGTGCCTTCTGCCAACTTGTGCTGATCTTCACGATGCTAGCTATTTCGGAAAGGATATCGCTAGCGGAGGTATGTAGAAAGCCTGTGCGGAGCGCGTTTCCGGTTGTCTCGCGTATCCGGCGGTTGCTATGGGCCCACCTATCCGGCGAACTCTAGGCCAGCGGTGAGGAAAACTTCCTTCGTTGCTGGCATACCAAATTCCTTTTTCTGAGGAATGGCAAGGCAGCCGCCCCAATCACTACCTGGTGACCCCCCTCCCGCTGTCTAGCACATGCAGAAGGGGACTTGTATATATAATATATATATATATATATATAATATATATATATATATATATATATATATATATATAGATATATATATATATATAATATACATAATATATATATTATATATATATATATATATATATATATATATATTGTCGCGAGAGGAAACGATAGGCAGGAACTCGAAGTGGAGGACTGTTTACTCAGCCAGAGCTGCCATTGACTTCTTCGCTCTCGTCTTCTGCCACCAACACAGCGTGGCATTACCCTCTCCCCAATGAAAAAAAAGAAGAAGAAGCATCGAATGAATGCCATGGCTCCGAAAAACAACGAAAGGTAGTAAGAAATGTCTGTGTCCATTGAAAAGAAAAAGGACGAGATGAAAAATAAAGAGGCAAGAAAGTAATGTGCAATTGTCTTGAAGGATATTGCCACATCACAAAGTTCTTGTCTTGCAGTCAACGAGAATAGTACGGCTTCATCCTGGAGACGTGAACCACATCCGAGGAGCGGGGTCTGCGAGAACTGTGTGACGTGTCTGCTGGGACAACTTCGTAGTTCACTTCGCCGAGGCGATGAAGAACTCGGTAGGGTCCGAAGTACCGACATAAAAATTTTTCTGAGCGTCCACGTTGACGTATAGGAGTCCAAACCCAGACTAGGTCTCCGGGTTCGTATATTACAGCTCTGTGGTGGGTGTTGTACCGGAGAGCATCTTGATTTTGCCGCAATAAAATGCGAAAGCGCGCCAGCTGCCGGGCGTCTTCGGCACGCTGAACAAATACATCTGCGTCCGGGGTGATCGTGTCCGGCAGAGTTGGCTGCAGCATGGTGTCAAGCATTGTGGTGACGTCGCGGCCGTAAACCAGACGAAAAGGAGCAAAGCCGGTGGTTTCCTGCAAAGCCGTATTGTAGGCAAATGTTATATACGGGAGGATTTCATCCCAATTCTTCTGATCCTTGGCGACATACATCGAAAGCATATCTGCAATCGTTTTGTTAAGACGTTCGGTTAACCCGTTAGTCTGTGGGTGGTACGCAGTTGCTGTTCGGTGCGTCGTGCCGCTCAGCAACAGGATCTGTCGGAGCAACTGTGCCGTAAAAGCAGTACCACGATCTGTGATGACGACAGCGGGAGCACCGTGGCGGAGAACGATGTTCTTGATGAAGAAGTCAGCCACCTCGGAAGCAGTTGCTCGCTGGGCGGCTTGTGTTTCGCAGTATCTGGTCAAGTAATCGGTGGCAACCACAATCCAGCGGTTACCAGCCGTAGACTTCGGAAATGGGCCGAGTAAATCCATCCCGACCTTTTCAAAAGGTTCGTGGGGGGGTCGCAAAGGCTGAAGCAGACCGGCTGGTTTCGTCGTTGGAGTTTTGCGGCGCTGACAGGCTGTGCATGTCTTGACGTACTGCCGGACGGTTTTCGTAAGTTTCCGCCAGTAGTATTTGTTCTTGATCCGCACCAGAGTACGCGCGAAGCCAAGATGCCCTGACGATGGCTCGTCGTGACTAGCACGCAAAACATCATCGCGGAGAGCAGCAGGAACGACGAGGAGGTAAACAGTTTTCGTTGAGTGAAAGTTGCGCTTGTAGAGGATGCCTTGGCGTAAACAGAAAGATGACAAATCACGCGCGAACTGATGTGGGGGTTGTGGGCGACGTCCCTCAAGGTATTAGATCAGTGGTTGCAATTCTAAGTCTTCGCGTTGCTGCTCAGCCACGTTTAATGATGCGAGAATAGCAAGGCAGCTGAAGTCTTCATCATTGCCTTCGTCAGCGACCTCGACGGGTGCGCGGGAAAGACAGTCAGCGTCGGTGTGTTTCTGGCCAGACTTGAAAACCATCGTTATATCAAACTCTTGTAACCGAAGGCTCCATCTTGCGAGACGGCCCGAAGGATCTTTCAGATTCGCTAGCCAGCAGAGAGAGTGGTGGTCACTTACGATTCGGAAGGGGCGTCCGTACAAGTAGGGCCTGAATTTCGTTATGGCCCATACAACCGCCAGACATTCTTTTTCAGTCGTCGAGTAGTTCTTCTCCGCAGATGACAACATGCGGCTAGCGTAGGCGATGACGCGTTCCACGCCATCTTGATATTGCACGAGAATAGCTCCGAGGCCAAGGTTGCTCGCGTCAGTGCGGACTTCTGTGTCTGCTTCGGTGTCGAAGTGACCTAGGATCGGTGGCGTTTGTAGGCGTTGTTGAAGGTCGCGGAAAGCGCTGGATTGTTTGGGACCCCTGACGAAGGCGACGTCATCCTTGACGAGTTGTTGTAGAGGGTCGGCGATTTTCGAAAAGTTTGGCACGAAGCGGCGGTAATAAGCACAAAGTCCCAGAAAGCGGCGTACATCATGCTTTGTTTTCGGTATCGGGAACAAAGCAACTGCCATAGCCTTGTCAGGATCGGGGCGAACACCGCTGCTGCTGACAATGTGGCCAAGGAATTTCAGTTCCTCATATCCAAAACAACACTTTTCCGGTTTCATAGAGAGGCCGGCAGTGCGAATAGCCAGAAGAACCGCCTCAAGCCGCTCAATGTGCTGTTCAAAAGTTGTAGAAAAAACGACTACGTCGTCTAAATACACTAAACAAGAGTACCACTTCAAGCCGCATAAAACTGTGTCCATCATTCATTGGAACGTAGCTGGAGCGGAGCACAGGCCAAAAGGGAGTACTTTAAATTCATAGAGACCGTCCGGTGTAATAAACGCTGTTTTTTCTCGGTCCCGTTCATCTAATTCAATCTGCCAATATCCGCTCCGGAGATCCATGGAAGAGAAGTAACGGGCGTGTCGCAGGCGATCAAAGGAATCATCAATACGAGGAAGAGGATATACGTCTTTTTTCGTTATCTTGTTCAGTTTGCGGTAGTCGACGCAGAATCGTAATGAACCATCTTTCTTTTTAACCAGAACAACTGGTGACGCCCAAGGACTAGTCGATGGTTGAATTACGTCGTCGTCGAGCATTTGTTTTACTTGATGACGTATAGCATCTTGCTCCTTCTGCGACACGCGGTAAGCATGTTGGCGCACGGGTTGCACGTTGGGCTCAGTGATAATTCTGTGCTTGATTAAAGGAGTCTGCCGGACTTTCGAAGTAGTGGCAAAACGGTCACTAAAGGATGAGAGGAGACTAAGGAGCCTTGTCCTCTTAGGTTCTTCCAACTGGCGATTGACGTTGAGGCGACTAGTCACGTCAGTATCGCAGCTGTTTTCAGTCGAGATCGTCGTAATCAAAGGGAAGGCGTCCAAATCATCCAATGCCTCCAAGTAAGCTATTGTTGTGCGTTTCGCAAAATGCCTGTGTTCTCCACTGAAGTTCGTAACTAAAACCATAGTCTGGCCATTTCGCAGTTGAATGAGGCTTCGAGCAATTGCCACTTCCCTATCAAGCAATAACGTCAGGTTACTTTCGGCGATGCCCGTAATCGACTGCTCCCGTGGACACTCAACAAGCACGAAGATACTACTGCGAGGTGGCAACGTGACGCAATCATCGACTACGCGTAAGGCCACGCCACGATGTTTGTTCTCGATGTCGGAATCTGGAGAAACACAGTTAACAAAACTGACGAACAAATCACGCAGATTAATTATCGCTCCATACTCTTGCAGAAAATCCATGCCCAAAATGACCGGCCGAGAACAATTGGGCAGTACAAGGTATGATGCTACAAAAGCCGACGCACAAATCTCAAGCCTGGCGGTGCACCTTCCTATTGGGGATACGAGGTGTCCTCCAGCGGTGATTAGTTGAGGGCCGTCCCACGTTGTCAGCACCTTGTGTAGACGGGTGGCCAATGAAGCACTCATCACCGAGTAATCAGCTCCCGTGTCGACAAGCGCAGTCACCGGATAACAGTCGACGGAAACAGTAATGGCAGCGGACGTTCTGTTGGCGGTTTCACAAACAGGCTTTAACGGCACGTCGTAAGGCAGCGGCGGAGGGTATTTGTCGGTTCGCGTGACAGCGGCCTCACCTCCGGAGGTCGCCGTTTTCAGTTTCCCCGGCGTGGGCTTGCGCCACTGACACCAGGGGACCCAAAGGCGGGTCGGGCGCGGGGCGTTGATGTGGACGGACGGGGTGATGGTGACCGTGACTGTCGTCGCGGCGGGACAGGGGCGTGATGACTACCCTCCAAGTAATCCGCAATTTCCTGTGGGCGCTCACCATAGCGTGGACAACGAGCATCTGGGTGGAATCCGCGTAGGCCTATTCGTCGGTAGTAACAGTCGCGGTACATGTGTCCAACTTCGCCACAATGGTAGCACAAAGGACGATTGTCGGGTGCACGCCAGACGGTGGACTTCCGTGGGCCAGGACGAAAATCGGTCTGAGAAGGCAGGCGACGGGCTGGACTTTGAAAGCGTCTGGGGGTCCCGGTAGGTGCATGAACAAAATGTGCCGTCGGTGGCGTAGAAACGCGTAGGGCATCTGCGTAGGAAAGCGTGGGAGGTTTGACTTGCGATGGTGGTGCAGAGTGAACGAACTGCCTGATTTCGTTCCGAACGACGTCCGTAAGAGCAGCGCTACTGGGAGGGGACGCTGCATAAAATTTCCGAAGTTCTTCTCGTACAACTTGCCGTACGAGTTCTGTGAGGACCTCCCTGTTATCACCTCCTGGTATAAGCGAGCACGCAGCGGACATGGCCGTCTGACGCTCATACTGCGACACCCGCTGCCGAAGCATGCGCTCCATAATTGTGGCCTCACGTATGAACTCGGACACGGTCGTAGGAGGGTTGCGCACAAGGCCCGCAAAAAGTTGCTCCTTTACGCCTCGCATTAGCAGGCGCACTTTCTTGTCTTCTGGCATGTGGGGGTCAGCTCGCCAAACAATCGCGACATTTCTTCGACAAACATGGCGACGCTCTCGTTCGGCATTTGAAATCGCGATGAGAGTGCCTGCTCCGCTCTCTCTTTCCGTTCTGGGTTACTGAACGCCTCGCGAAGCTGCCGATGGAACTCCTGCCAACTTGTGAATGAGGTTTCGTGGTTCTCATACCACACTCTTGCCGCGTCTAAGAGGGAGATATACACGTTCTTCAACTTACGGCGATTGTCCCAGTCGTTGATGGCAGCGACCCGGTCGAAATGGTCAAGCCAGTCTTCGACATCCTCACCGGCATCCCCGTGGAATGGGTTGGGTGTGCGAGGCGTGTTGATGACACAGGGTACGCTAGCGAGTGGGTCATGCTCCGTTTGGGTTGCGGATGTGGCAAACATTGTCCTCACGGAACTTGCCAAGGGGCCGTACTGTGGTGGTAGTCCTTGAAGGCGGCGGCTGCTTCGATAGATATCAGCAGATCCTGGTGCACTGGCAGTGGTTGCTTCTGGTTCAGGACCAGCAGGCATAAGACGTTGCAGTACAGTACCCAGCACGTCCACCAGTCTGTCGCGAGAGGAAACGATAGGCAGGAACTCGAAGTGGAGGACTGTTTACTCAGCCAGAGCTGCCATTGACTTCTTCGCTCTCGTCTTCTGCCACCAACACAGCGTGGCAATATATATATATATATATATATATAGGTATATCTGTATCACCTTTTTCATTTCATCACCCCACTGTCGTTGTTATTCGTAATCGATTCGGGCAAAGTGTGCTGGTCGACACTTGAGTTAATTTTTGTATAACGCCTTCTTCATTGATTGGCGCCTTCAGTCAGTTTTTACGCGCAGATTGTTGCTGATGTCTTATTTGGGGGGAGACAAGAGCCCCCTCCCCCGCTCCCTTGTACCCCCCCTGCGCCCCCCCCCCCGCCTCAAGGCCTCTTTTATACTTCCGGGCATGTACTTACCATGTTCGAAAGCAGCATTGTTTCAGGCGACCAAAAAGAAATAATACCTAGAGTTGTACAGCGCTAAGTCGCTACTTGCACCAACCGCGTGTTGAGAAGACCTACCGCCGCGCATGATTAAGCCTGCTGGAGCACCACGCGCTGTACAGTAAATAGAGGGGTACATTCCCCCACATACATTGTACCTCGGTAATGGTGCTTACCTGATTGTACATGCAGCCTTTGTAGTCGTGAAGCTCGATGTTTTTGTTATGTACTTTATCCTTGGTTGGAAGTCAATAAACTTCTCTTTGTTGCCCAGTGCAGGCTGCCGGGTCACGAAAGGAAAACGTGCACCACGCCATGGTGCGCATGGTGCCAGCAGTGGGGGCATCCCACCTGCGACGCGCCTTGCAAGCGCTGCGGCGGGGATCACCCTCCCCACCTCTGCAAGCAGAGGCTGTATTGGGAGGCAGCCACGCGGACCAGTGTGCCGCTGGTCGCGCCTCCGACCGTGGTTAGTGCGGAAGGCCAGGGCGCGCCAGCGCCTACAATCTCGGACAAAGGGGAGCAGGGGAAAGCCATTTAGTCCGCACCAGGAGAAGCCGAGGTTGAAAAAAGCGACAAGAAGGCGCCAGAACCTGTCGAGGCGCCTCTGACCGCTTCGAAGAAGCCGGCGCAACGCGCCGACACTCACGTGGCAACAAAGAAGGAGCCAACACCTGTCGAGGCCGCTCTGACCGCTTCTAAGAAGCCGGCGCCACGCGCCAAAACACCCGTGCACAAACAGAAGGAGCCAAAACTCGTCGAGGCCCCTTGGAGCGCTTCGGAAAAGCCAGCGCCACGCGCCAGAACACCAGTGCAAACACAAAAACGTGTCCCGGTGCAGAAAAAGGAGGAAGCTCGCCCTTCCACTCCTAAACAGGCAGCAAAACCGGCTGCCCGTCTCCCCGCGGTGGTGAGAAAGAGCATTCTCCCCCAGTTGTCAAGGAGCGAGGGAGGTCACCTCGTCGCTGCAAATGCGGCGGCAGCCGAGCACGCGCAGCGGCGGCCGCGAGGGAAAGGTCAACGTCCTCGTCCGATTCAAGCTATTCGGAGAGCGCCTCGCCCGAGTACAAACGCCACGCAGCAACCGCAGTGGTGGACGACGATTCGTCGTCGTCGACCACTGTGGAAGACTCGGAGATGAACGTAGGGAGCCCGACTCCGTGTGCCTTCTGCAAGTCGGTCGGGTGCGACTGTTCCGAGCTTTCGGACACGTCGTACCCGTCCACACCGGTTTCTCACGTCGCGGGAGAGTCCGTAGCTTAGCTCGAGATACCGCCGTTCCCTTCCCCTCGCCCTTTCGTTCGGCTCTTTCGCGCAACTCGCACACTTTTTCTCAACTCTCACTATGGCTTTTCTTTCTCTCACTATCGCTTCCTTCAACTGTCGCGGCCTCTCTCGCGCCGCGAAACAGAACGCAGTTATCGAGCTAGCTCGTGCTAGAAAGGTAGACATCCTCGTCCTACAGGAGACTTACGTCCATCGACTCGGTCAGATCAGGTCCTTCGACACGACGTTTGGCACCAGGTCCTACTGGGGCTATGGCGCGAGCGGTTCGCGGGGCGTGGCTATCGTTTTGACGCCGTGCTTCACGGGTTCGGTGCTGCGCTACTTCAGGGACACTGATGGCCGTCTAATGTGGATGGACCTCGATTCTGGCATTCGCATCGTAAACGTGTATGCTCCAGGCGACTTCCGCTCGCAGAAAGAATTCTTTGCCGCATTGGATCGGCTCAACTTGAGTCGTACTGGTGGGGGATTTCAATTGCGTGCTAGATCCCATTGACCGTCGAACTTTCAAAGGTACTCCTCCGAAATGGTCAGATAGGCGTGGCGAAGGCGTACTGCGCGAGCTAGTCGACGAGCTGGGGCTGATCGATGCTTGGCGCGCTCTTCGGCCGGCCCAGTCAGGAATGACTTGGACTGGCAGGAACGCGCGAAGCAGGATCGACTGCTTTTACGTCTCGCCGTCACTGGCTCCCAGTATACATTCCTCGTGGTTAGTTTCCTCGGCTTTAAGCGACCACAGCCTCCTTATCTTAAGGCTCGTCGGCACAGACATCGCAGCTCAGGGTAAGGGGCCGTGGCGCCTAAACGCCCGGCTCTTAAACGACAGAGGAATACTCGTTGACGTGGCGCGTTTAATACAACGCAAGGTACACGCAACACCAGAGCTAGACGGCGACAGCGGGGACGAAGTGAAGGCCGACGTCGCGGAATGCTTTCGGTCGTGGGGCAAGAGCCGAGCACGGGAGGAACGCGGGGAGATCAAAATTATCTCCGGTGTGATCCTCCTGCTGTCTCGGCTGGAGTCCACTGGCCCTGGCATTGCGTCCGCGCTGGCTACGCTTCGTAAAGAGCTAAGAGTAGCGCTCCAGCGACGCTGGGATGGCCTCAAGGCCGTTGCTCGCGCTGAGAGATGGGAAATGGAGGCTTGGTGTAGTCGGACCATTTTGCGGCGACGTCTAGCTATAGAAAACACACGCCTCTGATGTCCCTCATCGATCCAGAGACAGGCAGCTTAGTGTAAACGCCGGACGGGGTACTTGAGGTGGCAAAGCGGTTCTACGAGAACCTTTACGCTGAGCCAACTCCGCCCTCGGCCGACTTTCCGTTCGTAAAAAACGATCAGGTATTCGAGCTCTGCGACTCTCCCATCGTGGAGGAGGAGCTCCACGCGGCCTTGGTGACTATGAAGCGTAATCGTAGCCCGAGAACCGACGATTTGACTGTGGAATTTCACGTCAAACTGTGGGAAGTGCTCGGGAAGCCTTTCACCACTCTGGTGAATAGGCTGCTGCGTGAAGGGACGCTGTCAACGACTCAGAGGAAGGGGCTGATCACTCTCCTTTGTAAGGACGAGTCGAGACGCACCGTTCTTAGGGCGTGGCGCCCCAGCACACTACTCAACTGTGACTACAAGCTCATAGCCAAATGCCTGTCTGTTAGGCTCACTCCAGTACTCAGTACTGTTTTGGGACCATACCAGGCATGCTGCGTTAAAGGGCGATCCTGCCAATTACATGGCTTCGCGATTAGAGACTTGATTGAATGGGCGAATGCACGGGACGTCCCGGGCATTCTATGCTCATTCAATCAGGAAAAGGCGTTCGACAGAATAAGCCATCACTTCATCTTCCAAGTCTTAAACAAGGCAGGATTTAGTGACAGGTTCGTTAGCATGATTAGAGCTCTGTATTCTCGGCCAACGTCTGCTGTCATCACACAGGATTGCGTCTCGGATTCGTTCGACGTGTGCAGGGGGGTCAGGCAGGGCGACCCGCTCTCGCCTGCCCTGTACGTGCTCGCGTTCGAGCCGCTTCTGCAGCGACTGTCTGGCGACAGCCGACTTTGTCAGTTTCCCCTTCCACCGGGTGCCCTTTCCGTCGCGCTGTTTGCCTACGCAGACGGCTTGTCTATCGTAGTCCTAAACGAGGCAACCGTTTGCACCGTCTTGGAAGTTTTAGACGAGTACTGCGAGGCAAGCGGCGCACGCGTTAATCGGTCGAAAAGTGCAGTAATGTACTTAAACTCAGCTCCAAGTAGCGCGCAGCCCGTACACGGCTTACCCGTGAAGGCGAGGCTGCACGTTCTAGGGTTCCACTTCGAACCAGGAGGCCTGACTCCTGAAAACTGGCGGATAGCGGAAGAAAAGCTTGAAGCCAGATTCGAGGAGTTCGGCAAACTCTTTTGTCCGCTGACTGCAAGGGTAACGATCACAAGATTTTGCTCTTCTTGGTTTTAACGTACGTGGCTAGAGTTATGCCGGTCGCGAGTCAAACCAAGAATCGCTTGGAAAAGACTCTGTTCGATTTTATATGGAGCGGTTCATCTATTTACACGGGGCGCCCGGTCCTGAAGCTGCCCAGAGATCGGGGAGGGCCCCGCCGCGGTGGTCTAGTGGCTAAGGTACTCGGCTGCTGACCCGCAGGGCGCGGGTTCGAATCCCGGCTGCGGCGGCTGCATTTCCGATGGAGGCGGAAATGTTGTAGGCCCGTGTGCTCAGATTTGGGTGCACGTTAAAGAACCCCAGGTGGTCTAAATTTCCGGAGCCCTCCACTACGGCGTCTCTCATAATCATATAGTGGTTTCGGGACGTTAAACTCCACATATCAATCAAAGATCGGGGAGGACTCGGAGTCCCCGACCTGGGGCTCATGGCCAGGGTGCTTCACGTCAGATGGACCCGAGTAGCGTTAGACTCGGACATGACACTCACTCGAAGCTTCGCGTCGTTCTTCCTTAGCACGCGCTTACGGCAGTTCTCGGCGGGCGCCCTCTCTCACAGCGTGCCCCGTGCGGGAACCCCGTCAGCTTTTTACGCGGGCGCGGCTAGGACACTCGCGGAGATTCAGCGCGTCGATCCAGAGTGTGACGTAGTCGAGGTGCAACTCCAAGATCTAGTCGGCCTCATAACCCCGCCTCCACCAGAGCGCTACATGGTGTTGGACCTGTCCCGGCACAAGCCGAACTGGCATCTCATCACAGCCAATTTTCTCGACGCCAAGCGTGCTACCTTTATGTACCGCCTGGCAAGGGGCTGTCCGCCTATAACGTACAGACCCTACACACCAAACGTCCAGCGAGGTGTTTGTCCATTCTGTCATAGTCGAGAGGACCCAGTTCACATCTTTCACGAGTGCGCGCTTCCAAAAGCCCTACTCCGAAAGATAGCCGACTTATTTCAGCTCTCGGGAGTACCATATCCCACGGTCCGTTATTTAAATCCGCTCCCGTCTCACGCGGTCAACCAGTTCGTGCTTCTTCTCGTCGAGTGCCTATACCAAGTTTGGTTGGCGCGATGCGAGGCCGTTTACCAGGGGAGACTGCCGGGCCTCCACGAAGTGCTTGCAAAAGTGCGGAAGGAGGTCTGGTTTCATCTCTTTCGTGAGCGGTATCGCCTAGGCGCGAAGAAGTTTCTCGAAACCTGGCACCGACCGGCAGTGATCTATAGTGAGTCTAAAGGGCAACTAACCATCCAACTATGATGGCGGAACATCTAGCAGCAGGATTTGGCGAGGCATCACTCGCCTGCATGCTTTGTTTAAGTCTAACAGCGCGTTCATTCAGCGCTAGGACAAGCCACCACGCCTGGGGACTTGTTAACATTCTGCTCGGCAGCGCCTTCCTCCTTCTTTCTCCGGGGGAACGCGTTTTCGTTTAAAGCATGACGATAGTTATAGCGCGAGAACAAAACGACGACACAGAGACAAGAAGGACACGAAAGAACTATAACTATCGTGATGCCATACCAACGTTACTACCATACCAACGTTACCAAGCTGCCACACTTCTAAGTTCGTTCAAAGAGCGCGCCCTTCGGTTGGCGCTCTCTCCTCCTTTCCCGCCTCTCTTCGATAGAGAGAAAGATGCTCTCTTCCCCCCTCCGAGCTAAACTCGTTTCCGTCGCTAGCCCCGCCGCCGGCGTGTGTATTCTGGTCGGTTGCGCGCGCAATTCAAACCGCTCGCTGGCAGGCAGCCAGCGGGCACAAGCCTGCTGCGTGTTTCTCGCGCGCGCCGATCGTCTTCGGCGCGCCCCGGGGGCGTAGCACAACCGCTCGCTTTCAGCCGGCACCACGGGTGTCTTCGACCTCCGGTCACTAAGGATTGGCCACATCTCCGTGTGCCCTGACCTCGTCAGCGGCACTAAAGAGTGGCCCCCTTGCCTGGCACAGGCACCGGCCATCTCGCGGCGTGGGGCCGCGAGATACGTCGCGTCCGCACGGTGCTTTGCGCGCCGCGTGGATGCGGCACCCTTGTCCGGGTAGGGCCGTTCAAACAAAACAAAAAAGAGACCCGACCTCTACCCAAGGGCGGGACCCTTACCGGGTTGAACGTAACTGGATGATGAAGGGTTGATGAGTGACATGTACTCTGGGACGCAGCGCTTTCGGGTGCCAACTCCCCTTCCTTTCTGACAACGGTAGGCGCGGGCATTGCACTGCGCTCGTGCTGAGCCCTGCCACTACCCCAAACTGTGGCAGGTGGGGCATGCAATTTTTGGTAGGGGGGGGGGGGGACTGCGTTCGCGTTCTCCCCCTATTTTACAATCCAAAGGAAGGTCTATACACCCGTTGAAACACTTGCGCGGCGGAGGATAGTGCAAGCTATTGATAACCGGGTTTTCCGATATGCCTTCCGATGTGCCATTTTCTTGTGTTAAGTGAGAGTTGCTCAGAGCCTTTAAAATATACCTGTCCAAGGCTGCATCTGGAGAGAAAATTGCGATATTTGAAGTTTTAGATGCGGAGCATCTAATACTCGAGGCTTGTAGTGCGGCGCCGTCCGCAAGCTTCCTCCTCCTTCTTCCACCATCTGTGCATCCCTTCGTCCTCTACACACCACGCGCGCTTCACTCCTCCACCATCTGTGCACCCTTCCTCCTCTACACACCGCGTTCGACATCTACAATTCTCCTGATTCTCCAGTGGACGCGCATGTGGCGTTGCGCTTCGAGAACATTCAACAGCTGCCAGTGCATGCGCCGTCGCGCTGTATATATACTCAAGGTCGGCGCTCGCTCGCTCAGTTGCCGCTCGTCGGTTGGTTTGTACGGCGCGTCGACGTCCAGGGTCGCGGTGAAATGAATTCCAACGAATCCACAAACACAATGATCGACGTCCCTTCGACCAGCGCCGCCCTTTCGCATACGTGTGTACGTGTTCACTCGTTTAACACCCCCTCCTACAACCACGTTAACCAATTTAGCCATCGACCCAAGTAAGTCGCACTTTAACACCCCGTTAACCAATTATATGCTCCGCATCCTCCTCAGTGTTCCCCCGAGGGAAGCTGCGGGCAATTTTTTTGCGCTATCTCTATCCGTATTATGTCTTCACATCGTGGGTGAAGAAGATGAAGAAATAAGCCTGGGGTAGGTAAGGGACTTTTTTGATTCTCGGAAGAATCATTTGAGGGCAGGTGTGGCAGGGTGAGTGGAGGCAGGATGACGACGGGCCCTCGGGCCGCTCTAGATGGCCGCACATTGCTGTGCTTCGGCGACCCTTCTGGCCCAGCTCACTATCCCGAACTTTATTTCCGGTTGCGAGCTGCGAAGAGTGCCTACCATCGCTCCTGGTGGGCAGAAAATTAGGTAAAAGCATGTAAAATCGAGACAGCTGACGATTCCATCCCTGGCACCTAAAAGCGAAGGCAGGTAGCTGGAGCCTCGTTCCTAGTGCTCGGGCTTTGGTGTGAGCAGCCGTGTTCGGACGAGAACACCCAAACTAAGCGACCGGATAGATAGATAGATAGATAGATAGATAGATAGATAGATAGATAGATAGATAGATAGATAGATAGATACCCTTAAAATCACCAAAGTTCGCAAAGAAATGCTGCAAATTTAATACAAAGTACCTATAATGCTGTCTTGGTTGTCCCTGACTTAGACTTTTTTTCTTTTTAATTGTGATAGCACACAAAAAAGTTCAATTTTACAAGCTTTCTCGAATCGCACTATCTTCTAAAGCAAGTCTATATTTCAACTGCACCCCGAGCGTGCTGTGGCGTCCAAATTTTCGCTTCACATGTTTACAAGATATCGTGACGTCAACAGCGATGCCCGCTCCACACTTTGAGGGCAGCGGCGGTGCTGAAAGTAAGTACCCTAGTGGTTGGGCACTAGTGGTTAGGCACTAGCGGTTGATACTGCCCCTGTATGTACTCACTTGCTCACCCTCCCCCTCCCCGACCTATCCTATTGAAGAAATCCTGGCGGCTCATCTATGGGTTGGCGACACACAAGCGCCCTCTTTGAATGTTTTGGTGACGCACAAGCACCTATTTCAGAAATTTTGTTACCTGACATTTCAATAGCCAGGCTGCCACTTCAAGTCGCTAGTATTGGCACTATTGTGGCCTGACATCAATCAAGTGTTGATGTCGGTAGGTGCAGCATACAGAAATGAATTTTAATATCAAAATAACATACCTTGTCAGTAGACGTCCGTGCTTTAGGTGTTTTAGAATGTTTCAGTTTGAAACCTCCTATAATGTTTGCTTTTCTTCATTTGTAGCTGTCCAACACTACCCGCAATTTATTTTCGAGTGTGTTCAATGTTTTCAAGCGATTTCACTGTCGTTTGAGTTATTCTAACATTTTCGCTCGTATGATATCTACCATCAATAAATACAACAACAATTTCTCATTCCACCACCAAGATTATTAACCTAAGCAATGACTGCGATGCAATTCCCGCTAACGCAACACTTGTACCGAGTACCTTGGACGCGCTTTTCGGTCTAATTAGATCGGAAATAGTAATCGTGGCCACTCGAGGATTCCCGCTGCCACCCTGTTTGAGATCCACAACAAAAGATGCTGAAAAGTCTTCATGACAGGGTTCAACAATGAAGAAAGCTTGCTTGCTGCTGCTTCAGCGTTCAGCGCCTCAGTTCGTCATTTCGATTTAATGCACATTTACTAGATAATTGTATGGGCTGCTGCGAAATATAGACTTGCAGAATACCTCCTTTGCCCTAAGCATCTAAACTTATTGACAACAAACACAAGCTACAATGAAGCTAGGAGCTGAAAGTGTTCAAACCGATGCGTCCAAAAACGATGTGTGAATATGAAAGCGCACAGTGTCTTCAAACTGCATGAGCTTTCACATGACAGGTTTTCTATACACAGCTTAGTCTTTAAAATTGTATTGGCTTTCGCCCATGAAGTTTTTTTGTTTCTAAGACAAAAGTACTATAATCACGAGAGGACGGGTGCGTTTTAACTCGCTACTTGCTTTCCATAAAAAAAAATACCTTCGAATAACAAAAAGTGGGTCTATCAAAATGTACGAATATGCAAAACATCCCTTCCCGAATCGCAGAAAAAAAAACAATTAGTAGATCGCACGTATCTTCGCAGTCGATGTTATGTGAAGCCTGCACATGGAACGTGACTGCTGTAATTTCTTTATTGACTGGAACGTCATGATGTGGCGCTGAATATGCATGCACAAGTGCATGAACATGAACAGCCTTGGACAAAACGTGCGCCCTCCGTTAATTGACTGCAGCGCTAGCGCCTCTAGCGGCGTAAAGATGATTCATGCTTGTTGCGCTAAAACTGCTGTTATATTTGATCAAACTTGAGCTTTTTTTAATCCTCAATCAGAGCTACGTTCAATTTTATTTAACAGGTCGACGCAAATTAGTGAGCCCTCAGTGTTTCTTCAAATGGCTCCTTAAAATAGGCAAGACGCAAACAGTAATCTTCGACCGTCGTCTGCACCTCACCAGAACGACACAAGACGTTGCGATGGGTGCTGACCGAGTGCGACCCGTTGTCTGGCATACTAACTTGGTGCCGGGGTGACCGTGGTCAAGATGGCGGTGGCCCTTTGCTGAGGCACCCACGCCCTTCTATAAAACGGCGTCGGCTACCTGGCGCATGTT
This sequence comes from Rhipicephalus annulatus, assembly GCA_013436015.1. NCBI lineage: Eukaryota > Metazoa > Arthropoda > Arachnida > Ixodida > Ixodidae > Rhipicephalus > Rhipicephalus annulatus. The sequence continues at coordinate 24,177 of WOVY01004484.1, forward strand.
GAGGCAAGAAGTGCCCGAAGGCGATGTGGATGAGGACCAGCCAGCGCGCATCGCTGAAGCCATCACGCGGAAGCAGCTGAGCGACACTGAACAAAAACGAGCCGAGCGCGCGAAGTGCGTATTACTCTCGCTCCGTTGCGGCAACCCCCGTGATGCAAAGGATTTCCTCCTGAAAAAGGCCTGGGCCGTCCTCCCCACCAGAAAACGCCTGCATAAATTCGGAATAGTCCCGGATGCACGTTGTCCGAACTGTCACGCAGTTGAATCGCAGGATCACGCGTTGTTCCAATGCGTGGCGGTGAAACCCGTGTGGCGGATGGTAGCCCGCTCCTTTGGTATCCGCCCACCTCCCAACCACAAGCGCTACAAAGGTGCCTTCGGCCAACTTGTGCTGATCTTCACGATGCTAGCTATGTGGCAAAGGAGATCGCTAGCGGAGGCGCGTAGAAAGCCTGTCCGGAGCGCGTTTCCGGTAGTCTCGCGTATCCGGCGGTTGCTATGGGCCCACCTATCCGGCGAACTCGAGGCCAGCGGCGAGGAAAACTTCCTTCGTCGCTGGCATACCAAATTCTTTTTTTTCTGAGGAATGGCAAGCTAGCCGCCCCAATCACTACCTGGTGACCCCCCTCCCGCTGTCTAGCACATGCAGAAGGGGACTTGTATATATATATATATATATATAGGTATATCTGTATCACCTTTTTCATTTCATCACCCCATTGTCGTTGTTATTCGTAATCGATTCGGGCAAAGTGTGCTGGTCGACACTTGAGTTAAATTTTGTATAGCGCCTTCTTCATTGATTGGCGCCTTCAGTCAGTTTTTTACGCGCAGATTGCTGCTGATGTCTTATTCGGGGGGAGACAAGAGCCCCCCCCCACTCCCTTGTACCCCCCCCCCCCCCGGCCCCCTCCCCCAGCCTCAAGGCGTCTTTTATACCTCCGGGCATGCACTTACTGTGTACGAAAGCAGCATTGTTTCAGGTGACAAAAAAGAAATAATACCTACAGTTGTACAGCGCTAGGTCGCTACTTGTTCCCACCGCGTGTTGAGAAGACCTACTGCCGCGCATGATTAAGCCTGCTGGAGCACCACGCGCTGTACAGTAAATAGAGGGGTACATTCCCCCACAAACATTGTACCTCGGTAGTGGTGCTTTCCTGATAATACATACACCCTTTGTAGTCGTGAAGCTCGATGTTTTTGTCATGTACTTTATCCTTGGTTGGAAGTCAATAAACTTCTCTTTGTTGCCCCCAGGGAGAGGCGCGGGTGTTGCACTGCGCTCGTGCTGACCCCTGCCACTACCCCAAACTGGAGCAGATGGGGCTTGCAATTCTTGGTAGGGGGGGGGGGGGGACTGCGTTCGCGCTCTCCGCCTATTTTACAATCCAAAGGAAGATCTATACACCCGTTGAAACACTTGCGCGGCGGAGGTTAGTGCAAGCTATTGAGAACCGGGTTTTCCGAGATGGCTTCTGATGAGCCATTTTCTTGTGTTAAGAGAAAGTTGCTCAGAGCCCTTAAAATATACCTGCCCAAGGCTGCATCTGGAGAGAAAATTGCGATATTTGAAGTTTTTGCGCCATCTCTATTCGTATTATGTCTTCACATTGTGGATGAAGAAGATGAAGAAATAAGCCTGAGGTAGGTAAGGGACTTTATTGATCCTCGGAAGAATCATTTGAGGGCAGGCGTGGCAGGGTGAGTAGAGGCAGGATGACGACGGGCCCTCGGGCCGCTCTAGATGGCCGCACTTTGCTGTGCTTCGGCGACCCTTTTGGCCCAGCTGAATATCCCGAAATTTATTTCCGGTTGCGAGCTGCGAAGAGTGCCTACCATCGCTCCTGATGGGCGGAAAACTAGGTAAAAGGATGTAAAATCGAGACAGCTGACGATTCCATCCCTGGCACCTAAAAGGGAAGGCAGGTAGCTGGAGCCTCGTTCCGAGTGCTCGGGCTTTGGTGTCAGCAGCCGTGTTCGGACGAGAACACCAAACTAAGCGGCCAGATAGATAGATAGATAGATAGATACCCTTAAAATCACCAAAGTTCGCAAGGAAATGCTGCAAATTTAATACAAAGCACCTATAATGCTGTCTTGGTTGTCCTTGACTTAGACTTTTTTTCTTTTTAATTGTGATAACGCACAAAAAAGTTCAATTTTACAAGCTTTCTCGAATCGCACTATCTTCTAAAGCAAGTCTATTATTCAACTGCGCCCCGAGTGTGCTGTGGCATTCAAATTTTTGCTTCACATGCTTACAAGATATTGTGACGTCCACAGCAATGCCCGCTCCACACTTTGAGGGCAGGGGCGGCGCTGAAAGTAAGGACTCTAGCGGTTGGGCACTAGCGGTTGATACGGCCCCTGGATGTACTCACTTGCTCACCCCCCCCCCCCCCCCCACCTATCCTATTGAAGAAATCCTGGCGCGGCTGATCTATGGGTTGGCGACACACAAGCGCCCTCTTTGAATGTTTTGGTGACGCACAAGCGCCTATTTCAGAAATTTTGTTACCTGACATTTCAATAGCCAGACTGCCACTTAAAGTCGCTAGTATTGGTACTGTAGTGGCCTGACATCAATCAAGTGTTGATGTCGGTAGGTGCAGCATACGGAAATGGATTTTAATATCAAAATAACATACCTTGTCAGTAGACGTCCGTGCTTTAGGTGTTTTAGAATGTTTCAGTTTGGAACCTCCTATAATGTTTGCTTTTCTTCTTTTGTAGCTGTCCAACACTACCCGCAATTTATTTTCGAGTGTGTTCAATGTTTTGAAGCGATTTCACTGTTGCTTGAGTGGCTGGCTGGCTGGCTGGCTGGCTGGCTGTATTGGTACTGTAGTATTGGTACTGTAGTGGCCTGACATCAATCAAGTGTTGATGTCGGTAAATGCAGCATACGGAAATGGATTTTAATATCAAAATAACATACCTTGTCAGTAGACATCCGTGCTTTAGGTGTTTTAGAATGTTTCAGTTTGGAACCTTCTATAATGTTTGCTTTTCCTCTTTTGTTGCTGTACAACACGTTCCGCAATTTATTTTCGAGTGTGTTCAATGTTTTGAAGCGATTTCACTGTCGCTTGAGTGGCTGGCTGGCTGGCTGTATTGGTGCTGTAGTATTGGTACTGTAGTGGCCTGACATCAATCAAGTGTTGATGTCGGTAGGTGCAGCATACGGAAATGGATTTTAATATCAAAATAACATACGTTGTCAGTAGACGTCCGTGCTTTAGGTTTTTTAGAATGTTTTAGTTTGGAACCTCCTATAATGTTTGCTTTTCTTCTTTCGTTGCTGTCCAACACTACCCGCAATTTATTTTCGAGTGTGTTCAATGTTTTGAAGTGATTTCACGGTCGCTTGAGTCGCTGGCTGGCTGGGTGGCTGGAAGGTAGGTAGGGAGGTAGGTATGTAGGTAGGTAGGTAGGTAGGTAGGTAGGTCATGGTCATGGTCATGGTCATGTAGAACATGGTGGCAGGCAAGGCTAATACGAGCGGTACGCATTCCAATGACGGCTAAATTTCCACCATCGGCGACACGGACGGCTTGTGTTGCGGCAAGCGCGAGTACTTTTTTGAGGCGGCGACGGAGACGAGCACTCATTATAGACACCTGAGCTCAAGTGTCATCTAAAGCCGTCAAAGAAAGACCGTCTACATGCACTTCCAGCAAGTTCTTATTAGTAGGTAGCGTCAACGGAGGAATTCGGGTCAGTAGCACTTGATGCAGCACTACCTTCAGGAGCTGCATAATCTAGTTTTCCATCCCGGAAGATCCATAGTTAGTTGGCGATAGATAGCGGCGGGGTTGGGGTGACGGAGAACGGCCCCGTTGCGGTGACGGTGAACGAGCAGTAGAGCGGCTGTTAGGTGCGTCGGAAGCAGGATACTCACGGCTGGGCGAATACCGAGGAGGGTCCGCATATGATCGAGGAGAAGAAAATTGGCTCCAAAGGGGGGGGGGGGGCGTCGAAGTGCTGCGGCAGTAGCGGGAGACATGGCCAACTCGGTGACAGCGGAAGCAGATTGGCTTGTCGTCTGCTGTTCTCCATTCCGTCGTATGGCAGAATCTGGGCAGAAAGTATCGGTCGTGGCGTGGTGCATTTATTGGCATCGGTTTGTAGTCCGATCGGGAGACGGAGCAGGCGAAACGGGAAAACCGAGGTTAGCAATTTCTTGTCGCACCACTGCCTGAATAACTGACACCGCCGGAGGTGTTTGCACGGTGCCCTGGTCGAGTGGAAGTGCATGAAACGACGCCCGACGGGCCGGGCCGCCTCAAGCTCACACCGAATGATGCGTGTGACATTATCGTGCAAGGGTGGTGCGGCACCGAGATCGGTACAGGTTGACGTGACAGCCGTGTTGGGTAGCCGTAAAAATTGAGGCCGAACTCGGCAGTTCTTGGCCATTTCGAAGTGGTGGCATTCCTTAGTTATGATACCGACGGTCATGACGTTGTACACGAGCAAGTTGAAAGCGCCGTCTGCGATGCCCTTGAATATGTGGCCCACCTAGTCACTCTCGGTTATTTGCTCGTCCACTTTGCGGAACAACGCAATCACGTTCTGTATTTACGAGACATACGACTCGTTTGATCACTGTACTCGGGTGGCGAGTTCTTGTCGTGCGGTCACTTGCGACCAGACGGTTCCCCAAAGATGTCGCGTAGTCGCTCCTTGAAGATGTCCCAGCTGGTGAGCTCGGCCTCATGAGCATCAAACCATACACGCGGGTGCCATAAAAGTAAAATATTACGTTGGCCAGCATCATAGTAGGGTCCCATCAGTGAGACAGGCTACCGCGCTCGTACATGCGGAGCCAGTAATCGACGTCAAGGCCAGGCTGGGCGGAGAACGTACCGGGATCACGGGGGTGGGACATCGCAAGGTACATAGTAGCTGACGCTCCAGCTGATGGCCGTGACGGGTTGTTATCATTAGAAGCCATGGCCAGAGGCTGGACGGTGCGGCCACTGCGAAGCTTCGTGGTGAGGACGGGGAACGTTCTATATCCACCAAATATGTTACGGGAGAGAGACGCCGTATCGACGAGGTTGTGGATGAAATATACTTCAAACCAGCAGCAGCAGTGGCGTGACCAGTAGACCAGACACCGAGCGGAGACCACTCTTCGTCCTCTTCATCAGGCACACACGCGCACCGTCCCACAAAATGTCACCATGTGTGTAGCAATATCATGAGTGGTTTCAAAGAACCATCGTCGAATTCTGACTGCAGTGCCAGAGAAACTAAAACTAATGCACTCGGTTAGTTGGTTTCTGTTTCCTTAGCACCTCGGTGTGGAAATCCGACCATGAATTTTTGAAACCACGCGTAAAATTTAAAATTTTTTAAAACTACCCTCGCCATTATTTGTGACGCAGAACAACTTCGTCATATAAACAACCATCCTAAAATTGATAATAAAGTTAGCTTAATTATTTTTGCTTATCATTCCTGAGTTATCTAATTAGTAACAAAATCCGCCTTGGCTTAGGAATAGGTTGCGAAGACAAGTGGCAACCCATTATAAACAATTTAAAGTTTGCAAGCATTGTACCACCAGTTAAACTTCATTCCCACTGACTTAAGCAAAAGAAAGCCAGAAATCAAGGTTGCGGGAAAACCTGTGCCTGCTAACACATACCAGGTATTAGGCCAAATAAAATTATTAAAAAAGGATTGCCAATCGAGATTCAAAGCGCAAAATTTGGAGAAAAGCCAATGGATAAAAATAAAAATGTCGACTAGAGGTAGCACATAGGTGTCCCGAGGGCTCATAGAGCCCAGAGACCCGTGGAAGTTTAATATAAAAATAATAGGGAAGAGATGGCTGGGCCAGTTTTTCAGATAAAAAGAATGTGCATAAAGTTCAGGGAGCCTCTTATAATTTTAAAGTAGCTGAAAAAAAAACATAGGCTATTTTCTAAAGCTGTTTGTGTTCACCGATGCTATTAATGCACATTGGTAAACGAAACAGATGTCAACAACGGTGTGTGTTTGTGAAAAGGGTCTGTAGTTTTTTAGGAGAAAATATGTGTTGCTTAATAACACCCTGTATAGTATATGCATGCGCAAGCAGTTAACCATATGCAGTGATCCAGTACATGAATGCACCATAAATTTCTTACGTATATGGCTACACAAACTGATAGTCTCTCTTATTTGGCAGAATATATATATAGCTTTTAGGCTAACTTAATATGCTATAATATCAAGTTCACAGCCTGTGCTGCCCCTTTGCAACCACCAAAAACTGAATTGGGCAAGCACGCATGCTCTGTATATACCACCAGAATATTGATGGTAGAAGCTGAGATCACTTCCTAAATGCAGCGGCTGGAGAAGCAGGCTTGATGAGTTTCCAATCAAGAATTAACCAGACCTGGTGTCACAGAACGAGCGCTAAAAAAGAGCGCGCCGCCAAATCCTTGCGACAACGGGCGGAAGAAACGCCGCGAGGTAAAAAAGAAAAAAAAGAAAGCAAACATCCGAGGCTCCCGGGCGCGCGCTCTCCCCGCAGAAGCATGGCTTCACAGACGAACCTCCTCACCCCACATCGGCGGCCCAGCAAGGCCGCGACTTTTCTAGAACGAAGGAGGCGGGGTCAGACCGAGTGAATCATCCTCCGGAGAGGGCAGTCGAACCGTCTCGTGCCTCTCCCCAGCCTTCGCTGCGCATCGCGCCGACGAAATGAGGAGAACGTTCTGGAAGGTGGCGCGGAACGTATTTAATCGAGCAGCCGAGACGAGAAAGCAGGAGAAGACGGAAGTTAGCGCCAGAGCGCGTAGGAATTCCGCCGTGTAGTCGGCGAAGGTTCTGCCCGTAGTGACAGAACAGGAGGAGACGGAAGTTAGCGCCAGAGCGCGTAGGAATTCCGCCGTGTAGTCGGCGAAGGTTCTGCCCGTAGTGACAGAACAGGAGGAGACGGAAGTGAGCGCCAGAGTGCGTAGAGATTCCGCCGTGTAGTCGGCGAAGTTCTTGGTCCGTAGGGACGGCTTGAGCTACAGGACAAGAGCGTGGGTTTACCGCTTTCGAGCGAAGACGCGGGCAACAGCTGCGTGTGTGAAGCCGACGGATTTCCGGCGAAAAAGTTTGAAGCTTGGAGAGTGGCCATTTGAGGACGCGAGGTTTCCTGGAAGAGAAACTTCGAGAGCTACGGAACGACAACAACGCTGGAATTTGAGTGAGTGATTCTCGGAAGAGTATCATTCAGACTTTTGTTCCAAGGACTTTGGACTGAATAGGTTTTCTATCTCTTTAGTCCTTAAGTGTCTTGGTTGTTCAATGCATGCGACTGCATTGTAGTGCGTATTGTTGTCTGTGTCCGTTGTTTTGAGTGTGGCTGATTGTATTGTGTAGTACGTTGATTGATTGGTTTGATTGGTGACATATTGTATGCAACTATTGTGGAGTGTGCATTTTTGCGTATTGTTTTCGATCTGCCATTATTGAGAATATAATTTGTTTGTTTATCAACTCTCGGCTCTGACTTGTTCTTTGGGCCACAGCCGGCGTCCGCTGGCGCACCAAAAAGGACCACTTCTAAATTGTCCACGCTTTCGTGGTGCGGTTCGGGGGGCCGATACTTCGGCTCTTGGAATTAGCCCGGCGATCGCCTCCCTAATAAACGGGTTATGTGTGACAATTAATCTGGCGTCTGCGAAACAGGACCTTTTGGTGCACAGTGTGTCCAAAGTAGTAAGAAAGAGCCTCGAGTTGGTGATACTGCTATCGGAACGATTTTGTGTGTTGTTCAGTGTTCTCGTTAACGAGTGCAGGGGAGTGTTCCGATAGACTGATTTAGACAGATACTTTTTGCACGCGGCAAGGCTTTATTTGCGAGTTGCGAGGCACAATGGATCTCGAAAAGTTAGTTGCGCTTGGTGAGAAGATGGGTCTTTCCGGCGCCGAACCACGGAAATGGGTAAGCCAGAAGGAGAAAGAGGCGGTGGAGAGAGAGAGGTTGGCAGCAGAGAGGGCCAAGGAAGAAAAAGCAGCTGAGTTGGAGCGAGAAAGGTTGGCAGCTGAAAGGGCGAAAGAAGAAAGAGAGGCAAAGGAGCGACAGCTGAAGGAAGAAAGAGAGCAGCAATTGAAGTTGGAGCTGGAGAGAGAAAAGTTGGCAGCCGAAAGGGCGAGAGAAGAAAGAGAAGTGGAGATGGCTGAAAGGGAACGGCAGCGGCAGCACGAGATGGAACTCGAGCGGCTCCGTTTGCAACAGCGAAGCGAAACTCCCGTCCAAGCTAGAGTTGAAAGCAGCGAACGGGAAGATCACGGCTTCCGCTTGAACCCAAGCAAGCTGCTCGTAGCGTTCGATGAAATGAAGGACGACCTAGACGCGTACCTCCACCGATTTGAGACGATTGCGAAGAGCCAGAATTGGCCGGAACATCAATGGGCAACTGCTTTGAGTACTTGCTTGAGTGGTGAAGCGCTCAGTGTGTACGGTAGGCTGACGCCGACCGATGCAGCCAACTATGCAAAGGTGAAAGCTGCTTTGCTGAAGCGATTTAGATTTACCGTGGAAGGATTCCGGGACAGATTTAGGACAGGAAAGCCAACTGATGGGGAGACGGCTACGCAGTATGCCGCCCGACTTTGCCATTATTTCGACAGATGGATTGAACTTTCAGGGACAGCACAGGAGTACGATGAGCTTAGAGAGCTGCTAATTAAAGAACAATTTCTTACTAGTTGCCACCCAAGCCTGTCGCTGTATTTGAAAGAGAGGAAGGCGGAGTCATTTGAAGGAATGCTTGAATTGGCTGATCAATTCTTAGAAGCGCAAGGAGGAACTAATTTGGCCAAGGTCAAGAAGGATTGTCCCGATGGTTCGAAGAAATTGGCTCCTGAAGAAAAGAAGCGTGCACCAGAGAGCATGCAGCGATGTTTTCTGTGCAACTGAGTGGGTCATCGCGCGAAAAACTGTAGAACGATCTTTACGAGCCCTACGGCAGTAAAATGTTTTAAGTGTGGTCAGACTGGGCACAAAGCAGACGCATGTCGGAACGGAGTGAGTCAAACTCACCAGGTATCCTGTGTGCAAGCAGCACCGAAATCTGATAATAATGCCGTCACTGATGGATTCGTAGAGTTGAAGAATGGGGAGAAAATTCCTATTGTGGGTGCTGTAATGTCAAAACAGCCAACCGGTGTTACGAAAGGAATGCCAACACTGCCTGGAAAAGTTGCGGACAAAAAAGTTACGGTGTTAAGAGATACCGGCAGTTCCACTGTTATCGTGCGGAGAAATTTGGTACGGGAAGGTGAGTTGACAGGCAGAACGAAACCGGTTTGCCTAATTGACCGTACGGTTCGGATGCTTCCCGAAGCAGAAATTGAGGTTGAAACCCCGTACTTCAGCGGGAAGGTTACTGCTTTATGCATGACGACCCCCCTGTATGACCTTGTCTGCGGAAACATCGACGGGGCGCGAGGGCCAAGTGATCCAGAATGTTTGGGAGAAGACCCGAAGATAGAGCCCTCGCCAACACAGCGACCGCGAGATACAGTGGAGGAGCATCCCGTGACGGATCTCACTAGAGCCCAAGGTGAAGCTGCGGCGCAAGAGACAGCGAAGGAAAAGACGATCGTGTCGAATAAGTTCACGGGCCGAGCAACCGGACTTACGTCGGCACGACCTCAACCGACTGACAGTGTAAAGGAGACGGAGTTGGCCAGCCGGGCAAAAAGTAGAGGCATGATCAAGCGGGTAAATAAATAGACAGGACCCGTCGAATGTAATGACGCATTAACGGTGTCGGAAGAGACAACGATGGCTGAGACGACGCCTCAGATATCGTCGTTGGAAAGGGCTCGCCGAAAAAGAACGTGGAAGCACAAGAAGAGATCGAGCGAGCACCGCAAAAAGGTGTGCAAGCGCTGTTCGAAGTATTCAGGATAAGTGCTGAGGTCGAATCAGAATGTGTTTGGCAGTGTTGAGTGCCATATGTTGTGTTAACGTTGTGATATCCTGTGTCACAAGTGTCAAAGTGTTGTGCTGTGATGTGATGTATAGTATTGGACCATTGTTGTAATGAGAGAACTTTGTACATTTGTATTATTGGGAATGTGTGGTGCAGTGTTGTACTCATGTGCTTGTGGTTGTGTTTTCGCGTGTGGTGTAATTGAATTACAATGTACAATTGTAATAAGTGATCTATTGTGAATGTGAAGAGTTATGAGCGACTGATGGTGTTACAGTCTGTGAGAGTGTGTGGTGACTGTTCGCGCTCGTTTGTGTGGTTTGAATATTATGAGATAATATTCTTAAAGTGGGGGGCAGTGTCACAGAACGAGCGCTAAAAAAGAGCGCGCCGCCAAATCCTTGCGACAACAGGCGGAAGAAACGCCGCGAGGTAAAAAAGAAAAAAAAAGAAAGCAAACATCCAAGGCTCCCGGGCGCGCGCTCTCCCCGCAGAAGCATGGCTTCACAGACGAACCTCCTCACCCCACATCGGCGGCCCAGCAAGGCCGCGACTTTTCTAGAACGAAGGAGGCGGGGTCAGACCGAGTGAATCATCCTCCGGAGAGGGCAGTCGAACCGTCTCGTGCCTCTCCCCAGCCTTCGCTGCGCATCGCGCCGACGAAATGAGGAGAACGTTCTGGAAGGTGGCGCGGAACGTATTTAATCGAGCAGCCGAGACGAGAAAGCAGGAGGAGACGGAAGTTAGCGCCAGAGCGCGTAGGAATTCCGCCGTGTAGTCGGCGAAGGTTCTGCCCGTAGTGACAGAACAGGAGGAGACGGAAGTTAGCGCCAGAGCGCGTAGGAATTCCGCCGTGTAGTCGGCGAAGGTTCTGCCCGTAGTGACAGAACAGGAGGAGACGGAAGTGAGCGCCAGAGTGCGTAGAGATTCCGCCGTGTAGTCGGCGAAGTTTTTGGTCCGTAGGGACGGCTCGAGCTACAAGCAAGAGCGTGGGTTTACCGCTTTCGAGCGAAGACGCGGGCAACAGCTGCGTGTGTGAAGCCGACGGATTTCCGGCGAAAAAGTTTGAAGCTTGGAGAGTGGCCATTTGAGGACGCGAGGTTTCCTGGAAGAGAAACTTCGAGAGCTACGGAACGACAACAACGCTGGACTTTGAGTGAGTGATTCTCGGAAGAGTATCATTCAGACTTTTGTTTCAAGGACTTTGGACTGAATAGGTTTTCTATCTCTTTAGTCCTTAAGTGTCTTGGTTGTTCAATGCATGCGACTGCATTGTAGTGCGTATTGTTGTCTGTGTCCGTTGTTTTGAGTGTGGCTGATTGTATTGTGTAGTACGTTGATTGATTGGTTTGATTGGTGACATATTGTATGCAACTATTGTGGAGTGTGCATTTTTGCGTATTGTTTTCGATCTGCCATTATTGAGAATATAATTTGTTTGTTTATCAACTCTCGGCTCTGACTTGTTCTTTGGGCCACAGCCGGCGTCCGCTGGCGCACCAAAAAGGACCACTTCTAAATTGTCCACGCTTTCGTGGTGCGGTTCGGGGGGCCGATACTTCGGCTCTTGGAATTAGCCCGGTGATCGCCTCCCTAATGAACGGGACAGGTGTGACACCTGGCCATGATTTGTCTGCTCCAAGAGTCACATTGATTTTACCATAGTCATTGGCTGGATGTGTAGAAGTTGAACCTCCACTGCGCAGTTTCACAACTCAGCAAGGATGAAAAACACTTTGCACACACCAGAAACTTACTCATGCGCTCAAGGACTCCCTGCCACTCGCAAGAAAACGCAGGTTCCCAAGCAGATTCCATGTACATGTCAGCCTAAGAAATGTAGTCGCAGGCTCTACAGCAACACTTACCCAATCTTGAGTAAATGTAGTGCATGCATAGCAAGGTGTACGCAGTCTGTACCCACAACCATTGTTTTGCTGCTGCCCGAGAATATCGGTGCGGCCAATCACAATTGTCACCAAGCTGCAAGTGCAAAATAGCCGGCTATAAACAAAATCTGATAGCCGAGGAGCTCACGGTGAAAACAACGCCTTGGGCACCTACAACAAACGAGCACCTTGGCAGTATTGCAGGTGTTTATTTGTTAAGAGAAGTTACTTTCGCTGGCAATTTGCCAGTTTTTGGACGAGATGCCACTGAACATCCTTGATTCCTTTTTTCCCTCGTTCACTGCAGACTGCATGTAGATGAGAAAAAGGCCTGCACAAAAAAATACAATCTCAAGATTAAAGCAACCAAAGGCACTAATATCACTGTAAGTTCTCATATTATGTACAAGGTTAAACACAATTCATCTAGCCAATGCACTTTAATAAAACTAAATAGTAAGAAATGGTGTAGGGTAACTGGTGAGTGATACATTACTAGTACCACTCGCGGATTACTAGTACAAGCAACGCACTTGACACTGAACTGTAACATAGCTCGCACAGTGAACATAACATTCTATGAAATCAACACCAGGATTCAGCACAACTGCAGCTGTCGAATCACCATCCCATCTCACACTATTTTACTTATCAATGTACACCTTGGTAATTGCAGTACTAGAGATTAAGGTAATGGCTGATATCATTGTCGTTGCTACCAGAGCATGTCTTGAGCATGCACTTTTATGGGGCAATGCAGTCCAGTTTGCTTTGGCGATGTGCCATCAGCATGGCATAAGCTCGAGCAGATTTCAGGGGCCATTCACAGGGAAAAACAGCTAAACTCATCAAGTGTGGCGCTGTCCCTAGCTATGCTCTAGCTGCGCATTCGATGAGACAAGGAGGCAAAGTAGTGCTGAAATGGACAGTAATGAAATTATCCTTAGATGCCTCAACAGTATGTACTATCAGCGTCAAGTGAAACCTGAACAGCACCAAGCCTTAGTGATGGTAGAGTGCGCGCCGTCTACATATCACCATAGATAGGCCCGCATGTATGTGCAGAGCTGCCGAACACAATGCGTACCTGTCAATGATGATAACTGGACGGTGCACACTATAACATCGCGAATGCTTGTCGTTCTTCGGGTTTGACACCGATATTACCTATTCACATGCATACAATTTGAAGATGACAAAGTTTTAAAAAAATGTTGAGCAAACTTTGTAAATTAGCAAAAAAGCTAAACGTTCATGGAAGTACGTGCATTACATTACGCCTGGAAGTCCACGCCTCTGCAAAGGCAATCTGTGTCAAGGCCAGCGATCGAACCCGTCTGACGCGATCAACTCAAGGACGTTATCAAGCGGCGGCGCCGGTATGTCACGCAACGCCAAGCGAGCTCCCTCAGCCCAGGAGCCCAGCCCGTTGAAGCAATCGGCGCCCTCCAGCCTGGCGAGTCTTACGCAATGCGTTGCAACGTCACTTGTCCTTGGGTGCAACCACGCGCAGCGGCTCCGGATTTGATGAGCATGACGCAGCCCAGCGGCGGGCGCCATTGGAGGATTCTGACATCACGGCCAGCGGCGCTTCTGGTTGGACGTTGGTGACTCAAAAGATCTACTCGGTGTCTATAAAAAAAAGCACTGCGTCGCGTCGCCAGCGGTAGACCTATGTATCAGAGAAGCGTCTCGTTGCTACGAGCCCCTTTTGCAGTCGGCACGGCCAGTGTCCTTGCAAGCGGTGAGTTTCGTGGCGCCCTTCGTAACCTCGTCGGCGGTGCGCCTTCGTAACAGTGGATGGCAGCTGCGGGACTGGCTGGCGTTAGCGACGTCGATGGGGTGAGTGCCGAATCTTTTCCCCTCAGTTCACCAGACTAAATAGCACAGGTTAAAGTAGTTTAGAGAAGGGCTGCGTGAAGCATTATAATGAGCTTTGATCATTTCAAGCCAAGTCCAAGCACTTTGAAACCAAAGTTAATATGGAGGGTGTAAACACGGGTGTGTAAAAAAAATTGCTTGCGCGTCTTGCTAGTAGACTTATAGTGGGTACCGCAAGTAGATTCTTAACAGGGACAAACAGCAAGAGGCTAGTGTGAATGATGGAGAACCTTAAAGGGAAGGAACTCATTGAAATTTGTGAGGAATTTGGTATTACTTTGGGCCGTGCGAAACAAAAGCAAGCGATCCTTGAGATCATGAAGGGTGAAGGAGTGTCGGCTGAAGAAGTCGATGAGGCCTGGGCGGATATCAAAGCACGCCGCGAAGAGGCTGAAAGGCGAGAACGTCGCGAGCGTGAGGAAGCCGAGAGACAGGAGCACCTCGAGTTGAAACGGATAGAATTGGCAATCCTACAGTGTTCGCAGGCGCCTAGCGTAGCTTCTGCGACAGTTCAGGTCAGCGGTTATACAATTCTGAACCAACTTCCACCGTTTGTAGTAGGCGAGGACATGGCGAAGTATCTCGCCAAGTTTGAACACGTCTGTGAGCGAAATGCTTTAGAGCGGTCTCTTTGGGCGCGGAACCTGTTAGCTCTTCTTCCCGGCGAAGTGTCCGACGCGATAACTTGCTTGTCGAGAGAAGCGTTTGAGAGCTATGATAAGCTTAAGTAAGTGCTCTTGAGACATAAGTTGTCACGCGAGGCTTTCAGACAAACGTTCTGGTATCCTAAAAAGGGGAATGAGTCACACGTTGACTTCGCGTTTCGACTTGAAGCCGATTCAATTGAATGGCTCAAGGGCGAAGGTGTTTATGGTGATCGCGATAAAGTGGTAGAATGCATTGCATTGGAGCAATTCTACCGCTGCATCGAGGAGGACGTCAAGCTTTGGCTGCAGGACAAACTTGGTGAAGTACAGCTAAACAAGGTGGCATAGTTAGCTGAGGAGTGTTATACTCACCGAAAGTTGCATAGCAGGGCAGTGCGCGTTGAAAAAAATGAAAGGAAAGAGGGATTTTCAAAGGAACCTGAACAACGGAAACCCGCTCCTCACCGTAATTTCAGGAAGGATCCGTCTCTTACGAAAGACACTGTAGGGGAAGGGCAAACGGAAGAGGAGAAATCGAGTGAGGTTCCTAAACAACGCACTGATACCACATCGGCGTTTGAATCACGGAAGCCGCTAATCTGCTGCAACTGCAAAAAAGGAAAGGCACATCACGATAAACTGTAAGCAAAAGTTTGCTTTCGCTACAATCCGAGAATCGGAAAAGAACATGCGGTTATTCGAGCCGTATCTCCAAGAAATTAGTGTGAATGGGTAAACGTGTCGAGCACTTCGAGACTCAGCGGCAACCGTGAACGTTGTCCATCCTTCGTTGGTCTCTCCGGATGACTTTACGGGAGAATGGGCGTGAATCAGACAAGTCGACGAGTAGCAGAGCGCTTGCTTACCAATCGCTACGGTTGTCACTGAAGGCCCGTTCGGTAAGCTTCGCACCGAAGTGGCTGTGTCTGCCGCGCTTCCCGATCGTTTTCCTTATGTTTTCTCTAATAACTCAGAGGAGCTTCTCAAAGAGCAGGGTAAATCGTTATTATCCAACTTAGCGTACATGGTCCTCACATGATCGCAAGCACGGAAGCTTTCGCAGGAACTTCATCTTGTTCAGTGTGGTCTAACACCACCTGCGAAGTCTGCTGATCTGCGTGAACTTGGCAGCGAGTCGACGGAACCTCAGACAAGAAATTCTCCGTGTAAGTCATTTGAGCAGTCACTCGAGCGGCCTGTTGCCAAAGCGACTGGTATCTAGCGACTGGTTGCCAGGACTCCTGTATCGGAGCTACACAAATGCGCAAGGTCGCAAGTATGAGCAGCCCTTGGTGCCACGAAAATATCGTCGCCAACTAATGGAACTGGCCCATGAAAACGCGTGGGCAGGGCATCTCGGCATGAAGACCAAGGCTAGAGTTTCCCTTCAATTTTATTGGCCGAAATGCTGGAAGGATATCGAAAGCTTTGTACGCTCGTGCGACACTTGTCAGAGAGCAAGGAAATCCACGGACGAGTAGAAGGCACCCATGAAGATTGTGCCAATTATCACAGAACCTTTTCGGCACCTAGTAATTGATATCGTCGGGCTATTGCCAGAGTCAAGGCAAGGTTGTCGGTACATCCCAACGGCCCTCTGTGTAGCCACGAAATTTTCGGAAGTGATACCACTTAAGGAGCTCAATTTCCCTCATGTTGTGGATGCACTGCTATCTATATTTGCACGCGTTGGATTTCCTTCTGAAATCCATTGAGACATTGGTAGTGTCTTTACCAGCTGCCTTACCTCTACCGTTTTGCATAAATGTGGAATAAATGTAGTGCACAGCTCGATCCATCACCCGCAATCTAATCCAGTAGAGCGTACGCATTCCGTTCTGAAATGAATACTGAGAGCTCTTTGCTACAAGCACAAATGCAACTGGAAAGCGTGTATTCCTCCAGCTATGTTCGCTTTGAGATGAGCTCCTCATGAGAGCACTGGTTTTAGTCCTGCAGAGCTTGTGTATGGCAGGAGTTTGAGAACACCATTGCAAATGCTACGAGAGTCCTGGGAGGGATTCGATGAGGACCCTAATGTAGTTGCGTATTTCTAGACCTCCTTCAGAAGCTTGGAAAAACGAAATATCTTGTGGAAAGCCACATGAAGGCGGCAGAAGTGTTGTCGAAGGAGCACTACGACAAATCGGCGAAGCACACCTTTGAAGTAGGTAGTCAGGTAAGGCTGCTGCGGCCGTCTAAAAAGAACAAGCTTGAGGTTCATTGGGAAGGGCCCACCAAAGTAATATCGAAGCTTTCTGATACCAATTATGAAGTAAAATTAGGAAGGCAGCCGAACAAAATTTACCACAGTAACTTGATAAAACCACACGTTAACGTCAAACGATCGTAAATCTGCTTTTGAATGCCTCAGAGGAAGAGGGCGTAAAAATTTTGACCTCTAGTGATGTAATCGAAAGGGGACCTGAGGTGATCTTGGAGCAGTTGAACCTAGAGCCTAGGTTAAGTGAAGTCCAGAAGGAGGACCTGAGGAGGATTGTTTTTGAGTTTAAAAACGTGTTTTCGGACTGTCCCGGAAGCATGACGATGATTGAACACGATATCGAGCTAACTTGTGAGGAGCCAATCCGTAGCAAGCCGTACCGATGTTCCCCTGTGCAAAAGCAGATCATGAAAGAGGAGATCGATAAAATGCTGGAGTTGGGAGTCATAGTACTGGGCGAGAGTGACTATTCATCCCTTCTATTATTGGTTCAAGTGCCGGGAAAATATCCAAGGCTATGCATCGATTATCGACGTCTTAACGCCATAACTCTAGACCAAACTTACCCGATACCAAACCTAGAGGAAAGGGTAGAAACTGTGTAACAGTCTAGCAATATTTCCACGTTAGAACTCGTGCGAGGGTATTGGCAAGTTCCCCTTACGGAGTGCGCTAGCCGCTATGCCACATTCGTTTCTCCAATTGGAATGTATCGTCCACTTAAGCTGAACTTTGGATTGAAAAATGCGCCCTTTCGTTTTTCAGGCTTAATAGACTGCGTTCTTAATGGCCTCTCTCAGATCGCTCTGCCGTATCTTGACGATGTCGCCACCTTCTCAGACAACTGGGAAGAACATGTCCAGCATTTACGACTCATGCTGAACAGGTTGAAAGAAGCTGGTCTAACCGTGAAACCTACTAAATGTCACTTAGGGTGCGGCGAGGTGTCTTACCTGGGACACGTTGTGGGGCATGGCCGGCGTAGACCTTCAAAATTATGGTAGCCGCCGTCATCAACTATCCATGACCAACCACAAAATCTGAGATAAGGGCATTCTTTGGCCTAGCTGGATACTATGAGCATTACGTGCAAAACTACTCTAGCATTGCCAGCCCTCTGACGCACTTCGAAAGGTCGAGCCGGTTAAAGTAGTACGAGACTCCAAAAAGGAGAATGTAATTTGCCAGCTGAAACAGGCCTTAAGCGAATCAGGTGCCTGTTTTCATGACACCCGATTTCTCTAAGAGATTTGTGACTGAATGCGATGCGAGTGATCGCGGCATGGGAGCTATATTGTGCCAGGAAGACAGTGCTTGTAACGAAAGGCCAGTTTTGTATTTAAGTCGAAAACTCAGCTGCAGGGAAGAGGCATAGAGTACCTCTGAAAAGGAATGCGCTTGCCTTGTGTGGGCCGTTCAAAAGCTGGCCTGTTATGTCTCCTGTTCAAGGTTTGTGGTCGAAACGAACCACTGTCCTCTAACCTGGTTAAATAACATGGCGCCTAAATGTGGCTGGTTACTGAGGTGGAGCATGATACTCTAACAGCACAACTTTGACGTTCGCTACAAAAAAAAAAGAAAAGCTAAACACTAATGCAGACGCATTGAGTCGTGCGTTTTAGTTAGTACATTCTCCACCTTTAGGTTTTTCGCTGGCGATTCGGAGCAAAATTTTGCCCTCATTTATTTGATTATTTATTTTATTTATTTCAATACCTTCAGGGCCCGAGGGCATTACAGAGGGGAGTGGGTTACACAACATAATGAAAAAGCGGAAAATTGGTGGTTACATGGATCAGTGAAGGAAACCAACAAAAAATAATGCACATTATAAGAACAAAAACAGGTATTAAAGAACTACAAAGTTTAACAGGTCTACCGAAAAATTGAAATACTATATTCCTAAAAATTATGGCGACAGGTTAGTTATAGCAGCCTTAAACATAGAGGTATTAGTCATCTCGACTACAGATCGGGGAAGGTGATTCCAACTTGTTGACGTACGGGGGATGAATGAATTGTAAAATGGTTAGTGTGACATGTGGGAATGCCAACCTTATGACGATGGTCGATGCGAGCGGATACGTAAGAAGAAGGGGTTATCAATTTCATCTTAAGGACTGAATTGTAATAATATATCTTGTGAAACAGGCAGAGGCGAGATATTTCTCTACGTTGTGAGAGCAGAGGTAATGATAAAGTTGTTTTTATGGAAGTGACGCTGGAGGTGCGATGATAGTTGGAAAGAATGAAACGAGCAGCCCGACTCTGCATGGATTCAAGCTGATGAATGAGTGTTTCTTGGCTGGGGTCCCACACAGATGCAGCATATTCCATTTTGGAACGTACTAATGATTTATACAGAAGTAATTTTACTGGAAAGGAAGAAAGATGAAAATTACGGCGTATAAAGCCCAGCGTGCGATGAGCGTTATTGGTTACATGTGTTACATGCATCTTCCAGGAAAGATCAGAAGTTATGAGTACGCCTAGATATTTGTAACATGACACAGGTTCTAGGTTAGTATTATTAGGATGATAAGAGGGCAATGTTGTATCGCGACGTGAAACCCGCATGTGCTTGCATTTGTTGGTGTTTATCTCCATGTTCCACGTGTTAGTCCAGTCACGAACACGGTTTATATCTGATTGAAGAATATAGACGTCAGAGTCGCTGTTAATAACACGGTATATAACACAGTCGTCAGCGAACAGGTTTATTGATGAACATAGATTATCAGGTAAGTCGTTTATGTAGATGAGGAAAAGCAAAGGTCCCAGCACAGAGCCTTGAAGCACGCCCGATTTAACTGCAGAAGTGATTAATGAGGCGTTATTCACAGTGACAAATTGGGAACGATCAGTGAGAAAAGAGTGAAGCCATTGAAGAACGTTCGGATCAATGTTAAGTTTGCCGAGTTTTAAAAGAAGCAGTTGATGAGAAACCACCTTGTCGAACGCTTTTGAGAAGTCTAGAAATATGCAGTCGACAATGGAACCCCTTTCAAGAATGGAATTTAGGTCATGTGTGAATGTCAAAGTTGTGTTTCACATGAAAATGACTTGCGAAAACCATGCTGGTGATCTGTCAAAAAGGATTTTGGCTGTAGGAAAGACGCGAGATGAGAGCAAATAACATGTTACATAACTTTACATGAAATACATGTGAGTGAGATTGGTCAATAATTATATGGAGAATGTTTATTCCCAGAGTTGTGCAAGGGAATCACCTTCCCTACCTTCCAGTCTTCCGGAATGCAACCGGTATGAAGCGATTGCTGAAATATATTAGTGAGAATGATGGCACTGTACACTTTAGTACTAATTAAAAACTTTGAATTAATGCCATCTACACCACATGATGATGAAACTTTTAGATTTTTTATGATTTTTTCTATACCGGCAGCATCAAAGACAATGGGGTCCATTGTTAAGAAATTTGAACTAGCATATGTGGGAGTTACGGAACACACATTTTGTGAAAAAGCAGAAACAAATACAGAGTTTAGAACATTTGCGGATTCATCAACTTTGATTATGCGATTGTTTGCATCTTTAAGGTTGATTGAGGAACTGTCTCTTTTGTTGACTACTTTTTAAAATTGCTTAGGGTTGGTAATTAAAAGAGATGGTGATGTAGTATTGAAAAATGAATCCTTAGCATCTTTTAGGGCTTGTTTGTATTTCGTAGCTACGGCCTGATATTCGCTCCAACGTTCTTGAGTGCCAGTTACCTTTGCAGAGCTGAAAATGCGTTTTTTCTTATTGCGTAGTCGTTTAAGCGATTGACTGAACCATGGTGATTACAGGTTAGCGATGTGATGACTATGCGTGGCACATATTTTTCTATGAGTGATAGAACCTTTTCTTTGAATAAAGTCCAGTTAGTATTAACGGAGCAATCATGAAAGTTGTGCATGTAATCACTTCAAAAAGCTGAAAGATCATGATTAATAGCATCAAAATCTGCACGCTTATAGTCCCGGATATATTTTTTGTGGTTCCTACTGTGAGGTACTGTGCAGGTGAAAGAAAAATGAAGCAGCAAGTGGTCGCTTAGCCCCTGTAAGTAGGATATGGAATGGAAAAGATCAGGCGAAGTGGTGAGCACTAAATCTAAGATGTTAGATGTGGTAGACGTAATTTTTGTTGCCTGTGTTATTAGCTGGGACAAGTTAAAATCGTTGCACAAATTAAAAAAAACGCGTCTCCCGCTCCGGAGAAAGGATGACAAGTGGAATGCACGTTTGACCAAACTATATTCGGGAAATTGAAGTCGCCTAGTAAAATGAGCGGACTATTCGGATACCGTACTGTTAGCGAGGAAATGACATCATGAAGCTCGTCAACCAAAGTGGATGAACAGGATGGTGGTCGATAACAAGCGCCCAACATCAACTTCTTGGAAAACGTTACTTTAACCAAAACAAGTTCCAAAGCACTACTAAAATGAATTGGAAAAGACGAAATCGTATTTGAAACCACGATAACCACACCGCCTCCACACCGAACCCCTCTGTCTCAACGCTAAATGTTGTAGTGTTTTTTTGCAATCAAATAATTCACTGTTGTCAACCTGCGCAGACAACCAGGTTTCAGTTAGGCAGATTATGTCGGCGTTAGAAGCATCGATAACAGAGCAGAGATTATCACGTTTTGGAATTAGGCTTCGAATATTTGAGAAAAGAAACGAAAGTTGATTTGCGACTGGTAGCTTTGATGCACTTCCCCTCGCGTAGCGCTATTCGGCGTTGTGCGACACAGATGCATGCGGCAACTCATGCGAGATATGTGAAGTTTTGACTGATGACTTAAAGGATTCAGAGATTTCACGCACGCGATCATCAGAGGGGTTGTAGATGAAGCACTTTCTATTTACGTACAGTCTGTTAAAGCGAAACTTAAATCTTGAGGATTGAGTTTTGCCGAATTCAGCCAGTTTCTTTCTGGCAAGGCGAGTAGCTGGCGGATAGTCTTCACTAACGGCAACATTTACTTCCTTCAGCTTTGAACTACTCAGAAGTATTTGCTGCTTGAGCTTGAAGAAAGAAAATTTGCAATGATTGGCCGGCACTTATTGGGATGATAACCGCCAAGCCTGTGTGCTCGTTCGATTAGTATTTCAGGGGGTGCTATTTCTAATCTGGATGAAAACACATTCATCAGCTTTTCTTCTGACTGGGCCCAGGACTCTGACTGGGCATCAGGCAGCCCATAAAATAAGAGGTTGTCTCGCCGCTGCATATCCTCAAGTTCACCTTGCCGAGCATGCAGTTGATCGTTCGGCTGCTAATATGACTAATCGATCGACGAAAATGTTGTATTTCTTTCTGGACTTCCTCAACCGCGACCGTTTTGCGCTCTACTTCAGTTAATCGTTTGTCTAAAACAGTAAGGTTTTCTTGAAAACTCGGCTGTGTTTTTTAAGCTCATCAACAGATTTGATTAGATCTGTCTGGTCCCTCTCCATTTTTTCGGTACGCGTGTTTACAGCTTGTAACATCTTGAACATATCATTAAACTTCTTAGTCTGTGAAACAGTAAGAGGACTTTGCTCTTGGGCTCTAGTGTTAGGTCTGGGATTGAGCTCAACATCACCGGACAACATAAGCAATTGAGTTACAACGTCAAAGCACTCATGAAAAACAGAAAACAAAACTCCCGGGCGTGGGAACAGCAACAAACAAACGTTCTTCGACTTTTTAGCATACAGAGATGTAACCGAACTAACCTGGACGACAAAGCAGAATGGATTAGTGAACTGCATCGTAGTGCTGTTCACACGCCCACTAAAGGCGCCGGGATTCCGCCAGCTCTTCATATAGGCAGCCGTCGATGATGTTGTCGTCGATCCGATTCCTTCATTTGGTAGAGGGATGACCGTACACACGTCGCTGTCACACGGGCAGGCTGATACTTTCATATCATTGGGATGGCAGGACAGCCTGCTGGTGTCGCTTATCGCTGGAGATATCGGTACGGCGGTGAAGTGAATCCATACCGTAACCTGCACGACAAAGCAGAATGGATTAGTGAACTGCATCGTAGTGCTGTTCACATGCCCACTCAACACGGCCTTAGCTGAGCGCTCTCATCTTGAGTGATCTCAAGGGGCCAACTTTATGTTGTATTCTATTTCATTACGTTGTTGTACATGTAGAAATTTGAGTTCTCATTTTAAGAGTCTTGTGTCCCACATGTGCCTCTTGATGTTGAGGGAACAAAATTCCGATAGACACTTAGCTAGGTATATGTTGTACTATGCTTTGTCGGGTGACTGAGGGCACTTGCTTGTGTCGTGTGTTGTTTGTTGTCGAACTGTTCTTGACAAGTTGCAGAACCATTGACAAGTGCTGAAACCAAAAATTGACACAAGAGATGTGTGAAGCTGACCGACAAGTTCGGGTGACAAGCCAGTGAAGCTGAGATCCGTCCTCAAGGAATGGATGTGTTCACGGAACTGAGCCTAGAGCTACATTCTCCCCATGGCCCTGGAGGCAAACCTGGAGGGACCTGGCGAACGAGCGCGCCCGTCATCCGAGCCACGTGGAAGCAGCTCGTCTTTACGGCGCATTGTCGGGTGGTTGGGGTGCTGTTACGCCTGGGAGTCCACGCCGAACGTCAACGCCTCTGCAAAGGCAATCTGTGTCAAAACGAGCGATTGAACCCGCTTGACCCGATCAACTTAAAGATGTCATCAAGCGGCGGCGGTCTGTCACGCAACGCCCAGCGAGCTCCCTCAGCCCACGAGCCCGTTGAAGCAATTGACGCCATTCAGTCTGGCGAGTCTTATGCAATGGGTTGCAACGTCACTCGTCATTGGGTGCAACCACGCGCAGCGACTCCGGATTTGATGAGCATGACGCAGCCCAGTGGCGGGCCCTATTAGAGGATTAGGACATCAAGGCCAGCGGCGCTTCTGGTTGGACATTGGTGACTCAAAAGATCCACCCGGTGCCTATCAAAAAAACCCTTCAGCGCGTCGCCAGCAGTAGACCTATGTGTCAGAGAAGCGTCTCCTTACTTCGAGCCCCTTTCGCAGTTTGTGCGGCCGGTGTCCTTGCAACGGCTAGTATCTTGGTGCCGTTCGTAACCTTGTCGGCGGTGCGCCTTCGTAACAATTAGCACAAAGTAGAATGAAACTGTCAATACAGCACTCCCACTTGTGCCCATGTGTTACAGCACGATGGGTATAGGCAACAGACTCTACCTACTTTTTTTTTATTGAGCGGCCGGAGCTATAAAATGAAGAACAGTATTGCTATATTTGAAAAATATAGCAATACTTCATCAGGTATTGATAACATTAACTCTAAAATATTGAAGAACACCACAGATATTTCCAGCCGCTTCCTCTGTCTCCTATTTAACCAGTCGCTATCATCAGGCGAACTACCCAAGGATTGGAAGATTGGTAAGGTGATTCCCGTATTTAAGTCCGGTGACAGGCACTCGCCCCGTAATTACCGACCCATTTCACTTACATGCATCTCTTGCAAACTACTAGAACATATCGTGGCTTCTCATATCTACGATCACCTTGAATCGCACAACTTCTTCTTCTCCCATCAGCATGGCTTTAGAAAAGGCTACTCACGTGACACCCAGTTATTCGAATTCACGACTGACCTTCACTTTAATATGAACGCTAACGAACAAACTGATTGCCTCTTCCTTGATTTCGCCAAGGCATTCGATACTGTCCCTCATTGTCGTTTAATCTCTAAATTGGCCGCACTCCGTATTGATTCATTAATCCTGTCTTGGCTACGAAGCTTCCTGTCTTCACGTCAGCAGCTTACGGTGATCAACGACATTTCATCTAACCTTTGCGACGTCACATCCGGTGTTCCCCAAGGCAGTGTAATAGGTCCGTTACTTTTTCTAATATACATTAATGATTTGCCCGATAACCTTTCATCCACAGTTAGGCTGTTCGCTGACGATTGCGCCATATACCGCAACATTAAATGTTTTAATGATCATTCCGCTCTCCAAAATGACCTTGACCTAACCTTCCGGTGGTGCGAAACTTGGCGGATATCCCTTAACGCCTCTAAATGCAAGTTAATCTCGTTCACTCGAAAGCATAACAATTCAGCATTTCACTATAAGATTAATAATGCCGTTGTGTCAGCTACATCATCTTACAAATATTTAGGCGTTCACCTTACATCGGATCTATCCTGGACTACGCATATAGCAGCTGTCTCATCGAAAGCATCTCAATCTCTCGGATATCTCCGCAGAAACTTGCGCAACGCTCCTTCTAACATACGCGCATTATCACATATTACTTATGTTCGCCCACAGCTAGAGTATGCATCATCCACATGGTCACCATATCAAGATTACTTGGTACGTATGTTGGAAGCCGTCCAGAATAGGGCAGCGAGATTCATCTCCGGAAACTACGACTATCATTCAAGTATTACCCTAATAAAACAAGACCTTGCATTTCAGTCACTAGAAATACGCCGCAACATTGCTCTTTTATGTCTGTTTCATAGGTACATTTATAGTAACGAAATTCACTGTTTGCCACTTTATTCTCCTGCGCGCACTTCCCAGCGCATTCACAATGCCCGTAGTTTTATGCGCATTCATGGTCACACGCAGGCATTTAACTTATCATCACTACCTCGAGCCATTGCATATTGGAACGGTCTTCCCGATCATGTTGTATCCATTTGTAACCGTGAAATCTTTCGTGACAACCTGAATTCGTTGCACTCTAGCATTGTATAACGCTGTTGTACCTTGATTTTTGATTTTTGTAATCTTTCATATATGTATATATTTTTCCGTCTGCTTTTCTCCTTTATTGTTATTTCGTTTGTATACTGATGCCCCC
Organism: Rhipicephalus annulatus; assembly: GCA_013436015.1. Classification (NCBI taxonomy): domain Eukaryota; kingdom Metazoa; phylum Arthropoda; class Arachnida; order Ixodida; family Ixodidae; genus Rhipicephalus; species Rhipicephalus annulatus. The sequence continues at coordinate 49,610 of WOVY01004484.1, forward strand.
CTTACTCAATGCCCTTCAGTGGGCCTGTAAGGTATTTTGAATAAATAAATAAATAAATAAAAATGCATTTTTCATTAGAACATTACATTTTATTTACTTTTGCACACCTTTTAGAGACGAAAGTGTCTGGGGCTTCTTTAGGCCCAGTCTGCCCTTGGGACTTGAACTTGTTTGACAAAGTTCTAGTGATACTCCAATCATTCAGCTCGTCTGGCATCCAAAACATTGTGCATGCCAGACGGCAAAGCATCGAATCAGTTGTAGCCCGGAAAAAGTACCCCAGGCTTCTTGGCTCACCCAATAGCCAGAGCCAACGTAGACCTGCAGAATTAATAAATACGAGTACAATTTATGTACTGGACAATATATTTACACATTCTTGAATTGACAGAAGCTTTAACCTCGTGTTTACCAATTCAGTTTTTCAGAATTCTCTGACTTTTCCAGGTTTTTTTGTGATGACTTAAAGCAAATTCAATGACTGTTACGTCTGCTTCCTCGAGACACTGGGCCTCGAGTAGTAAGAAAAATCAGGCGCTTTGATAAAATATGTCAATAAATGTACCACAAGTTCTCCGAATGTTCTGAACATATGCAGTAATTATGAAAAAATATGTGTATCTGGCCAAAATGCAACCTCTGAGTCAGAGAGTAAGCTAGTTGGCTCTTAATTGTTTGGAAGACCTGGAAGGCAAACACATGGGTTTAACTGTAGCTAAAAGTTCGAAGGGGTCAATGACTGTATTACAATGCAACTAAAGCTGCTGGGCAACGCAGAAGTCATACTATCTCGCAGCATCTGTGTAAAAGTAGGATGCCGTAGCCCGGCCGGTTTTACCACTGGAATATATTTTAGTTTCACAATAATGGTTAAAGCTCCGGATACTTAGGATGTGGATTGGATTACATCGACCTGTATTTACTGACATTACTGTTTAATTCGATTGGATCTGATGAAACCTGAATTGCTGAATTTACTAGCGATTTTTATCCCCGCCTAAATTGCACACCTCCAGTATATACTTTTCCGCAAAAAAAAAGAGACAAAAAGAACGCTACTACTCGTGTATTCTGTGTACCTTCCCTTGACGAGTATCGACAACACTGCAAAACAGAGCCGTACTGCAAAACTCTCTTTTTTTTTCTTTTTTTCGACGAGCACACGCATGTTTGTATTTTATGTCTCTGGGCTTCGATATTTGAAGTGCAAAAAAAGTCCTCGGAGGGCTTCAATGAAAGCCGGAAACAGTGTTTAAAGTGCCGACATTCGAATATGTGATGGCAAGAAAGAATCTGCCAAGGTGCAACAGCTTCCTTGATTTCACATAATATTCACAAATGTCGGCACCTTACCTTGAATTACGTACTTTGCTGTGGACGTGATGGTGAAAAGTAATTGCAGACTTATTCACACAACCGCATAAAACTGACATAAAAAATTTATAGCCGAGGTCACCCAAGTGCTACCCTTGAAACACGAGCTACCAGCAATAAGTGTGTAGCCGAGGACGTTTGCTGTTGTATCACAATATTATTAACAATATTAATGATAATAGTAATAATATTATTACTATTAAAAGACATGAGTAGCCCAGCATGCTTCTGCTGATGGTATGTAGCCAAGAGAAACCATACTGCCTTCAAGCGGAGCCAAAATGATAGCATAGACAAACTGCATAAATTTACAAACATGGGTAAAGTGGTTCAGAAGTCAGATATGCAGGGGCGGCGCCAGGGGGGGGGGGCAAGGGTGGGCTGAAGCCCTCCCAAAATTCTCGCCTGCCCCCCCTATGCCCACCCAAGTGTCCGCCCCAAGTGCCCGCCCAAAGTACCCAAGTACCACTTGCTTGCCCCCCCGGAGGAACTCACTTTTCGTGGTGGCCCCCCCAGTAAAAACATCCTGGCGCCGTCCCTGCAGATATGCCAAGTGATATGTAGCAGCAACAGACATCAAAATAGTGGATGTACCAACAAGGAAGCTAAAGAACGCTTGAGCACAAATTTCCTTGGTCTTGTATATGCTTCTACAATTTGACAACCAGTACACCGGTGAAACTGGTGACTTCAAGAAAAGAGCGATATGATACCAAGAAATGGAGCGTGGCCTCGGCTGCGCTCGCTGAACACGCCGAATATACAGACCACCAAATAGACTTGTAAAATTCGTGTGTTCTGGAAAAAGAAAAAAACCTGCACTTTCCCCTGGGGGGAGGGGGGTGGCAGGGGGACACGGTGAACGCCTTAGAGTGGTGGGGGTATTGTGTGAATGCTGCATAATCCGGTAAGGTTTGGGAATGCTCAATTGTTATTTAGTCTTTGTTATTCATGCTTTATGCATGAAAGAGAAGCGTTGCTTTATTAAGTGTTGGGACACTGTTGTGCCCACTAATGGTCGAATACGGAATTAGGAAGCAAGCCTATCAAAAATCAAGAAAAGAATTATCTGTTTCAGAGGACTAAAGCAAATAGAGAAATAACTTTGTTCTGTATCCATGTTATGCATTGTTTCGATTTCCTTTTTTTCTCTTTTCACATGTGGATTGCGAGCCCTAAAAGTTGTTCCTAGTTTTTTTGTGCATTAGTATAGTAATGCAATTTTTTTCTGCTCGAGAGTTATCATCATCATCGTTTATTATTCTTTAAGAACCCCTGATGGGGCATTACATAAGTGGGGAAGGGGAAGTAGCAAAGTATACATACAAGGTCACAATTACAAAGAAAAAGAGGCAGGTTAGCTTTGTACACAGCTAGAAAACCAAACTTGAAACAAACAAAAAGACACATGCTAAGTGTTCCTGCATGTGTTCAAAAAGTGTCTATGTTGTGGTTTCAGAAGCACAAAACAAAGGAAAAATTATAGACATCAAAGTGTTTACAATATGATCAGTGAACTGGTTTTGAAAGAAAAGTCGTGATACATTCTTAGGGAGCCTCAGACCGCAAATTCTTATTACTTTTCAGGCACATCATTGAATAAAAGAATTAAAATGAAGAGGTACGCAGCAAAATAGTTATACACTAGGAAAAAGGAGCAGCTCGTAGAGAGATTCTCATTTCAGGTTTGAGGTGGTAAAAAAATCATCTGCTTTATTTTGATAAGTGAGCTAATATACCAATTGCCTAAATTTAGAACTGTCACACTGATGGATGATTAATTCGGGAAGCGAGTTCCCCTCGTTATGGCCAAGGGTAAGAAAGACTTATTAAATGCAATTGTAGAGCCAGTTATACGCTGCACACTCATGAAATTAAAAAGTCGACGTGATGTTCTCAAAGGTGGTATCGATATTCGAGTGTCCGGATGATTATGATACAGGTTATAAAACAGTGCTAGTCGCAGCGTTTTTCTTCATTGGGCCAAGAAGTCGAGACCGAGGAATGATTTGATGGCACTAACGCTGACCCAGCTACTATAATGAAAACTGATGAAACAGGCAGCCCTATTCTGGACGCTTTCTAATAATTCAATCAAGTAATGTTGATGTGGGCTCCATATAGCAATGGCATATTCGATTTAGGTCAGACATATACCTCATAAGCAAGTTTTCTAATGGAACTCCGAGATAAAAAAAGAGAGCATTTAATAAATCCTAGTGTTTTGGATGTATCTGCTATTAATTTTGTAATAGGTTCAGACTAGTCGCGATTGTCAGTAATAAGGACACCTGAATAATGGTACGAATTGATGAATGAAAGGGTAGTAGATTATAAAGTGTAGGAATTTTTTATGGTGGAATGCTTTTTCGACACTTGCATGCTTTTGCGTTTTGATACATGGAGTTTCAAAAGCCAATGGGCGCACCAACATTCTATTCTATCTAGGAGTCTCTGCAGCAACTTCTGGTCAGTGGTCGAGGTTATGCGATGATAAAAAATGCAGTCGTCTGCAAAAAGGCGAATCGTGGATGAAATACCAGTAGGAGGGTTGTTAATGAAAACTAAAAGTAAGAGTGGTCTGAGTACAGAGCCTTAAGGTATGCCTGAAGAAGCTTGAGATAAATTGGAGCTGTGGTTGCATTTAACAGTAAACTTAGTGCGGTCTGAAAGGAAAGAAGAAATCCAGGACAGTCATAAAGGATCTAAGGATAGGGAGGAAAGTTTAGCCATCATACGTTGGTGTGGGACCCGGTCAAAGGCTTTAGGAAAATCTAAGTAGATAATATCAGTCTGGAATAACCAATCAAAGTTGAATTTAAGGTCAGTGGTGAATTCTTAAAGCTGGGTGTCGCAAGAAAGTCCAAATTTCATTGATATGTGAGGTTTAACGTCCCAACAACATCATATGATTTATGAGAGACGTTGTAGTGGAGGGCTCCGGCACTTTCGACTACCTGGGGTTCTTTAACGTGCACCCAAATCTGAGCACACAGGCCTACAACATTTCCGCCTCCATCGGAAATGCAGCCGAGTACCTTTGCCACTAGACCAGCGCAGCGAAGCAAGAAAATCCAGAGCGAAAACCATGTTGCTTAGAAAAGAAGAAAGAATTTTTTTTGTCCAGGTGAAAAGTGACTTGAGAATAAATGATGTGTTCTAGCATTTAACAGGCAATACAAGTTAATGAGATTGGCTGGTAGTTCGATGAATCAGTACTATTGCCGGCTTAAAAAACTGGCGCGACCTTGCTTAATTTCCAATCATCTGGAATTGAAGAAGTACATACTGAATGAGTAAAATAATTTGTAATATCTGTCATGAGATGTCCCCAGTAGCTTTAAGAATCTTTTTAGTTATGTCGTCAGGCCCGGGAGCACTGGCTGGCTTCAAGTCATTGATAAGTTTAGCTATGCCTTCCGTTGATATGACAAAAGGAAGAGTCTAATTTAAATTAAGGTTGGGAAAGTAGGTTATGTTATGTGCCGGCTCGCGAGTACAGACAGAGGTAAAGAAGTCATTCATGACATCAGCACAATGATCAGGAGGAATGTTTGGGCCATCTTGGTGATGCAAACTAATGTTTTGTGAAGAGTTCTTGCTTGGTAACATGATCTTCCAGAATTTTTTCGAATTTTTTCTAATGATATTTTGCAAGTCCATATGGAAGAATTTCTTCTTAGAGCACCTTAAAAAAATTGTATAAGCATGAAGACATTTAGAGTATTTCGCCCATTTAGATTGGCAGTCTGATTTTTTGGCGGTCCCGAAAAGGCGCTCTTTCTTATTTAGTAGCGGTCGTAGGGCATTGGGAAGCCAGTGCTTATCAGCATCACCCCGAATACAAATAAGTGGTACATATGAACCTATAAGCGACAGTATTTTTTCCTTTTAAAGCAACCAGTTAGTGTTAACTATTCGAGCATGAGCACTTAGTCTGAATTGATGAAGAAATTCTTTCAGGTCGTGGTTAATTTTTTCATAGTCTGCTTTGTTGTAGTCGCGAATATATTTTAATGATGGCCTACTGATAGAAATTCGAAAAGCCAGATCAAAGAAAAGCAAGTTGTGATCACTAAGGCCACTAGTGCATGATAGAAAATACTGTAACCACACGTTGGACTTTTAACACACTGAATCAAATTAAATGTAAGAAATAATTATGTAACAGTTACTTAAAAAGACGTAAGACATCTTTTTGACTGATAAGAAGATACTGTCAGCTCCTCCCAATTGATGTCCAAATAATTAAAATTTCCACAAAGCACAAACTTGGCATGGCTATAGCAGGACTGTAGGTGGAAAAAGACGGAATGTAACTCATCAACAAAAGAACAATCGGAATCTGTTGGACAGTAGCAGGCGACAAGTACGGTTTCGCCAAAAGGAAAACACAGATTAAGGCACACTAGCTCGAGGTTACAATTCACGCGTACTAATTGGGAGACTATCACTGCTTTGACTAAAATGAGAGCACCGCTCTGTTAAATCTATTGACGCTAAACAATTCACTATTCTTGATGAATTCGTTGTCCTGGATATCTGCGGCAAGCCGTGATTAGGTGAAAATTGAAACGTCGGAGCAGTTATCTTCAAGAATGACTTCTGTAGCATCTTTTTTTGGTAAATAGCTGTGAATGTTTGTTAGCATGACAGCCATGTTATGAAAATATGGTGTGCTAGGTGAAATTTGCAGAAGCTGAGCTGGTATATGGTGAGGCCTGGAAGTAGTCGGTGATCGCTATTGAGGCAGTTCGATTACGAAATCTGTAGCAGCATTTTATGAGTACTGCTTTTTGTCCATCAGGAACTTGTCACAACGTATTTTGAATGTGGTATCCTTTTCTTTAGCAAAAGATTACAGTTTTTTTTCGGGCCAAGCGTACGTACGTTGAATAATCTTCTTTAATATAAAATTTTGTTCCCTTCAGCTTGACAAGTAGTGCAAAAATCTTTAACTTGACCTTAAAGTGTGTCAGTCTTACGATTATGGGACGGTTTTTAGGTTCCTGAAAACGGCCCATGCGTTGGGCACGTTCTACATCGCCGGTAATCATAGACAGTTCAAGGTACTCTGAACAGAAGGAGATAATGTGTGCCTCATATTGCTCCCAGGTTTCACCGTTTGCATTCGTGATACCGAAGAAGATTAAGTTTGACCTGCGCAAGCGATTTTTTGCATTGTCGCACTTATCTGTTAGTGTTTTTATTTGAGAGGAAAGCATAGGAATTTCATTGATTGAGGCAAGCGATACAGCCCATTCGTTAGTCGGATGTGCTTGTACCACTTCTTCTAAAACATCAACACGCATAGAAAGAGTGCTAACGTGGTTTTAATCCTGCTCTGTGCACTACGAATGTTGGAAAGCTCTTCTAGTACAGTGCTTTGAAAATCCTTAAGTCGTGCTATTGCTGCAGCCATTGATTAGAGGGTTGCTGTTGTATCTTTAGTACCGGGACCGAGTTCAGTTCAATGTCAACAGAAAGAACAAGCAGAAGATAAACAACAAAGGCATTGACACAATATTGTCACGGGGTCGTGACGTGGCCGAATACAGAAGACTTCGTGTTGGGATTTAACTGTTTATTAGGGCGAACCTGTGCCCTGTAAACGGAAAGTCCAATTACAGCAGCAGTCTCGCACAGATAGCAGTCTCGGACTGATAGCGGCGAACGGAGCGTCGGCCTTCGATCAACAACTGACAAGCGGCGAAGCGCGTCGGCATTTATACTCTTGCCGTCGAATGTTCTAGCGTTATCACTGGCGGTGGCGTAGGTTCCAGAACAATCTGTACCGTTCGCACAGTGGGCGTGATCTTATCGAAATGATCTGCTACAGTCCAGAACCTTCTAGAAAACTGCAGGGGCGGTTTGCGCTGAGAAACGTGTGGTGTTTTGGGACGATAACAAAAACTTGGGAAATGGAACGTTTCATTGCCCCCCTCTGAAAACAAGTATCGTCCCGATGCTTGAACTAAAGATGAAAGTACAATAATAATGTAATAAAGTACAATGAATAAATTACGATACAACAATAATACAAAAAAACACTAGTTCACTTTGTTAACGCGCATGAAACGGCTTGAGGCGCGCGACATGGACGACTTCAGGTCGTGATCGGCGTCGTTGAGAGCTCGTGATGCCGTCGGGGACAACCTCGTAATCAAGTGGGCCGAGACGTCGAACCACCTGTACGGTCCGAAGTACCGTCGCAGAAGCTTTTCACTTAGTCCACGTCGGCGTATCGGCGTCCACACCCAAACACGTTCACCGGGCTGGTATTCCACGAAGCGTCGTCGAAGGTTGTAACGGTGGCTGTCGGTCGTCTGTTGATTCTTGATACGGAGACGCGCAAGTTGTCGGGCTTCTTCGGCGCGTTGAAGGTACTCGCTCACATCGAGGTTTTCTTCGTCGGTGACGTTGGGTAACATGGCATCGAGTGTCGTTGCCGGGCTCCTTCCGTAGACCAATTTGTATGGAGATATCTGCGTCGTCTCCTGCACCGCTGTGTTGTATGCGAAGGTCACATACGGAAAAATGGCGTCCCACGTCTTGTGTTCGACATCGACGTACATTGACAGCATGTCGGCGACCGTCTTGTTAAGCCGCTCGGTGAGGCCGTTGGTCTGTGGGTGGTATGCTGTCGTCCGGCGGTGGTTTGTTTGGCTGTATGCCAAGATCGCTTGAGTTAAGTTGGCAGTGAATGCCGCTCCTCTGTCGGTGATAAGGACCTCCGGGGCGCCATGACGTAGGACGATATTTTCGACGAAGAATTTAGCTACCTCGGATGCACTGCCTTTTGGCAGGGCTTTTGTCTCGGCGTAGCGGGTGAGGTAGTCGGTAGCTACCATGATCCACTTGTTTCCGAAAGCCGACGTCGGGAACGGCCCCAGTAGGTCCATACCAATCTGCTGGAAAGGTCGGCAAGGTGGATCGATTGGCTGCAGAAGTCCCGCTGGCCTTGTCGGCGGTGTCTTGCGTCGCTGACAGTCCCGGCATGTTCTCACATAACGAGTGACGTCGGTGGTAAGACGTGGCCAGTAGTACCTTTCTTGTATCCTCGCGAGCGTGCGAGAAACACCGAGGTGCCCTGCCGTCGGATCGTCGTGAAGGGCCTGCAGGAGTTCTGGTCGCAGAGCTGAAGGCACCACAAGGAGGTACTTAGCTCGAAGCGGTGAAAAGTTTTTCTTTTGTAGAAGACCGTTTCGTAGAAAGAACGACGCAAGTGCGCGCTTGAATACCTTCGGGACTTCGGCGGTCCTGCCTTCGAGATATTCTATTAGGGCTTTAAGTTCCGGGTCGGCCCTCTGTCGTTCAGCGAAGTCGTCGGTAGTTATCGTTCCTAAGAAGTAGTCGTCATCCGGGTCGTCGGGTAGCGGTTGGTCGACAGGCGCACGAGAGAGACAGTCGGCGTCGGAGTGTTTTTTGCCGGAATTGTAAATGACAGTAATGTCACATTCTTGGAGTCTCAGGCTCCATCGTGCGAGGCGACCTGAGGGGTCTTTTAAGGTGGCTAGCCAACATAATGCGTGATTGTCGCTCACAACTTTGAAGGGCCTGCCGTAGAGGTAGGGGCGAAATTTCGACGTAACCCAGATGATGGCGAGGCACTCCTTTTCTGTTGTGGAATAATTTGCTTCTGCTTTGGATAGCGATCGGCTGGCGTAACTAATAACCCTTTCAAGTCCGTAAGCCCTCTGCACAAGAACGGCGCCAAGACCTACGCTGCTTGCGTCAGTATGTATTTCTGTCTCGGCGAATTCGTCGAAATGGGCAAGTAACGGAGGCGTCTGGAGGCGATGTTTAAGCTCCTGGAAAGCGTGTTCTTGTGGCGTTTTCCACTTGAACTCCACGTCGGCCTTGGTAAGGTTAGTGAGAGGATCGGCGATGCGGGCGAAGTTTTTCACGAATCGCCTATAATAGGCACACAGGCCCGGAAATCGGCGCACGGCTTTCTTGTCAGTGGGCGGCGGGAAGTCGGCGATGGCGGCTGTTTTCCGTGGATCGGGACGAACTCCAGACTTGCTGATAACGTGCCCCAGAAACAAGAGCTCCTCATACGCAAATCTGCACTTTTCTGGCTTCAGTGTGAGTCCGGAAGTCTTGATGGCTTGAAGTACAGCTTCAAGGCGCCGAAGATGTTCGTCGAAACTCGAGGAAAACACGACGACGTCGTCCAAGTACACAAGGCAAGTCTGCCACTTCAATCCTGCCAGTACTGTATCCATAACGCGTTGAAACGTTGCAGGAGCTGAGCAAAGGCCGAAGGGCATCACCTTAAACTCGAAAAGGCCGTCCGGTGTTATAAACGCCGTTTTCTCTCGGTCTCTTTCGTCGACTTCGATTTGCCAAAAGCCAGTCCTGATGTCCATTGACGAAAACTACCTGGCGTTATGGAGCCGATCAAGTGCGTCGTCTATTCGTGGGAGGGGATACACGTCCTTTCTTGTGATTTCGTTCAGGCGGCGATAATCGACGCAGAAACGTAGGGTCCCATCATTTTTCTTCACTAACACCACGGGGGATGCCCATGGACTCTTGGACGGCTGGATAATGTCATCCCGCAGCATTTCATCAGCTTGTCTTTTCATGGCCTCACGTTCTCGCGTCGAAGACCCTGTACGGACTCTGACGGAGTGGTCTGGCATTTTCTTCGGTTATGATGCGATGTTTCGTGATTGGGGTCTGCCGAATTTTCGATGACGACGAAAAGCAATCTTCGTATTGCAGGAGCAGGGCCTTGAGCTGTTCTTGCTTATCGTTCGGAAGTCTGGGATTGACGTCGAAAGCTATGGGAGGGGCTTGGTTCCTCTGAGCAGGTTCCGCAGAATCGGCGAGGGCGAAAGCACTGGTGGCTTCGACAATTTCTTCGATGTATGCGACCGTTGTTCCTTTGTTCACATGTTTGTACTCATTGCTGAAATTCGTGAGCATAACCGTTGCTTTTCCTCCCCGCAGCTCTGCAATTCCTCTTGCGACGCAAATATTTCGGGTGATCAACAGATGCTGACTGCCTTCAACGACGCCTTCCAAGTCAGGTGATTTAGGAGCGCCGACTGAAATAATGACGCTTGAGCGAGGCGGAATGATGACTTGTTCTTCCAACACATTCAAGGCATGGTGTCCTGACGGCGTGCGCGGCGGTAGTGATTCTTCTGTGGATAATGTTATCGACTTTGTTTTTAGGTTGATGACAGCACCATGGAGGCATAAGAAGTCCATGCCAAGGATGACATCTCTCGAGCAACGCTGCAGGACTACGAAGTCTGTAGGATAAATACGGCCGTTAATGGTGACTCTCGCTGTGCAGAATCCTGCAGGCGTTACGAGATGACCTCCGGCTGTGCGTATTTCAGGGCCTTTCCAAGCGGTCTTAACTTTCTTTAACTTCGCGGCGAACGACGCACTGATGATAGAATAGTCGGCTCCAGTATCGACGAGAGCGGTCACACTGTGGCCGTCGATAAGAACGTCGAGGTCGCTAGTTCGCCGTCTCGCATTGCAGTTAGGGCGTGGCGTCGGGTCACGGCTGCGTCGGCTTGTTCCGCTGCTTCCATGCTGGGTCGTCAGGCCACCTTCGGTAAATGAGCTTTCGCCGTCAGGGCTTTGCCTGGTTGGCGTTGTGTTCGGAAAGCTCCGTCGCGGCGTCGTCGTCGTCGGAGGATCTTCGGTAGTTCGTCGCACAGCAACCGTACCTCCACCGGTTGCTGCCCTTAGTTTCCCGGATACGGGCTAGGAGATTGATTGATATGTGGGGTTTAACGTCCCAAAACCACTATATGATTATGAGAGACGCCGTAGTGGAGGGCTCCGGAAATTTAGACCACCTGGGGTTCTTTAACGTGCACCCAAATCTGAGCACACGGGCCTACAACATTTCCGCCTCCATCGGAAATGCAGCCGCCGCAGCCGGGATTCGAACCCGCGCACCACGGGTCAGCAGCCGAGTACCTTAGCCACTAGACCACCGCGGCGGGGCACGGGCTAGGAGACCGGCCCCGCGTTGGGCCAGAGTACTGCCGGTGGTGCGGTGACGTGCGGCGGCTGGGCGACGGCGAATGCGAAGGGCTTCGTGGTGTCCACAGAGTTCCTGTCAGGTAGTCGGCGATGTCACGTGGTCGTTCTCCTGGCTGTGGACGCAGTGCATTGACGGCGAAGCCACGCAGTCCCATCTGTTGGTACTGGCAACGGCGGTATGTGTGTCCGGCCTCGCAACAGTGGTAGCAGAGCGGGCGATGGTCAGGGGTGCCCCAGACGTCAGTCTTCCTCGGTGCACTGCGCTGGGCCGCTGGCGAACGGTATGACGTCGGTGGGGGTGGTGGCGGCGGTGGCGTATGTGGACGGAAGTGCGATGGGGCGGCGTTTTGGCGTGGACGGGGAGGAGCGTTGTGGCGCAGTGCAGTGGCGTAGCTCATAGCTTCCGGCTCGGGCAGCGGTGCGTGGGGAATTTGAAGCGATTGCCGAACTTCTTCTCGCACAATGTCGGCGATTGAATCCACTTGAGGCTGTGCCGAAGGCAACAGCTTGCGCAGCCCTTCCTGCACGATCGCTCGGATCGTTTCACGCAGGTCTCCGGAGTTACTGGCTTGAGCAGCAGCGCAGTCTGCAGTCAGGCGACGATTACACTGTCTGGTGCGGATGTCCAGGGTCTTTTCGATAGTGGTCGCTTCGGCTACAAATTCTTGAACGGTTTTCGGTGGGTTTCTCATCAGTCCCGCGAAGAGCTCCTGTTTAACCCCTCACATGAGGAAACGAACTTTTTCTCCTCAGGCATGTCTGGGTCAGCGTGACGAAACAGTCGGGTCATTTGTTCTGTGAAAAGGGCGACATTTTCATTTGGTAGTTGAACCCGGGTCTCTAATACAGCAGCGGCCCTCTCTTTGCGAGCGACGCTCGCAAACATTTGCAGGAATGCGCCGCAGAAATCATCCCACGTTCGGAGCGTGGACTCTTGATTTTCGAGCCAGGTCCTTGCGGTGTCTTCCAAATAGAAGAACACACGACGCAGCTTTTCGTCATGGTCCCAGTGGTTGAGGGCGGCCACACGGTCGTATGTTTCTAGCCAGGACTCCGGGTCTTCGAACGATGACCCATGGAAAATTGGTGGTTCCCTGGGTTGATGCATGACCATTGTGGACTGAGACGCTGCGGTTGTCATTGTCGCTGCAGTCGCGGTTATGGCCTTGGTCTTCCGCGCCTTGTCTTGTAGAAGCCCGTACTCCGGTGGTAGCCCTTGCTGTCGGCGGCTTGTTCGCTGCTCCTGGTTGGCGTCGGTGTCTTCTCCGCGACGTGGGCTGGGTTCACGGCTTGACGGGGGCGTCCGGTACATGAACGAAGCAGCACCTCCACCAGATGTCATGGGGTCATGACGTGGCCGAAGACAGGAGACTTCGTGTTGGGATTTAACTGTTTATTAGGGCGAACCTGTGCCCGGTAAACGGAAAGTCCAATTACAGCAGCAGCCTCGCACAGATAGCAGTCTCGGACTGATAGCGGCGAACGGAGCGTCGGCCTTCGATCAACAACTGACAAGCGGCGAAACGCGTCGGCATTTATACTCTTGCCGTCGAATGTTCTAGCGTTATCGCTGGCGGTGGCGTAGGTTCCAGAACAATCTGTACCGTTCGCACAGTGGGTGTGATCTTATCGAAATGATCTACTACAGTCCGGAACCTTCTAGAAAACTGCAGGCGCGGTTTGCGCTGAGAATCGTGTGGTGTTTTGGGACGATAACAAAAACTTGGGAAATGGAACGTGGCAATATAATCAAGTCTGGCAAAACAATTTACGGCAAGAATCAATGAATTCAAGTGGGCCCAACACCACAAGTAGAAATGGGTCGCTTGTACGAGTACAACAAGCGCACGGTAGATTACTAACCTGCACAAAGAGCGGTGTTGGCATGACTCTATTTCATGCGCTGACGTGCCCCAAGTGGCATCGGTGCAGTCGCGGCTTAAGTATAAGTGACGAAGATCCCGCGTTGACTGTAGCACCAGGTAGCCTGATGAGTGCTCGTTCCACACGGGAAGCAGTGAAAATTTGGTGTTTTTTCTGGCGGCCAGAATCTCAGGCAGGCGGCAAAGCGACTTGAAAGGGTGGTATTCCTCGGACAGCTGGATGTCGGTGAAGCAGATAGGCAGCGCCGAGTTGGTCCATATCAGAACAGCCTGCACAAAGAGCGGTGTTGGCATGACCATGTTTGATGCGGCGACGTGCCCCAAGTGGCGTCGGAGCAGTCGCGGCTTAAGTATGAGTTGTGAGTGCACATTTTTTGTTAAAATTGTACTTCCAGTTTTTTTAGAGCTGTACAACTGTGTAATATTTATTTGAAATGTAGTATTTGATTTTTATGTACCCTTTTATACTTGTAAATGTCTTTTTTTGCTGCTGCTACTGTATAGGTGGCACAGCCCAGTCAGGCAATGTGTCTCCATGGACAATTTTGTAATTGTTCTTAATAAACTAATAAATAAAGAAAAAAGAAAAGTAAAAAGCCCCACTACTGATTGTGCCCAACTAGTGGTGCCTTACTACTGGTTGCTTGCATCGCATTTACTCGAGCCAAGCAAAGCATAAAGTCAAGCGAAAGCCAAATAAAGACCCCTTTGACTCAATTCTGAATGCCCGATCCAGTGCCTACGTATACGGGGTGGTCAATGAACGATTGTGCAGCGGGAGTAGTCGGTTTTTACTAGTAGACGCGGCCAGTGTCGGCTTTGCTAGGCGAGAGAGTGAGGGGAACGACAGTTGGCACGAGACGAGAACATGCGCAGTAGGGGTGTAGACAACACCACCGATGCCCGATTTGCAAGTAGGTGCGACTATAAAATGCTTCGCATATAAAAGAAGCTTGCATGATACATGCACCTGGAATCCAGATACAGACGACTGTACATACCCTGAACAGGAGTGATAGGATGCTTCTGACAATGTACTCTCGCTGCTTATGTCACGTATTTAGGCGCACTTAAGTACACTGTGCCTTTCTTTTATGGCTTTTATTGTGAACAAGGCTCCCTCCCATATCAGGTACTGAAACTTGAGTAAACTGTGTGTTCTACGGGTCGGTGTATCCTTTCATGTTTACACCAAGAAGCAAGAGTTATGAACGGTCTTTTTTTTTACATGCCTCTTAGCAGCTCACTGTAGTTCCAGCTCAGAGAGACTTTTGAAGCTCAGAACTGCTGTCAGTTTCCATGACCTGACCAGGTTTTTCAGAAATTCCCCGACTTTTCGATGGCTTTTCCCAAAGGGTGCCAATTCCACGACTTTTCCAGGCTTTCCAGTTTCATAGACACCCTGAGGTTTACACTCTCTAAAAATATGACTCCTCCAGACTAGCTTGGACTGAGACTCACGGCTTGATCTGAGTGAGTGTATCTCAGTGAGTTGAATCATAAGTGACTTTGCATACACCTATGAATACCAGTGTTGCAAGGGTGTTTGGAAGGCATCCTATTGATTGTTCATTAACTAGGAGGTCAAGTTTGAGCTACTACACAGGAAATTTCGAATGCTAATGATTCAATGGAATACTATAAAATTCTATCACTACCCCAATAGCATTTGAGAATTGGAAGAAGAAACAGTGCAAACATGCCGTCCTGCTTACAGTGCTCCTACTTACAATAAGCAAAAAAAGCAGAATTGGTCAAGAAATATTATAGTACATCTGCATATTTATATAAAAGTATTTTTGGCACTCCAAATTTGTCATATGCACGTACTTCTGACCACGACATACTCATACTTCTGACCACTGAAGGGGACACCCAAAATTTTTGGATACTGTCAGTTGGATAAGCCCGCTCCGGACATGGCACCAACTCGTATCCGATCCGAGGTGCAGAGTTGTGATTGAGCCGCCGTTGCCGCTGGCTTCCCACGGCAGCGTTAAATGTGTGTGTGCATGTGTGTGTTTTGAGTTCGCTTGCTCAGACCACAGAGGCAGGAGCTTGAAGGCTAAAATTTCGGTCATCGCAAACAGTATTTACCATGTTACATAGAAATCAAGCATGCTTCATTGAATTAGCAGTTTAACATTATGAACATGCCGAACTGCGGCGCGCAGGGCTGTTGAAGTAGATATGCCTCTGAGGAAAACACTTGTGATCGGCGACACTTCTTCAAGCCCCTCAATTACCCCGCAGATCTGAAGGCCTGAACAGCTGCTATTCCACGAAACTCCTTCCAGGTGACAGTCAAGACATACATTTCCGACTTACATTTTGAATCCGAGGACCTAATCACTTGCTACGTGCATATCGTAAGGGGAAACGTGAAAATTACCATGTGAGAGGTGCACACCTAAGCCTAGTGCTGTTCCTCGAGTTTTCCCCCAATATTCCTGCACATTTGTCTAAACACCAACAATAATGTGCAAAAAGAAACCACTGAAACTTAGACAATTCAAGAATTTTGAAGGTCATGTGTCGACAAGTGGTGGCGATGTGTCGCACGTTCACGTGAAGAACAACAGCTACTGGTGTCCCCTCCGATCCTGAGTTGTGCCCAGAGGTAGCAACTTGGTTGCCTGCATTAGAAGACTGAACAATGTTCCAATCCTGGAATTGCAAGCTAATCCAGGAAGAAGTTTTTTTATTCTTTTTCAAATTCGCTCTTTGTGCTATGCTGAAAGCTTTAAAGTGTAGTCAGCCAGAAGGTAGCAGTACAAAACTGAGTGGCTGATTACTTGCCCTCTCCTTAAAACATCAAGCCCTGCTGCTGCCTATAGGTTGATGTCAAAGGTGAAAATACTGCCTCTGCCGACATCATCACGTCTTCAAACAAATAAATTATCGAAGAAATGCCTTGCGAATTTGGGTTAAAAACGTTTTGCTCAGCGCCATCGGTTGTTGTGCTGGAGGGCAGCCGGTCATCAGCTAGTCCACTTGACTGGTAGAACCTTTTGAAAGCTGTGTGTTCATTTTCCGAATGTCGTTCCTCACTTTTTTTCCCCAAAAACTGTGGCCCTAATAACTGCCAGTTTTTTTTAGCAGTCGAGCATAATTTTCAGTGAAGCTTCGTTGGTTTTGTAGATTTCTCTTTTTTTTCTTCTACCTATCTCGCCGATTCTTCCTTCTGTTCTTGCATAATGGGCATAGTCTTTTCGGGACAGTCTAAAAGTGCTCCTTCACACGTCCCAGATCTTCAGGGCGGATGTTACGGTCGAAATTGAAGGGAATAAGCTGCTACGACAGCCTGTACATATCTTCAGGTGTTCAACGTAACTGAAAAAAGTTGATACCATCTGCAAGCTCGTGAGTTTCAACTGACTTCCTAAACCATGTTCACTGTACGTGCACAAGAGAACAAACTTTCTCTACAACTGAGGACAAAGGTGAAGCCTTTTACCACCACTGCCTTGTCAACTTCGACAATAGCTTTGTTCTGAACTTAAAAAAAAACCGTCTTCCTGAATGAGCTCGACATTCCTGGATTAGAACTTTCTTCGGTATTGTACTGCAGGTAACCAAGTTGCTATCTCTGCACATAAGTCTGGATTAACCAGAAGCTTCGTCAACATCGCTGTACTTTATGTTAACGTCAGGCACATCACCAGCAAGTGTTGACACACGGCCCTTGAAATTCCCGGTTTATTCTACTCTCGAGGGTTCCTGTTTGCGTTTTAATGCCGCTGATTTAGACAAGTGTGCAGGAATTTTCGGAAAAATTTGAGGAACAGCACCCAGCTCAAGTGCGAACGTAACAAGTGGAATTCGGACGTTTCCGCCTGCTATGTGCTCGCGGCAAGGAATCAGGCCCTCGGATTTGAAATGTAGGTCGTGACTGTCACCTGGAAGGCTTCTCAAGGAATAGCAGCTGTCCAGGCCTTGACAACTGCACGGTTGTTAGGTGTTTGCAGAAGCCCTGCTGATCGCAAGTGTTTTCCTCAGAGGCGTAGCTACTTGGACAGCCTGGCGCGCTACAGGTTGGCATGTTTACTATCCTACTGCTAACTAACTCGAGCATGCTTGATCGTCGTGTCATGTGTGAAATACAAATTGCAAAAGAGCTTTTCAAAAGAAAAGTCATTTAAATACTGGCTGTATGTCATCTATTGCACTGCATTCTATATTTTCCTAAATTATTTTTCCATCACTTTGGATGCTCCTTTGCTAACTCCTCAGATAATTTCAGCTACATTACAAAGAGTATGTGTATGAGATGAATCGTTATACAAAAATTATACCAGTTATGTCATCCGTGCCAGCTGTGAGACTTGTAAGCTCACCGATTTGAAGCACAGCAAAATTGCGGCGCTAACTCAAGCAAGACTGTTCGTGTGGCCGGTCTACTTTTTCCTTGGCTGTTCAAAAAGAAGTACAACCGTTTCTAAATATATTTTACACACAATTTATATGATGTGTAATTACGACAGCCTCGTTCACTTAGAATTGTCCACATCCTGAAGGCGCAGATGAACCCTATTTCTTACAAAGGTGCAGGCAATTTTTTTTGTTCTGGGGAGGGGGGACGGGGGGGGGGGGTAGGGGCACCCCCTTGATTTTAAGAGGGTGCCGGACAGAAAAGTGTGGTCGAGTGTCAATTTTTCTCTGTAACAATAGCGGAAAGATTTTTTTTGGGTGGGGGAGAGAACGGTACAGCCCCAATGTGCCACCCACTGGCCACACAACTCAGTCATTGCAGGCAAAGAAATAATCATACATTTCTTAGATACAGGCCTGGCCCTTATTTCTCACTAAATAGTATTCTACCGGCACTCATCTAGCTGCGTTAGTTTAAATATGCATATTTAGAAATGAATTTCCAGCTGTTTCACATTCAAAGGTAGCAGTTGATGCTCCTTCTCCAATCCCAAATTGATAGCAGCGCCGCAGCTGTGTGAGATACGGGAGGGGGCTGCTCCTCGCAACTTCGACCGCGCACGCTTACCCAACTGACAGTATCTCAAAATGTTGGGAACACCAGGCATTGGCTCAAAGAAGGCAGAATGAGAGAGCCCACAAGAAGAAGTACAGAGACAGACATAGAAAGCAACAGGAAGAAACGAAAAATGGTAGGAAAAATATAAATAAACAGAAAGAGAAAAATTGTCACCAAAAGGGTTTTTTCCAAGGTGAGATTCAAACCCACATACTTTCTATGTGAAGGAGCATTCTAACCACTGCTATTTAGACACGCTTTCTGAACACAGAATAGCCAAGTACTGGGCGTGAGGCCCATCACTGGAGGCGCGAGCGCTGCAATTGCTGTGACGTGCATGGTTGGATCACGTGATCTCGACTTGCTCTGATGAAGGATGATTTGATTGATTTGCGGGGTTTAGCACCTCAAAACCACCATATGATTATGAGAGACTGTAGTGGAGGGCTCCGGAAATTTCGACCACCTGGGGTTTTTCAACGTGCACCCAAATATGAGCACATGGGCCTACAATATTTTCGCCTCCATCGGAAATGCTGTGCTGGGATTCGATCCTGTGACCCGCGGATCAGCAGCCGAGTACCTTAGCCACTAGACCACCGCGGCAGGGCTCGCTCTCGCGAAAGAAAGCTGGTGGTTGGATGCGTTGTTTTTACCGTGACTTTGTGGCGTTTTCATTTCTGAACAGCGTTGTTTTGCTCTGGCTTCATGTTTGTGGACTTCTGCAGACTACACAATTCGGAAAGTTGCAGTAAAGGCTACTGGCGGCATGCCACAGTGCGCCACGTACGCGAGGGCACTGTCAAGACCACTGGCTGTGCCACTGTCACCTCTCCCTTTCTCAGTTGTAGCTTTTATTTCAAATGTATTGGGTTAAAATGAGCACTGGCACTGAATGAACACATAAAAGAAGAACGTTTCAGTATCCACATGGAAGCCTTGTTCTCAACGATAAATGAATGTGCTAACAGTCTGATTATGTATATAAAAAAACATAGGTGTGTACATGTGTCAGAAATCACCGTCATTACATTAAAGATGTGTGACGTCTAAATTGTCAGACAGTCAAGATATACCCTGGAAGTTCAGTTCTTTCCACTCATTTTCCTTAATTACACCCTATTCCCGTCTATTTTGAGGCCAGTTGCTTCTGCGTGTTTGGCCAGTACACCTTTTTTTACATCATACATGTACCGCTCCAGTCTTTGCTAAAGCTTACTTCTCTCGCCAAGGTAACCGAACCGCCGTCTGTGCCATTCCCACCCTCCTCCCTGGCTGTCCGTCTCCATGAGTGTACCCAATCACACTGGTTTCCATCGGCCAGTAGCGTAGTCAGGAAGTGGCACACCAAGCCCGTGCCCCCCCCGCCCTCCCAGTTTTTTACATGGTATAGTACACAAAATAATGGTCTTGGCCCAATGCTCATCAAGGCGCCCCACCCCCCCGAATTCTGCCAACGGCTTCGCCGTCTGCTACTTCAACTTAAAGGGTTCATATAAAGGTGCCCTAGTCTGACAGCGCCCATAGCAACTGTCACTTCCTCTGAATGTTTTTCTTTTATCTACAGGCGAAAACGTGGTCAGCTTCAAAAACTGATTTACCTTCTAAGAGCTCCTGCGAAATATCAAACAGCTTATGAATGAAGCTGTAGAAAATAAAAAACACCTGGACACTGGCGATTTCACTGTAACATGAAATTGCCATTTAGGTAATGGTGCGTAAAGCCTCGCAGTATGCTCATTCAAAGGAGCAAAATGATACGTCTGGCTGACCGCACTTCTTTATCCCAATTTTCCCCTCGGTAAAATATCTGGAACTGAAGCAATCATACATAATTCATTTTCACCCACGTATGAATCGATGGCGATCAAATGTGCAACGTGTGACCAACGTAAAAATTTAGCGCAATAAATATTAGCATCATGCCACAGGAAAAAGTGACAACTCTGAATGGAGCATGCGCATGCGTGGTTCTCACGTTTGCCCACAATCATCACAGAGAGGTCGTGGCTGTAAGAATGAGGTGCTGCTTCCCACAAAGTGGGGAATTCGCTTGCACTGTGCTTTGTAGGGCTATGTGCGCTGTACAAAAAAATGTAAATTTGACCATGCTTGTCATGCCGACCGCGGCCCATCTTTAGATGCAAACCTACAGTGAATGAAGTAGAGTGGTTGTGCACATTTTTTGTAGCAAAGATAAGTTTCTTTACCATGATTACCTATTTGATGCTTTCTTTCGACACGGAATGACTTGTTACCTTTTACAGAAGCAGCGCGCTTGGCCCCCGCAGTTTTCATTTCGGTAGCCATAGCGGACGATGCTAGCAGTCACGCATTATTTCAACGCTTTTCTGGGGCAATCATTTAGCACTTCGTAAAGTGAGGGAATAAGCTCCAGCAATACTATACTGATTTCGTTGAGTGAGGTACCACTATAATAATGATAATAATATTAATAATAATAATACAGTCGAACCTCGATATATCGAACGGCACGGCGATCGCGAAATAGTTCGATATATATAGAATTCGATATAAAAATCACGAAAAAAATGCGTCAACAGCTTGCTGAAAACAACCAACGAACCGTTCAAGCGTGGTGCAGTAAATACTCACTTGAAGATTCAAACATAGTATTTATTGTGTTGGTTTAAAATATTGAAAAAGAGAAGCCTGCTTTTTGTTGGCCATGGAGTGTTTGACGACTGCGTCCTCAATATAGTCCAGGCGATCCATAAGTGATAGGCTGGTGTCTTCAATCGCGCCGCAGTGGCGGCGCACAAGGGCCAAGGCAGCTACAACCTCAGCTGATGTCGGAGCGGGTGTTACGACCGGTCCCAGCATTGGGATTCTCCGAAGGTTTGCGAACCCCTCTGGGAGATCGTCGACGCATTCCCGGGATAGCCTGCACCTGAGAGACTGTTACGACCGGCCCCAGCATTGGGATTCTCCGAATGTTTTCGAACCCTCTGGGAGATCGTCGACGCATTCCCGGGATAGCCTGCACCTGAGACGGCCTTGCAGCCAAGCGAGAACAAAGGTCGACGCACTGGGTTTGCGCCAAGGAACCGAGCAAGAGGAGTTGCGGGGAGAACTGGTTCCTGACCGACTGTGTCGTCGACCCCCACCTCCCCATTCAGGCTCTTCCCCCTCGCCGGGAGAATTCCGGAATCTGCTGTGTGAAACGCATTGGTGCTGTGCGTTCATGACCATGTTTGGGCATCTTTAGGGCGTCGTGACCATATTTGGGCATCGTGTTAGGTTGTGCCCCTCCATGTGTTGTGAGGTGTATTTCCCCTCCCTCGTGGCCGAGGTGCCGTGGCCACCGTATCGGCTGACGATGTGGACAATGCGCCCAGTGTTGGCAACGCGGCGCTATAAAATGCCGAAGACGTTTTGTATGTCTCTCTCTCTTCTCTCTTTGGATCAGTTGATCACTTTCAACATGTAAATAAATCTCTGTCGTTCGTTCGGGCACCTCTTCTCGCTGAATTGTCGGACAATGGATCCTGCGACGGGGCCAACTACCGAAAACGAGACCGGCAGGACCCTGAGTCCCAACACGGGGCACCATCAGCGCTTGCGGGATCCACCTCGGCAGAGTCTTCATTTGGCTGCTCAGCAGTAGCTTCGGCGACAATCTCCACATCCGTGAGCTCCGCCGTTCGGAATTAGGCCTGTCGCGCACCACAGCGCGCGACAGGCCTAACTACGAACGCACGAACACTGCGAGAACAACGATCGATGGCGGCCGATGCTACGGGGGAGGAGCTTGCAACAAGTGCGCAGTGTGCCGTTGACACCATAGAGACTGCAACGACTGCAAGCTGCAAGGCTGCGGCGTGAGTCCGGGTGTAGAGCGCGCACATGGCGCGCCCATGCCGGCTCGCCTGACTGCTTTCCCTTTCCCGGCGGCAGCGCGGGCCGCGTCCGAGAGAGTCGTCTGCGTCCTTTTCCTCCTATACTTTCCTCCTTAATCTTTACCTCCCACTCCCCCTTCCCCCGCCCGAAGCCGTGTCGGTGCCTTCGTATTGAAAGACGGTAACAGCTCCGCGTTTTAAGTGTGAATACACTTTATAAGCGACCCCAAACCATCCACCGCCGTCGGCGGCGTCCGCAGTCTTCTCTCTATCTTCAAAAGAAAGAGGACTTGGCGGGCCGCAGCGCGACGCCCTAGCGAATAAGCCACGGACGCGACGCTGATATCGGTGTCAGTAACGCGCCTTATATCTTTAACGCCGCTGCGCGCGTCCCCTTCCCTTCGCTCGCTCCTCCGCTCTCCTCGCTCGCTGCCGCTGCGTGCGCACCCCTCTCTCTCGCGCGCCCGCCTTCTCTCTCAGTCTCCCGTCGAGAGCGGGTCGTGCGATGGATGTCCCGGAGGCAACGCTACCATCAACAACGAATGCAGTACAACCGAATGCCAGCACTGCACCCGTCGTTGGAGGTGACGGTACCGCGGTGGTTTCGCCGACGTTGGAAGACAAGGCGGCGCTGCGAAGGGCTCGTGAGACCGAACGTAAGCGGGCGAAGCGTGCAGCAGATGCCGAACTGCGTGCTCGCGAGGCCGAGTGCAAGCGGGCGAAGCGTGCAGCGGATGCCGAACTGCGCGCTCGCGAGGCCGAGGACAAGCGGGCGAAGCGTGCAGAGGATGCCGAACTTCGCGCTCGCGAGGCCGAGGACAAGCGGGCGAAGCGTGCAGCGGATGGTGAACTGCGCGCTCGCGAGGCCGAGATGAGGCGTCAGCATCGAGCCGCGAACGCGGCCCAAGAAGCGGAACGACAACGCAAGCGTCAGGCGGAGAAGGGCGATGAAGGCCGGCGTCAAGACGCCGCTCGCAATCGTCAACGGCGAGTGGATGTTCCCGAAGCCGTTCGAGCCAGTGAACGTGCCGCGTGGGAGAGGGTGCGAGCCCTGGACTTTGCTCGTCCGGACGCGTGTTTCAAACGCGACTTTGTGGATCGCAGCTTCGGTCACAGCTGCGCCGTGTGTGACCAGCTGTGGTTCGATAACAACCTGAGCTGCATTTCCGGCGTGAGGAACGAGACCAATAGGTTGAACGCGTTGCGGGTTCTTTGGAACGAGTTCGGAAGGCGGTCGGGCGAACACCGATGCGACGACATGGATGCGCAAAACCCGCGGCTGGCTCCCTTCGGTGCGTTCCGGGTGTGTGCGTCTTGCCGAGAGTCCCTGCTGGCCGGGCGGGTTCCGCCGTTGAGCAAGAGCCACGGCTACGCGTACCCGCCTCGTCCCGCGGACCTCCTCGATCTGAACCCGGTGGAAGAGCGCCTCATCTCGCCTCGACTCCCCTTCATGAGCATCAGGCGGCTCACGCGGGGCAACGGTCAGTACGGCATTAAAGGACAGATCGTGAACGTGCCCATCGACGTTCCGAGCGTGGTGGAGTGTCTACCGCGGCTGGTTCCCGAGGACGTTGCGATAGGGGTAAAGTTAAAATCCGTTGGCATTCGCCAGTGAGTTACGTAAACTCCCCCGTGTGATCAAATTGCGATTCCCAGGAACCATTACACCATAAAAGCACCATAAGGTGATTAATAAATATAATAGTGCTAATTAATAAATACCCCTCATAGCATCACCCCATGCGTTCGCACTTAACCATGTTCACCCTCGGGGAAATGCTTGGGAGTTTTTTTTCTCTTCTCTTTCCACATTTAAGAACTTCCTCCGCAAGGCTGCGGCGCGCGTACGCCTCTACGTTAAAGTGGCGCGCTCGGCGCCATCGATGTGTGCAGCATTCGTAAACGCCCGCCACTCTACCGCTACTTTCGAGAGTTGCGGGAAAGCTCGCCGCCTGTCAATGAAGCGCGGGCGGTTTGGGGTGGCCGAGTTCGATATATCCATTATATGTCAAACTTTGTTCGAAATAAACAATCAATAATGCATGCCATTTCCCGTGTGATATAGGAACCGTTCAGTATAGGCAATAATTCGATATATCCATGTTCGATATAATGAGGTTTGACTTTTTTATTGTTAATCAAGATTATTCATTATTACTCACAAGTCCGTATGCTATTGCTGTATTTTTTGTAATTACCCCATCCATGTAGCCATAGGAGGTCCCCCTGTCAGTTTCTTTGAAACTTTGGGACCTCCTGCTGTAATAACGCTAACCATGTAACTCAACTGAACTATTTAATAAACTTGACTTGACTTGACTGTAATAATAATAAAGGAGACACAATAACGGCTGCAGGCAGCACGCGGGAGGGTGGCGGAACAATCCAACTGCGCACGTCACAGAGATGCTTCTGCATGGTGGTGCCACAATATGTCCTCGTACAAAAAAGGCATACAAAAGAAGTGAGCGTGAGGATGAGAGATGTGAATGAAGAAGGAAGAAAAGATGGGAGAGAATAAGAAAGACAAACTGAGGAGGAAACCGTCCATCTCGATACTCAATGTGTCCCTCAACAAAGAGCATGAGCGGCAACAGGCCCATGTTTCACTGTGCCAAGCTTTGTGCCACTCAGCAGTTGATGACTGGAATTCACTGCCTCAAGATATTTTTTCGGCTGATAACTTTGCTATATCGCTTGAAAGTTATCTACTAAGTGATTAGAGTGTTGAAATATGTTATACATTTTGTTGCTGTTTCACAGACAAGCGACCTCTGTTAGCGTATACATACATGTTTTTTTTTTCAATCTGTTACAAATTAGTTGATGTTTTTTATGCTCCTCCTGCCTGGGCCAAAATGCTGGTCTGCAGTATGTCTAAATAAACAAAAATAAAACTGGCCATATAATGTTTCCAAAACATTGTAATCAGCTTTGAAACTGCATAAATACAGTAAATCAGATTTAAAAATGTCCAGGTGTAATGATTATGTTTGCAACATGCACATTATCAATGAGCTGTTGGGAATTCCTCACATTAGGCAAATACGGTTAAAAAGTACTCGTTTCACTTTTTTTTTTCTGCCTTTGGTAAACTTATCTCTAAAGGGGGGGGGGGTTTCAAACACATGACCTGTGGACCTTTCATTAGCACTGTGTGGCTTCACAAGTTTTGCAACTTTCCTACACGATCTTTCTTTGTGAGTGTTGCAATGCTTTGTTTCAAAATACAAAATCAAAATGAGCGCCGACAGATGGACACACGTAGTGGGATAATCAGGGTGAACAGGGGAAGTGCCTCAGACAGGCTGGCAGACATTTCGATAGGAGGATTTATCTTTGTCGAAGGTGCCTTATCATCCTTGGCGTGTTAGTTTTAAGGGGGTTAGTAGTGGCGTCATCTCCTGGTGGTGGCCCATGTCCCTGTTTGCAATCACCGTCCGAAAAGAAAAAAAAACTATAAAGCAGAGGAGTGCAGTCCTCACTTCATTTCAAGTTAGGTGGTAGTGATTCAAAATGTTCTTAGAGGGCGAAAAAAAAAACACGCAAACCAAGTAGGAGCGGTGTGCTGCAAAGTGGTGGTCCCTACAGACACGAAAAAAGCAAAGAGTCTGAAACTTCAAAGGTGGCTGATAGTCGCCGCGTCCGGCTACCACAAAAGGTTGCCGACGCTAGTGATGCTTGCCTCTTACCGAACACTTATGAATGGGACGCATAACAAGAAAGCAGTTACAAAAAGGGGAGAGAAGCAGGCAGCGTATTTTAAATGCCAAGATGTCCAAGCTAAGCGATACCAGACGGGGTCTGAAGAGCACATGTTTAATGGGGAAGGTCATTTGTAAAAATATGCTATCAGTCTCCCCGTAGGCGGCCCACTCAGCGGAATTGCCTCAAGAATTTCATGGCATGTTGGCTCAGAAAAAGAGAAATTGAGAGTGCGAAAGAAGTTAGCAACAATGAAACACAAAAAGAAAACAAGAAAAATGGAAAGAAAAGGCAAAGTGGGGGGTAGGCGGGATGTTAGGGTAAAAAACGAGAAAAAAGAGGAAAAGAAAAAAAAAGACAGAGAACTTTCTGGGTTTGCAATGACCTTAATGATGTGAACGTTAATTATAGATATGCATGTGTCAATGTACATATATACCTACAAAGTTTTTTTTTCTAGAATATTTAAACCACTGTTTTCTCGTTCCTCCCTTCTAAAAGCACTTCCACCGCGCATCGTTAAGGTCATTGCCAACCCGGAAAGTTGTCTGCGTGTTTCCTTCTTTTTTTTCTATTTCTTTTTCTCGCCTGTTTAGCCTAATGTGACACCTACCCTAAGCACAATGACATAGTTGAGATGTTCGATCACTACATGCTCTTTTCAATTTACTGAAATGAAAATTCACCAATTTGATTTTAGTGGGATTAAAAAACCTTAAAAAAGTCATGCATCATAACCTGACTGTTGTGTTGATTTAAGCATTCCCGAGTAACAGCATGTTTAAATAAAAACAGATAAAATGGGAGTCACCATACCTTTCCATTCGGCTTCGTTTTCTTTTGGCTTTTGTCCAAGGACAACAAAGGCGTTCTGGGCCTTTCTGACATACATGTCATAGCTTCTTTATTTCCTGCATGGCATATAACAAAGCATCAGAAAACTGACTGCTTAAATGCAGTAACGATATGAAAAAAACAATGACACATTTAGTATAGTTGCCCGTTTGGCAGCCTTCTTGTAGCACCCATTTTACCAGTTGTGAATTTAGTATTTCCAAGCAAGTTTAGCATGTGCTCGCATGCCGCTTAATGTTCGACAGGGTTCAAAATAAATTCAAAAGCCATGTTCACAAATGCTAAGCACGAGCAATAACATGCAGAAATTTAAAATTTGTGTTATACATATTTAGACTGGTTCAACAATGAATGAATCCCCAATACGAAAGATATGTTTAGGGAAAGACAGTCGTAAATAGTTAGTATTTTATTCCTGAATTCCACGAGATTGCAAATGCACACGTGCAACATCATCAGGAAGATCATTCCAATGAGCAATGGCACGCGCTAGCGCAGATGCGCTAAAGGCTTGGGTGTGGCTGAAAAGACGAGAGAAACTATGCTGATTGTGAAGCCTGTGAGATGTGCGATAAGGTTTTGAAAGTGGCAAAGTATTCACATGTGCGCTGTAGATGACTTTTCATAAACACAGAATGACTATCTCCCTGTGCAATGCCAGAGATGATAAGGACAACAAAGTCTTTATTTTTGCTACACTGGAATAGCGATTGTAGTTACATGTTATGAAACGTGGAGCGCTGTTTTGCACATATTCTAGTAAGTCAATGAACATATCTCATGAAGTGTCCCCCCCCCCCTTCAATTTTAACCGAAATGAAAATCCATTTACTGTTTCCCTACTACATGCAACTATGACAAATACAAGACACTTATTTTCGCACAGTAGTGACAATGCACTCCATAAATTTTGAAGTGCTTCACATGGCTTGTGTAGTAGATTTTGCTGTGCGCAAGGGCTTCAATACTGTCACATGAAAACGAACCATCTATGCAGATGCCGACCCGCAGTTCAAACCAAGTTCCACGGTTAGCTCCTGCAACATGCCTTCAATGTGATGTGCCCTGCTCCTTGTGTCCCGTTTTTCTTGCACTCTGTATTGAAACTCAACTCATGCTACAAATCACTTTCCTTGCAATAATATTTGATGCGAAATGTTTTTGATCATCCCCATGATTGATGCTTCAGCACGCGATAACAGAGCCTTGTCCGCAATCATTGTGAACAAGGCTCCTAATTTGGCTACCCGCAACGTCAACAGATTTTTATTCTTTTGTGGTGGGCGTCCTTGTCTTTTTATTCAATAATTCTTTCCACCCATACTAGCGCCTGTCGAAGCGTTGATTGACATGGCTTCTGTGGGCACGGTGGCACCGCAGAAGCCATGTCACCTGTAACTCGTCTTCTGTTCCTTGAACAGGTGCTGTTGATCTGCGCATCCCGCCATAACGTATCCAACACGTGTATCGCCAGACCGGATCCTGATAAGACCATCCTCAACTGGGAAGTGCCTGTCAGTGACGGCATCACCGCCAGATACTACGAAAGCAGGTCGGGAACGTCGTCCAGTCCTATAAAAAGCAGCGGACTCACCAGCCTGCATCAGTGGGCATGGTGGCACCGCAGAAGCCATGTCACATGTAACTCGTCTTCTGTTCTTTGAACAGGTTGGTTTCTATTCGCACTATGGTTACAAGAACAATAATCGCTTCATTGTAGTGCTGCCGTGCCCGAAAGTGCTTTATTTGTCATTAGGTTCTTTGTGTATGTTGCTATCTGGCGACATCGAAACGAATCCAGGTCCTAACACGCCAGCGCTCTTGAAAGAACTGCTTGAAGGGCAACAGGCCATCAAAACAGATTTAGCCGCGTTGGGCGAAAGAATGAAACAAGTTGAGAAAGTGGTACAGGTTGTCAAGGAAACGCGCTGTCAGCGGCAAGCCAGGATTGAACGAAATGGAAAGAGCAACAGGAATTCCGGATAGTCAACTTTAATGCTAGAAGTATTGTCAATAGGACGGCAGACGTAGAATACATTTTAGTCATTTATGATCCTTATGTAGTTACAATCACGGAGACGTGGTTACATTAAGAGATTCAAGATAATGAGATCATACCTCCCGGATACAAGATAGTGCGTCGGGATTGACGGTCTCGAGGAGGCGGCGTTGCAATAATAATGAAGGAAGATATTGAATTCAAAACACTAGGCGGTATTGCAGGGCACGAAAGTGTTTGGTGTGAAATGCCTATTGGAACCTCACTAGTCCTTCTCGCTACCATTTACCGACCGCCAAACTCGCCTCTCTCCTTCTTAGAGTGGATACAGAGTTACATAGAATCAAACAAAAAACGCAACTGCCGGCTGCTCCTAACCGGCGACTTCAATTTACCTGCGATTAACTGGGACACGTTCACAGCAGAGTGTCTGGAACAGGCACTCTGTGATTCACTCATAGACATTGCATTCACCTATGATCTTTCACAAGTTGTTCGCCAAAGTACGCGGAAATCGGGGGAAAGTCCGTCTACATTGTATCTGGTATTCCTTGACGGGCGCTTCGAGCAGTTCAAAGTGTCAGTTCTTAAGGGTATCTCAGACCATGAAGCTGTCTCTGTCGAAATAACACATGAGGGAATGTCAAAACATAAAGAAGCGATTACGAATGTTCCCAGCTTTTTCGAGGCTGATGACACAAGTATGACACAAGTATCATTGACTACTTGTCATTTGCACTGGACAGTTATGATTCTCAAGGTGACGTCAATGCCATGTGGGAATCTTTCAAGGATATTATCTTCCATTGTGTCAAAAATTTCGTACCGTTTCGGAAAAGAAGGAAAACTAAGCGGAACACTTGGATAAGCAGAGAAATAATCCAACTAAAGCGTAGAATAAGCCGCCAGATACGCAAAGTAACAAAAGACCGCGCAAAAATAACTGAATTGTCTGCACAACTGCGTTCCATGATTACAGAAGCCAAAAATAGATATTACAAAGAAACACTGACAGAGTTCATGACAAAGTCTCCTGATAAATTTTGGCGTCACATGTCGAAAAAAGATAATGAGTCACTTAGCATTGTAGTGGATAACACAGTGGTTACTGATCCTGCAGTAATCCCTTCTTTTTACAACGAATTCTTTCAGTCGGTGTTTTCTACTCCGTCAGAATCCGGTGTTGAATCCGCACCCTTTCCATTGCTTCGCTCGGAAAAATGCCAGGTGTTGAAGTCTCTTATGAGGGAATTGTGGTCCAACTACTGAATATTGACGTGAAAAAGTCAGTAGGCCCTGATGAAATACCGAATGCATTTCTGCACAGGTATGCGGAATGGGTTGCTCATCACTTAAAGATTATACTTGACACATCACTCGCAGATTGCCGAATCCCTGATTACGGCAAATCGCTGATGACGAATCCCTGATTACGGCTTACGGCAAAGGTTATACCTGTACACAAATCTGGTTATAAGCAATTCATTAAAAACTATTGTCCAATATCGCTGACCTGCGTTTGCTGCAAGCTCCTAGAACATATTGTAGCCAAGTCAATTTACACGTATATTGAAAACGACAACAAATTTTTCCCAACCACCATGGATTCCGACAGCGCCTTTCCACAGCAACACAGCTCCTTGAAACAATTAATGATTTTGCCATGACCTTAAACAAAAAGAAACAGATGCCATCTGTCTTGATCTGTCTAAAGCCTTCGACAGAGTGCTACATACAGAACTGCTTCTGAAACTGGTAGTTATGGGAATAAACAAACAAATAGTAAAAGGGATAACCGCGTACCTTCGGTAACAACGCAGTACGTAGAAGTAGAACACATTCAATCAAAACCGTTGAACCCTGGGAACCGTTGTTCCCCAGGGTTCTGTGTTAAGTACAGTGCTATTCCTAGTCTATATTAATGATATCGCCTCTGAATTTGACGAAAGGATCACTGTCCGGCTTTTCGCTGATGATTGTCTACTGTACAAAGAAATTGATGGCCCGGTTGATCAGGAGTTACTCAGTGACGCTCTTAGGACAGTGAAAGAATGGTGCGACAAATGGAAAATGAAAATAAATGAAAATTAAACTGTTTTATTACGCATAACAAATAAAGTAAATAACATCTTCTACTTTAATTAGGCAGTGAATTCCTTGGTGCTTTCTACGGTTGACGTGCGGAAACACTTAGGCGTAAATATATCCACGGATTTAAGCTGGTCTTAACATGTTGGCAAAATATGCGAAACTGCGGAAAAGAAGCTCTGGTTCTTGCGACGGAAACTGCAATTAGCCTCACAGTCAGTAAAACTAACAGCTTATTTGACCTACGTTCGGCCCACGCTAGGGTATGCCAGTACAATCTGGGACCCTCATCAGTCAAGCTTAATTCAGAGACTGGAAAGAGTTCAACGACGAGCAGCAAGGTTTATTCTAGCGCGATACTCTCATACAGATTCCGTCACCGAAATGCTCGGTTTGCTAAACTTGCCTACGCTAGCTGAACGCAGGCGCATAGCAAGACTGAAGTTTTTTTACCTTCTCTCTAAAAACAAATTCATCGTCAATAGCAGTCAGTACTTGATAGCACGACAAGGTAGAGCATTGTAAAGAATCAAAGATGGTACTTTCGAAATACTTCAGATGCATGTTAACAGTTACGCGTTTTCTTTCTACCCAAGAACCATTAAAGAATGGAATCAGTTGCCACAACAAACACGAAAAAGTAATACTGTAGAACAGTTTGAAAATAACCTAGTAGGTCATTAAAGACGCACGACTTTACGCATGCTGTCTATTTATTGGTTGTCCAAGTTCAGTTGTTGCATTGTGTTATTAGCTTTGTATTGTTTGACCGGTGTATGTACAGATTATTTCGCATGTACTGCTGTGTGTTTTTGTACGGTAGTGGTCGGTTATATTTTCTAACATCGCTTGTTAACTGTGCATTTATGATGTATAATTTGATCATGTATACAGGAACTATTTCGCTTATGTACGCTTATGTTATCTCGTGTGTGGTATCTTATGTACGGTTTCTTATATAGTATGGTTTGTTTCTTTTTTATGTATGCTTGTGTTTATTTTTCTTATGTAATATGAATTCTTATAGTCACACAGTGTTAACCATGCAAATGTCCCGCTTTGACTCACTCTGTACCGGCCGACAGGCCAATAGTATGAGTAAATAAAAAAATAAAAAAATCTCTATAGTATTTGCAGAAAAAGTAGGCACAATGTACCACAGCCAAGCATTCATTGTATCCAGTATATTAGCTCAGCTGTTGCCACCATGAAGCCCTTTTTACTAGAAATTACACTAGATTAAAGTATAGTCGTTACTGAAGCATGCTCCACCGAAGCATCGATGTTAGTCACTTAAAATGCGTTGTTTTCCATTGTATGTTCGGATACACCACCAAGATAATTGGCTTGGGCCTATGGCAGTCGGGCCAGGCTGGCGTATTTTTACCCTGGGTAAGGGCCGAGCCAGGGCCTCACTCTGAGTCACTTCGCTCTTGGGCCAGGACCGGGCTCGGACTAAATATCCAGTCCCGTACAGTACTCTAGTTAACACTTTTTTGATTACTTTGACAAGCAAGAAGGTTCACTTTTTGGAATGTGCGCACCTTGGCACTTTAGATGTCGCTATTGGTGTGATTTGTAATAAAGTGTTCCCTTATACCTCTGTGACCTGTAATGTCATTCACTGCAAATGACATTAGGTGTTAATGTAATTTTTGTTACTGCGACACGGGCATAATGAATGAGATTCACACCTAACGACATTCGCCCCCTTGAATATGTTCCCCAAACTCATGGAAGTGCGACGTGTAATCTCGTCGACAGGCGCTTGACAAGAGATTACAATACCGACACCTTAAAGCAAATGTAAACGATGTTCACATGTTTGTTAAAAGTTCTGTAAAACATCGTTGGCACAAAATTGAAAGAAGGTCAAAAAAGAGACATGAAAAAGCGCACACTCGCAACTACGGTTCTATTAAACCGTAGCTGATCTTCTGAAACCCTCCTGCATGCGTACAATTACACGAAAATCACACATGACTATCATCACAGCCTATCAGATAAAAAGCAAACTCATTATCAAATATAGACAAGGACGGGACGCTGATGCATTGTTCGCCAAATTGCTTAATGTTCATCGTCTCTGCCAATTTGCACGCAACTTTTTTGGTGAAGCGCTGCTACGTTTTAGACTCGCTAGCAGCAGAATACACACGCAAGTGTGGGACACTAGTTAAGGAAGATTGTTTTCAAACCAATTATCCTTTCTTAGGAAGCCGCACAGTTCTCCGTTAATCACCTACAAACTTGAAGCCCGAAGAGAAGCTAACGTAAATGAATCGGCGTGTAGGCGCAGCTCCAAATCCCTCGTCGTCTATGATAACTTTTCAATTTCAAGCTTGAGGCGCTTCAGTAAGTTCTGATGCTTCATGACAGCAGCTAGAGCAATTAAAATTTGTGTGCATTGATCATCATTCATCGTGATCACAAATTCATGGACGCTGTCACGGTTCCAAATATTGCCCACTGCAAGTTTTGAGCAGTTTTAAGCTAGTCTTGCTTTGAATGTGAACCATTCTATGCCATTGCTCAGCATACCAGTCTGAACGACTATTATGGAAGCCAAGCTCTGTCAGCTGGATTCACGGCCGCTTACAGAAGAGAAGACCCTGGGACCTTGGCGGACGGCTTCCCATACGCGCAAAGCCACGAAAGCCCTGTTGTACTTTTTAGGGACCACCAGCCTTCACGACCGCTTGTGAAAGAACAGTGTGAGACCGTGCTGTGTAGTCTCGAGCTGAATATTCATCCTTCTCTTTCTTACTCCTTTTCTTTTCTATCTCTTTCCTTTCTATTATTCTCCCTTTCCCCCACCCCAAGTGTAGGGCAGCCAACCGAGCCAAGCTTGGTTAACCTTCCTGCCTTTCCTCTCTGCTTATGTCTTTCTCTCTTGAATTTGAACAAGGATTTTTTTTCGACTGATGCTGTTTTATTGTGCCACAGTATATTTGAGCCAGCTGGACAATGTTATGAAAATTAAATATGCAATTTATAACTTTTTGTTATCGTACTAGCCTGCTGATAAACATTACATCAAGTGCGAATGCCATTTCACATGACCATGTAGACCTGGATCGCAAGATCGCAAAGGCATTCGTTATGAATGTAGACCCCTGTTTGTGCGTACGCTCTTCACCTGTGTTAGCACGAATGGACGCTGCACAGTGATAGTATGTCATTCTGTTTGATTATTCTTTTTATATTGTCTAGTTTTCTTGCTTTTCCTTTCTGGTGGTTACACTTATGTATTTGTTGTTACTTCCCATTAAAACATCAGTTGAAAGTAGTGCTTGTCCTGTGTACTTGGTTTGTCTTACATGTCTTTCGCATATACATAGTGTGCTTGTGCATCACGCAGCGCCCTTTCGTCACTTCCGAAATGCGTCACCGACATGCCCGGGTACCTGCCGACTCTGTCGCCTACCGCTTCCGTGTTGTCTCCTCGGGCTTGCACCCATTTAGTTTTGCCTCACGATGCAAGTTTGAGGGCTGCTAGTGAGGCAAGTTGATTTAGTAGTCCCTGAAGAGGGAGCAGAGCTTCGGGGTGCTTCGCCAAAATTTATTACCTAAAATTGAGAACGCACATTGCGATTTTCCGAAAAGTACCGGCGCATTTGGCTGGCAAGGATTTACAAAAAACTACTTGAAGAAACTCGGTGATATTTGCGTCTTCAGGTGTAACTTCATTCTGGGTAAGTGCCATAGCCAAGCACTTACCTGCAAACAGAGATAGCTTACCGAGATACCGTACATACAAACTTGTCCGCGACCACTGCGTGCACAATCAGCGTGTCAAGGAGGTGGTCGAAATCGTAATGGTGATCACGGAAATTCGGGTATTGCATTGAAACAAACTGTGAAAATGGATGCGGAACACAAATAGTTCACTTTGAAGTATAGCCGATCGGTTCAAGTTGGGGGGTCGGGATTTTCAAAAATTGGTCAATTAATTCCCTAACACGGTCTCCATAATTTTCAGGGTCTCCACTGTACATTACCGTACAAAAAAGTAAAATACAAGCTGAAAAAGGTGTCAAAATATTCGCAAAAAAGTGCTGCCATATCCACGAAGTGAATGATGATGAGTGGGCGAAGCTCCGGAGGTAAACCTGGTAAATGATGACTCCTCCGTACATTTTGCCTACTCGATTTTATTACAACGCTCCCCCCTAGCGTACATCGCCGCACTAAATCGAACGATTGCCTTCCACCAATGATACACGCCATATGTGACATCATTCCTATTTTATAACATCTCACATCTTTCATCATCAACTATGAGTACCACCGTCTAGTTTATAACACCTTGCATATTTTCATCATTAGGTACAAGTACCGCCATCTAGTGAACACTGCAAGAACTAAACGAGAGGTGGCTACATACAGGGGACGCACAGCCCACGCCTTAAGGAGCTTCGCCCCTAAAAAAGTGATGACTGGCATTACCGCGGCACGCACCATGCGAAGTGTATCTGCCTCGCATAATGTTTTCTTCGGCTAACTCCACAAATTTCAATCAAACAGGCTCCGCATCAGCACTGTTTAAAACACTTGGGGGGGGGGGGACGCGGCTACTTTGGTGGCGTGGGCCACAGCATAATATTAATATAAATAATATATCTCTTGTAAACTTGCCGAGCTCTGCACGACTCATTTTCGAAGGGAGCTGCTGTGCTTCGCTCATCCACTCGTAAAATTGTGGCTCGAGAGACTTTGACCCTCCACTACGGCGTCTCTCATAATTATATGGTGCTTTTGGGACGTTAAACTACACATGTCAATAAAATTTAATCGCGTGACACCTGAAATGAACCACCTTGCTTTGCCACTACCCTGTACCTAGGCTTGTCGCATAATGTCCGCGCCCACCCAGGCGTCAATTAGCGAGACAAACACAATTTACGGCATCACTTAAATTAAGAGGAATGAGCAACACTTACCTGACAGGCATAGTAATTGGGTTGCTTTTGCATCCAGACAAGGTTCTGTTTGCGTCGCTGGTCCCAAGTGTCATCGCCGTTTTACCACATCTCGCACAGGACGGTTGGGTTTACCGGGTCGAAGTGTTGCACGGTGCGGTGTGCACAGTGCGGTCGACTACCGCAGAGGTCGAATTAAACTCATATTCTATGAAAACAACATTGCGAATACAACGCCGTGCTCTTCCTGCGCGGGCAACACAAAGGCTACGACTACGGATTCGTATACAATTTCAAGAGGTCGGCGCGGTCACTTGCGTCATAGTTTCCCAATATTAACTAGAGGGCACTCTGGCGCTGCGATCATTCAGCGACAATGGGAATGATGGGTAGTACCAACGCCTCCTCTAAACAATGCCTGGGGAATGGCTCGCACTCCCAGCGGAGTTGGCCTGCCTTCAGTTTCGAGCAAGCGCCGCGCGGTGGCGCTCGCGACCGAGACCAGTTAGCAAAACGTCAGGGAGCCTCTAGGGAACACAGACATGCTAAGCAGCGGGGTGAACCGACAGATGATGTTGAAAGAAAATGGACAACCATTCTAAGCTGTAGAAGGGATGCATCCCTTCTGATCAATGAAAAGATTAGAAGGAAGGGAGCTCAGTGGCTGGCAGAAGTACATAAAAAAGATAGAAAGGCAGCTGCGAAATTTTGGAACCATCTAAACTTTCTAAGAAATGAGAAGAGCCTAGAGCAGAGTTTTATAACTAGAGCCCAAGGTGCTAGGCTAGAAGGGGACGAAGCTATTGAATATATAAGAACAAGGGTGACAGAAAAACTTCAACAAAGAAGTACTTTATGCACAACAATATACAAGGACGAATCAAGTGGTGCAATGGCTCCATTTTCAGAACAAGAGTGGGAAAGGGCTGAGAAAAGGGTTCCTAGTAGTACATCAACAGGCCCAGATGGCATTCCAATTAGGCTGATAAAGACATTAGGTCCGAAGTCTAAGCAGGCTCTGAGAGACGCAGTGAGCACAATAATAATCGATGGTGAAGTTCCCGATGGATAGAAACTTAGCAGGATAAGCATGATATATAAAGGAAAGGGGGACAAAGCTGACATAAACAACTACCGTCCTATAACAGTGACATCAGTGGTCTACCGGCTGGCGATGCAGATTATAAAGGAAAGACTGCAGGCGTGGATAGAGGATGAGGGGTTGCTAGGGAAACTGGAGAGTGGGTTTCGGAAACACAGGAGGTTGGAAGGCAATCTGTTCTCACTGACGCAGTGCATCGAAATAGCAGAAAAGGAACACAGGCCCCTGTGGCTAGCATTTTTGGATATCAAGGGAGCGTACGATAGCGTGGTTCAAGAGGAATTGTGGGAAATACTGGACAAACTAGGCGTGGAACATGTAGTCACTAATTTTTTAAAGGGTATCTATAAAGGTAATAAGGTAGTTATAAAGAGAGAAAAAGAGGTATCCAAGCCTGCAGAGGTAAAACGGGGGCTTAGGCAGGGGTGCCCCCTGTCACCCTTACTATTCATGATGTACCTACAAGGATTAGAGGCCAGATTAGAGAGAAGTGGGCTGGGCTTCAACCTCTGTTTAGTCAAACAAGGAAAACTTATTGATCAGGCACTACCAGCATTAATGTATGCAGATAATATAGTGCTCATGGCCAACAACAAGGAAGATTTGCAGAGATTGATGGACATCTGCGGTAATGAGGGAGATAGGTTAGATTTTAGATTCAGTAAGGAAAAATCAGCAGTCATGATTTTCAATGACAACGAAGGTAGTGAGCTTAGAATACAGGAGGTCACGCTAGGGATAACAGATAAATACAAATATCTGGGCGTATGGATAAGCAATGGGACCGAGTATGTGAGGGAACACGAAATATACGTGACGACTAAAGGTAACAGGAATGCAGCAGTCATGAAAAATAGGGCACTGTGGAATTACAATAGGTGTGATGTTGTGAGAGGAATATGGAAAGGGGTCATGGTTCCTGGGCTGACGTTCGGCAATGCGGTATTGTGCATGAGATCAGAAGTTCAAGCAAGATTAGAAATTAAGCAACGTTGAATAGGTAGGCTTGCTTTAGGAGCTCACGGGAATACACCAAATCAGGGAGTACAAGGTGATATGGGATGGACATCATTTGAGGGCAGGGAAGCTAGCAGCAAGATAAAATTTGAGAAGCGATTAAGAGAAATGGGGGAAGAGCGTTGGGCTAGGAAGGTTTTCAGCTACTTGTACACGAAGAATGTCGATACAAAATGGAGGAAGCGAACCAGGAAGTTGACTGGTAAATACTTAGAAAACAGCAGGTGGCCAAACCAAAAAGAACTATCGGTTAAGAAGAAAGTGAAGGAAACGGAGACTGAAATGTGGAGAATGGGCATGATTAAGAAGTCCACACTAGAGATCTATCGAACTTTTAAGCAGGAAATTGCCAAGGAAAGGATCTATGATAATACTCGGGGTAGTTCTTTACTGTTTGAGGCCAGGACGGGAGTACTGCGAACCAAGACATATCGGGCCAAATACGAAGGGGTAGACACCGTATGCAGTGCGTGTGGAGAGGAAGAAGAAACTGCCGAACACTTGATAATGTTCTGTAAAGGGCTTCACCCTATAGTTCAGGATGATGGCGCAGAGTTTTTCAAAGCATTGGGGTTTAAGGACCGCGAAGGCAAAATAAACTTTAAGTGGGTAGACTTAACTAAAAGGAGGTTATGTGATTGGTGGCTAAAGTCAAGGCACGAGTGAAAATTAAACTCTTCACTGCAAAGTACGAATCCTCAAACTCAATTTTTAAGGAAAAAAAATAAATATAGTTTTGGTTCATTAGGTATTACGGCTTGGTGGCGCTAGCCACCGCCCGATCTAAAGGATACAGCCATATCCACCCATCCATTCATCCATCCATCCATTATCATGGCGACGGGCGGTACCAGCTAAGTGTTTTCATCTGCGGCCCATAGGGCCGCGTCAGTCGAGAGTTGTTCGAGACCTGCAACTGTACACCGCTATTTCGGAGGCTATGCAAAGTGTTGCGTTGTTGCACCGTCCGCCACAGGTGACGCTAGCGACCAAGAACATTCTAAAATAAAGAAGAGAAAGGGTGTGGCAGCCGTTTTTCTTCTCATGCGGCAGGCATCTTCTAGAGGAGGCGTTGGTAGAATGGTAGTACACACATTTGCCTAGTCTTTGTACTTGCGGGCGGCGAATCGTACTTGCGGCTTCGTTTATTACTGGTTACAGTTTTGTTTTGAAAGAAAGAGCAAACCCTTTTGAACTTCGGGACTTAATTCAAAATAGTAAGCTTAATTCAAATAGTAAGGTTGTGAAGCGCAAACGGTGAACATTTGCTAATTTATGTTTTCGTGAAAAAAACAGCTTCAAGCCACACGAACACACACGGAGCCAGAAGCAGGCCAGAAGTACGAAAATTAGTCAAATGTTTGTACTACCCATCATTCCCATGCTCGTTGAAGCGCCGTGTGTTGCGACTCCCATAGACACTAGCGCCAGAGTTCCCTCTAGTAGGTATTGTGGGAAACTCTATGACTTGCGTATCCAGCACGATCTACTGTACTTACTGACCTGCCCAGCGAGCGAAGCGCCAGCACGCCCTTTCTGGTACTGGCACTGCCGCTATGTGCTCTGTAGTGCTACAACTTACCCCATCCGCCCCGGTTGCTGACGGCCAAAACATTGGCCACCGCGCTTTTTTTTTCGTCTGCTTGCGCGACACTGGGAGAAAAGCAGCAATGTTTGCGCGTGCATACACTCTGGACGATTGAAAAAAAATGAATAAAAGCCTCTTTTGGAATAAACTTAAAAGTATAATGACGATCTTTTGCTACCATCTCCTCGTGCCGAGATGCGATAGAAGCGTGCAGGTAGGTGCAGTTTGTACACCAGCGAAGCGAGGTTTCTTGGTGCAAATGAACCATCACGATGGTGGTGTGCTGCATGCCTTTCTGCGAATTAAGGCAAGGGAATACTTCTGATGTTACTTTTCATGAGTTTTCATTGACCGAGGATGGTGAAGAAAGGATAAAGGTGATTTCTAGAAACGGTAAGTCTGCTCAATTAGGCGTTGTCTGGCATGCTGAAAATGTAATGGGTTGTAAATGACTACGTGTCTTTAAAAGAGTGAGTTGCTAAGCTGGTTGGTGGTGCATGACAGACTGAGACGCATATTAGCGCAAAAAAATAAAAATAAACCAACAACCTCAAGAAAGTAAATGACGACGTGCTATACTCACAGCTTTTTATTAGCACAAAAAAAGATGACAAGAGTGCACATATGGAAGCCATGTCACTACATGTGGTTATGCAACTAAGTTTTCAAACACACCCATTGTGGGAAAAAGCAGCTTCGTCGAGATTGCTTTGGTAGCTTAATTACATTACCAAAAAAGAGCAGAGATCGTTGCTTAAGCGGATATTTATCCTCTGTCGCTTAATTAGTTCGACCTCGAACTTGAATTTATGTGCTACCGCATCTGATATAAACGTGTTAGTTTACCCGTCTAGCGCATGCATGACAAAAGTACATATACGTGAAAACATTTCTCCTAATGCAAAGTTGTGAGTAGCGTGTGTCCTTGTCTTCTTTCTTGTGGTCATCCGTTTTATTTAGTGCTAATGTATCTCAGCCAGTTACGTGTGTCACATGGTTAACGAGGTGAAGTCATACGCTCACTTCATAACTGTGTTTCATACACATCGCCACCTTGGTATAAACTTCTAACAGCATGAAATACTCCTTAGAAAAGAACAATAAATTTTGTATTTTATTCACAATATTTCACTGAATGTTCATCTTCTTCCTTTCAAGGTGCTGGCAATGAAGTTTGGCTCCAAAATGACAGGTCGAAGGTGTGCAGTGTGCGCTTTGCTCTAACCGACTATAAGCCGAGGCTAAAGATAAAAAGACTGAAAGCGGATGCTGGGCCGTCAGTGTTTCAACACTACCCAAAGTACATGGTGCCGCCCGTGGCAAAAGTTCGCCGCACCTTGCAACGTTCAAATGTTCAGGAACATGGACCCTGCCCAAAGAAAAAAAAGTGACTAACAATGTTTAATGCTTGACGTCTCCCCACGGCTCCTGCATACAAATTGGACCAATGAAAACAAATTTCGAGGAAAGGCGTATAACAGAACACAATTTTTTATTGCAGGAAGAAAACAGATTCAGCCCCGGTGCAGCAGAGCTTGACATCGAGCGACATGTCATCAGTACCATCCGTAAACACAACTGCG
The DNA here is from genome assembly GCA_013436015.1 of Rhipicephalus annulatus. NCBI lineage: Eukaryota > Metazoa > Arthropoda > Arachnida > Ixodida > Ixodidae > Rhipicephalus > Rhipicephalus annulatus. The sequence goes on from WOVY01004484.1 coordinate 90,593, forward strand.
GGACCGTCCTCAGATTTTATGCACCCTCCCACCAAATTTGAACACACACAACCGCCTGAAACTGCACCAGGCGAGAAAGTAAAAAAAATACCGATGCTCCATGACCACGCAAACAACTATAACCAGCTGTCACAGGTCCCGTTAATTCGGGAGGCGATCGCCGGGCTAATTTCAAGGGCCGAAGTGTCGGCCCCCCCCGAACCGCACCACGAAAGCGTGGACAATTTAGAAGTGGTCCTATTTGGCGCACAAGCGGACGCCGGCTGTGGCCCAAAGAACAAGTCAAAGCCGAGAGTTGATAAACAAAACAAAATTATATTCTCAATAATGGCAGATAAAAACGATACGCAAGTATGCACACTCGACAATAGTTGAATACATTATGTCACCAATCAAACAATGTACTACGCAGTACAATCAGCCACACTCGAAACAACGGACACAGACAACAATACCCACTACAATACAGTCGCATGCATCGAACAACCGAGACACCTAAAGACTAAAGAGTTAGGAAACTTATTCAGTCCAAAGGCCTTGGAACAGCAGTTTGAATGATACTGTTCCGAAAATCACTCACTCAAAGTCCAGCGTTGTTGTCGTTCCGCTGCCCCCGAAGTATCTCTTCCAGGAAACCTCGCGTCTTCAATTGGCCACTCTCCAAGCTTCAAACTTCTTCGCCAGAAACAAGTCGGCTTCCCACACGCAGCTGTTCCCACGCGTCTTCACTCGATAGCCGTAGACACACACTCTTGCCTGTAGCTCGAGTCTTCACCCCTCGGGTGGAAATCCCCTTCTTCTCCTCCCTTGTCACGGAAGACAAAAGACTTCGCCCACAAGGCGGAACACCCTACGCACTCTGGCGCATACTTTTTTCTTCTCCTGCTTTGTCACTAAGGACAAAACCTTCACCGATAGACGCGGAGGGATACCCTACGCACTCTGGCGTTAACTTCCTTCTTCTGCTGATCTCCCATCTCTGCTGCTCGGTTAAATACTTTCCGCGTGAGATTCCAGAAAGTTCTCATCATTTCGTCGGCGCGATACGCAGCGAAGGCCGGGGGGGGGAAGGGCGAGACGATACGGGGGCCGTCCACGACGGATGACGCAACCCGGCATCACCACGCCCCTTTTCATGGAGAAATTTCCACGGCTTGCTCGGGCGCCGATGAGAGGAGGTTCGTCGCCGAACCCACGCTTCCGAGGGGAGAGGGACGCACGCCCGGGGAGTCTTTAGATGCTTGTTTTTGTTTTTTATCGTTGCCCTCGAGGAATCATTCCGGCGTTTCGTCGCGAGAATTTGGCGGCGCGCCCTTTTTGAGCGCTCGTTTTGTGACACCAGCCAGTAGATGTGCCATGTCATGACTTCCGCAAAATCATGGCGCCGAAAGTGCCAAACCATGGCAAGGAATAATGCTGCATTAAAAGCGCAAATAGCCAAGCTGAACCCTGAAGTTGTAGAGGTTAATCTTCTCTCCAAAAGAGCAAACGCTGCAGTCTTGCACGTAAAGTTGTTTGCAGTTGTTTGCTGTTGGTGCTGTTTCGTTCCAAAACAGTTGCAGTGTGTTTTTATTTATTATTAGTGTACCTGCAATCGACATTTGCCATTTCAGACGAATGTATTTATGCGCAAAATTGTCTGTATTGGGTTGTTTTCTGTGCGCGCTGGATGGCGTGGCCGCTGTCAAATGTCATAGTCCTCGCCCTTTCTTGTGCAGACAGTAAATTCAATCCAGCTGAGTGTGCGACAATACGTCTACCTTTGTGTACACGTATAACTGGTATCATGAGTTAAATGAACATTTGGTGGGCCAGCACTTTTTACAACCTGTCTCTGTCATCATTGTTTCTTGTTTTGCACGCTCATACATGTGTTTGTATCTGATTTGCGGTTCTACTTGAAAAATAGTGGACTGAAATGTCAACTGAAGTGCAAAAGAAGATTCTCAAAGTCACATGAAATAAAGTTATTCAAGATAACCGCCATATTTACTCAATGCGTGATGAAACTCTTCTCGAACCGGCGGTAACCAATGCATTTCCATGCATCCACCAGCACTCAGGATGGATGGATGGACTGATATAACTGTACCCTTTAGATCGGGCAGTGGCTAGCGCCACCAAGCCATAATACTTAATGTACCAAAAACTAGATTTTTTCCCCTTAAATAGTCAGGTTGAGGATTCGTACTTCGCAGTGAAGGGTTTAATTTTCACTCGTGCCTTGACTTTAGCCACCAATCAGATAACCTCCTTCTAATTAATTCGACCCACTTAAAGTCTATTTTGCCCTCCATGTACCTAAACCCCAGTGCTTTGAAAAACTCTGCGCTATCATCCTGAATTATAGGGTGAAGCCCTTTGCAGAACATTATCAAGTGTTCGGCAGTGTCTTCTTCCTCTCTAAAGGCACTGCATACCGTGTCTACCCCTTCGTATTTCGTCCGATATGTCTTGGTTCGCAATACTCGCGTCCTGGCCTCAAACAGTACAGAACTTCCCCGAGTATTATCATAGATCCTGTCCTTGGCAATTTCCTGCCTAAAAGTTCGATAGACCTCTAGTGCGGACTTCTTAATCATGCCAATTCTCCACATATCGGTCTCAGCTTCCTTCACCTTTTTCTTAACCGATAATTCTGTTTGGTTTGGCTCCCTGCTGTTTTCCAAGTATTTACCAGTCAATTTTCTGGTTCGCTTCCTCCATTTTGTATCGACATTCTTCATGTACCTGTAGCTGAATACCTTCCTAGCCCAACGCTCCTCCTTCATTTCTCTCAATCGCTTCTCAAATTTTATCTTGCTGCTAGCTTCCCTGCCCTCTAATGATGTCCCTCCCATATCACCTTGTACACCCTGATTCGGTGTATTCCTAAGGCAAGCCTACCTATTCCACGTTGCTTAATTTCTAATCTTGCTTGAACTTCTGATCTCATGCACAAGACCGCATTGTCGAACGTCAGACCAGGAACCATGACCCCTTTCCATATTCCTCTCACAACATCATACCTATTGTTAAGAGTCCGACGGAATCCCGTCTGGACGGGGACAAACATAGTGCAAAATAAGAAAAACAAAAATGCCGACCAAGGTGAAATACACAAAACTTAAAAAGACGTTTCGGCTCCCCACACGGGAGCCGTGTTTGTGTATTTCACCTTGGTCGGCGTTTTTGTTTTTGTTATTTTGCACCATCATACCTATTGTATTTCCACAGTGCCCTATTTTTCATCACTGTTGCATTCCAGTTACCTTTAGTCGTCACGTATATTTCGTGTTCCCTTAGGTACTCGGTCCCATTCCTTATCCATACGCCCAGATATTTGTATTTATCTGTTATCCCTAGCGTGACACCCTGTATCCTAAGATCACAACCTTTATTATCGTTAAAAATCATGACTTCTCAATGTTCCTGACTGAATTTGAAATCTAACCTATCTCCCTCATTACCACAGATGTCCATCAATCTCTGCAAGTCTTTCTTGTTGTCGGCCATTAGCACTATATCATCTGCGTACATTAATGCTGGTAGTACCTGATCAATGAGTTTTCCTTGTTTGACGAAAGAGAGGTTGAAGCCAAGCCCACTCCTCTCTAATTTGGCCTCTAATCCTTAATAGTAGGTACGTTATGAATGACCAGGGTGACAGAGGACACCCCTGCCTCAGCCCCCGTTTCAACTCTGTGGGCTTGGATACCTGTTTTTCCCACTTTATAACTATCTTGTTACCTTTGTAGATTTCCTTTAAAAGCTTAGTGACTCCATCTACCACACCTAGTATGTACAGTATTCTCCACAAGTCCTCTTGAACCACGCTATCGTACGCTCCCTTGATATACAAAAATGCTAGCCACAGGGGCCTGAGTTCCTTTTCTGCTATATGGATGCACTGCGTCAGTGAGTACAGATTGTCTTCCAACCTCCTGTGTTTCCGAAATCCATTCTGCAGTTTCCCTAGCACCCCTCATCCTCTATCCATGCTTGCAGTCTTTCCTTTATGATCTACATCACCAGCCTGTAGACCACTGATGTCACTGTTATAGGACGGTAGTTGTTTTTGTCAGCTTTGTCCCCCTTTCCTTTATAGATCATGCTCATTCTGCTAAGATTCCATCCATCGGGGACTTTACCATCGATTATTCTGCGCACTGCCTCTCTCAAAGTCTATTTAGACTTCGGACCCAATGTCTTTATCAGCATAATTGGAATGCCATCTGGGCCTGTTGATGTACTACTTGGAACCCTCTTCTAGCCCTTTCCCACTCTCGTTGTGAAAATGGAGCCATTGTGCCACTTGATCCATCCTTGTCTGTTGTGGTGCATATGACACTTCTTTGTTGAAATTTTCTGTCACCCTTCTTCTTATATACTCAATAGCTTCGTCCCCTTCTAGCCTAGCACCTTGAGCTGTAGTTATAAACCTTTGCTCCAAGCTTGTATCAATTCTTAGGGAGTTTAGATGGTTCCAAAATTTTGCAGCTGCCTTTCTGTCCTTATTATGTACTTCAGCCAGCCACTGAGGCACCCTTTTTTCTAATCTTTTCATTGATCAGAAGGAATGCCTCCCTTCTAGAGCTTAGAAAAATGTCCCATCTTTTTCAACGTCATCTGTCGGTTCACCCCACTGCTTAGCATGTCTGTGTTCCCTAGAGGCATCCTGATGTTTTGCTCTGGCTCCCTTAACTTCCTCATCACACCAACTTTTGGGTCTGCTTGTTCGGGGTGACTAGTCACGTGCGTTAGCACGCTCCAGCCCAAACACTCAAACTACATTTGTGTATGTCCACACTGTTTCATTCTCCTCAATGATTGCTTTCTCAATTTGTTTCTAAGCAATTTCCATTTGTCTTTCTGAATGAAAATTTTCCTGTACTTACTCATTTTGTCTCCTTCTCACTTTCACCGCTCTTCCAAAACTTACACAGCACTTGTACATGATCGAGAGTGTGCAGCTTCTGCGCTTAACGCTGGAAGACTTGTGCAAGCGCACAGGAGCACCATGTGACAGGGATTCTTTGAAGGACAGCTTTCGCACTGAACTAGTTAAAGAAGGCAGAGGTAGGAAAAGGCACCTAACGACTGAAATTAATGACACAATTAGGAAAGCACACAAAGTTGGGAGGGGCAAAACACTAAAGTTTGCTATGCAAGTTTATCTGAATCAGTAAGGCGCGATATGAATTCCTGCTCCGGATTAGCTTACGTACAGCGGCGCTGTCGTTTCTTGAATGGAAGGCCCGTTGCAGATCCTGCTGTTCTTCGAAGTGTCTGCAAAGACTCTCTTGAAGAACGAGCAACGGTTCCATACGTTGAGATGCCCAGTGGCAGCAGTCTGATCGAGACGATGATATAGTGACCATTTTCAAAACACACTTCCCCACCTTGTTGACGACAGAGGACACAAGCATAGGGGACCATAGCATAGCTATACGCTAGTTCTGCTCGGGTATCTCTTGCATACCAGAAGAGTGCCATGATAGTTTATGTAGTCCGATAACATTGGCGGAACTACATCTTGTACTCAAACAAATGAACGCTTCCGCAGCAGCATGTCCTGATGGGCTACCACTGATTTACTTTAAGACATTTTTGGGGAAATACATCTCCACCTTTTGTCAATGCTTAACGGGATTCTTTTTGATGGGATTCGACCTGAAACGTTTCGTGAGAGCAGAGTCATTCTTCTGCTAAAGAGTGGAGGTGAAGCGTCAGACCCAGAGCATGGAAACCCATTTCTTTACTGAACTCTGAGTACAAGATATTAACCGCTATTCTACCGCATCGCATATCATCCGTCCCACCTGAAATAATCAGTAATGTGCAATCTCGTTGTGTTCAAGGTCTTACAATTTTTTTTTCACTTGGTTAACCCGTGATATGTTCACGTTTGCTACGAGAACACAAGTGTTTTGTGTTTTTGTCTCCATAGACTAAGGAAAAGCCTTTGACAGGGTTGAGTACAATTATATTTTTGGCTGGTTGGAATGCTTTGGTCTTCCTACTCGTCTTTTCGAGGTTCTTCGTCTGATTTATACTGACCTGGAAGCTTACTAAGTAGTGAATGTCCACACAACTGAACCCATCGCTTTGAGTTGCGGTATCCTTCAAGGTTGCCCTCTCTCTGCGCTTCTTTCTGTACTTTGTATCTAACCACTGCTAGAACAGATTAACAGATGTAGTTCAATACGCGAATTCCTTTTTCCTGGCCTGAGTGAAGTGATTGAGTGATATGTTGGGTTTAACGTTCCAAAACGACTATATGATTATGAGAGGCGCCGTATTGGAGGGCTCCGAAAATTTGGACCACCTGGGGTTCTTAAAGGTGCACCCAAATCTGACGCCTGAGTGAAGTGAATGTGGCAGCCTAGTGCGACGATGTTTCACTTTTTTTCAGGAATATGGATAGCTACAGGGCTTTCTTGTAACTCTATAACAGCTACAACAGTCTCTCGGGAGCACAACTAAATCCAGATAAGAGTAAAGCAATGCGCTTTGGTAGCTTTGCTGAAGTTTCCCGAAGGAGTCCACTGGGTAGACGGAGTAAAGGTTCTGGGGATGACCTTCCTCGCGTCCGGTGAAGTAGCCCGTAACACCTGGAATGAAATTAAGCGCAAAGTCGATAAACGTATTGAGATTGCGAGGACTTTTCATTTACCTTTTATTGAACGTGCGTATCTCAGCAAGAACGCCATAGCAACTTCTTTTTTTATGTAGCGAAAATTGCACTGTCACCTCGACGAGTTTGGCAAAGAGTAGCAACCGCATGTGGCTCCTTCTTTTGGAATGGTCATGCGGAAAGCATCGCCAGAGCACTAGTCCGTCTACCAACGAAAATGGAAGGTTTTAACATGCATTCCCGACTTCGAAGTTATGTGTCGTGTTTCTGCCTTGAGAACCACATGGGAACTCATCTCAGATACGGCGTACAAAGCCCGAAAACTCACAAAGTATTGGTTGGGAAGTTGCCGCCGTTTCTTTGGATTAGCAGAAGAGACGGGACTGGTTGCTGAGTGGCCGCTTACCTGCTATACGTACATGGCTAAATCTCTGCACTTTTTGCAAAATAACTCACCAGACTGTGAACTGATGAATATGTTACCCACTTAAATGTTACCAACTTGGCAGCAAGGGCGGCAGCAGGCTTCACGTGTGCTCGCAGACTCTGCGCATCTTTTACGCAGGCATTGCTGATACCGTGCCCAGCATTCTGGCTGTGGTGGCTGTACTACCGTTTCAACTTGCAACACCGCGGATGGGAAAGCTGTGTTTCCAACGCTAGCATCACCTTTCAAGCAACAAAAGTTGAATGCGACACTGCCCCCCCCCCTGCCCCGCGTTATCGTCATCTGTTCGGACAGTACAAAAGCACCGAGTGCACCATCTGTTCTTTCATTTGGCAGCAAGGGCGGCAGCAGGCTTCACGTGTGCTCGCAGACTCTGCGCATCTTTTACGCAGGCATTGCTGATACCGTGCCCAGCATTCTGGCTGTCGTGGCTGTACTACCGTTTCAACTTGCAACGCCGCGGATGGGAAAGCTGTGTTTCCGACACCAGCATCACCTTTCAAGCTACGAAAGTTGACTGTGACACTGCCCCCATTCCCCTGCCCCGTTGTATCATCATCTGTTCGGACAGTACAAAAGCACTGAGCGCACCGTCTGCTTTTTCACTTGACAGCAAGGGCGGCAGCAGGCTTCACGTGTGCTCGCAGACTCTGCGCATCTATTACGCAGGCATTGCTGATACCGTGCCTAGCATTTTGTCTGTCGTGGCTGTACTAGCGTTTCAACTTGCAACGCCGCGGATAGGAAAGCTGTGTTCCGACGCTAGCATCCCCTTTCATGCTACGAAAGTTGACTGCGACACTGCCCCCCCCCCTGCCCCTTGGATCGTCATCTGTTCAGACAGTACAAAAGCACCGAGCGCACCGTCTGCTTTTTCACTTGGCAGCAAGGGCGGCAGCAGGCTTCACGTGTGCTCGCAGACTCTGCGCATCAGTTTCGCAGTCATTGGTGATACCGTGCCCAGCAATCTGGCTGTCGTGGCTGTACTACCGTTTAAACTTGCAACGCCGCGGATGGCAAAGCTGTGTTTCCGACGCTAGCATCACCTTTCAAGCTACGAAAGTTGACTGCGACACTGCCCCCCACCCTGCCCCGTTGGATCGTCATCTAATCAGACAGTACAAAAGCACCGAGCACACTGTCTGCTTTTTCACTTGGCAGCAAGGGCGGCAGCAGGCTTCACGTGTGCTCGCAGACTCTGCGCATATTTTTCGCAGTCATTGGTGATACCGTGCTCAGCATTCTAGCTGTCGTGGCTGTACTACCGTTTAAACTTGCAACGCCGCGGATGGCAAAGCTGTGTTTTCGACGCTAGCATCACCTTTCAAGCTACGAAAGTTGACTGTGACACTGCCCCCATTCCCCTGCCCCGTTGTATCATCATCTGTTCGGACAGTACAAAAGCACTGAGCGCACCGTCTGCTTTTTCACTTGACAGCAAGGGCGGCAGCAGGCTTCACGTGTGCTCGCAGACTCTGCGCATCTATTACGCAGGCATTGCTGATACCGTGCCTAGCATTTTGTCTGTCGTGGCTGTACTAGCGTTTCAACTTGCAACGCCGCGGATAGGAAAGCTGTGTTCCGACGCTAGCATCCCCTTTCAAGCTACGAAAGTTGACTGCGACACTGCCCCCCCTGCCCCGTTGGATCGTCACCTAATCAGACAGAACAAAAGCACCGTCTGCTCTTTCACTTGGCAGGAGGGGCGGCAACAGGCTTCACGTATGCTCGCAGACTCTGCGCATCGTTTACGCAGGCATTGCAGATACCGTGCCCAGCATTCTGGCTGTGTTGCCTGTACTACCGTTTCAACTTGCAACGCCGCGGATGGGAAAGCTGTGTTTCCGACGCTAGCATCACCTTTCAAGCTACGAAAGTTGACTGCGACACTGCCCCCATCCTCCTGCCCCGTTGTATCATAACCTGTTCGGACAGTACAAAAGCACCGAGTGCACCATCTGCTCTTTCATTTGGCAGCAAGGGCGGCAGCAGGCTTCACGTGTGCTCGCAGACTCTGCGCATCTTTTACGCAGGCATTGCTGATACCATGCTCAGCATTCTGTCTGTCGTGGCTGTACTACTGTTTCAACTTGCAACGCCGAGGATGGGAAAGCTGTGTTTCCGACGCCAGCATCACCTTTCAAGCTACGAAAGTTGACTGCGACACTGCCCACATCCCCCTGCCCCGTTGTATCGTCATCTGTTCGGACAGTACAAATGCACCGAGCGCACCGTCTGCTCTTTCACTTGGCAGCAAGGGCGGCAGCAAGCTTCACGTGTGCTCGTAGACTCTGCGCTTCTTTTACGCAGGCATTGCTGATACCGTGCGCAGCATTCTGGCTGTCGTGGCTGTACTACTGTTTCACCTTGCAACGGCGCGGATAAGAAAGCTGTGTTTCCGACGCCAGCATCACCTTTCGAGCTACGAAAGTTGACTGCGACACTGCCCCCATCCCCCTTCCCCGTTGTATCATCATCTGTTCGGACAGTACAAAATCACCGAGCGCACCGTCTGCTCTTTCACTTGGCAGCAAGGGCGGCAGCAGGCTTCACGTGTGCTCGCAGACTCTGCGCATCGTTTACGCAGGCATTTCTGATACCGTGCCCAGCATTCTGTCTGTCGTCGCTGTACTACTGTTTATACTTGCAACGCCACGGATGGGAACGCTCTGTTTCCGACGCCAGCATCGCCTTTCAAGCTACGAAAGTTGACTGCGACACTGCCACCCTCCCTGCCTCGTTGTATCTTCATCTGTTCGGACAGTACAAAAGCACCGAGCCCACCGTCTGCTCTTTCATTTAGTAGCAAGGGCGGCAGCAGGCTTCATGTGTGCTCGCAGACTCTGCGCATCTTTTACGCAGGCATTACTGATACCGTGCCCAGCATTCTGTCTGTCGCGGCTGTACTACTGTTTCAACTTGAAACGCCGCGGTTGGGAAAGCTGTGTTTCCGACGCCAGCATCACCTTTCAAGCTACGAAAGTTGGCTGCGACACTGCCCCCATCCCCCTGCCCCGTTGTATTGTCATCTGTTCGGACAGTACAAATGCACCGAGCGCACCGTCTGCTCTTTCAGTTGGCGGCAAGGGCGGCAGCAGGCTTTACGTGTGCTCACAGACTCTGCGCATTTTTACGCAGGCATTGCTGATACTGTTCCCAGCATTCTGTTTGTCATGGCTGTACTACCGTTTCAACTTGCAACGCCGCAGATGGAAAAGCTGTGTTTCCGACGCCAGTCTCACCTTTCAAGCTACGAAAGTTGACTGCGACACTGCCCCCCCCCCCCGGCCCCGTTGGATCGTAATTTGTTCAGAGAGTACAAAAGCACCGAGCACACCGTCTGCTCTTTCACTTGGCAGCAAGGGCGGCAGCAGGCTTCTCGTGTGCTCGCACACTCTGCGCATCGTTTACGCAGGCATTGCTGATACCGTGCCCAGCATTCTGGCTGTCGTGGGTGTACTACCGTTTCAACTTGCAACGCCGCGGATGGGAAAGCTGTGTTTCCGACGCCACCATCACCTTTCAAGCTACGAAAGTTGACTGCGACACTGCCTTCATCCCACTGGCCCGTTGGATCGCCATCTGTTCAGACAGTACAAAAGCACCGAGCGCACCGTCTGCTCTTTCACTTGGCAGCAAGGGCGGCAGCAGGCTTCACGTGTGCTTGCAGACTCTGCGCATCTTTTACGCAGGCATTGCTGATACCGTGCCCAGCATTCTGGTTGTCGTGGATGTACTACCTTTTCAACTTGCAACGCCGCGGATGGGAAAGCTGTGTTTCCGACGCCAGCATCACCTTTCAAGCTACGAAAGTTGACTGCGACACTGCCCTCCCCCTGCCCCATTGTATCGTCATCTGTTCGGACAGTACAAATGCACCGAGCGCACCGTCTGCTCTTTCATTTAGTAGCAAGGGCGGCAGCAGGCTTCATGTGTGCTCGCAGACTCTGCGCATCTTTTACGCAGGCATTGCTGATACTGTTCCCAGCATTCTGTTTGTTATGGCTGTACTACCGTTTCAACTTGCAACGCCGCAGATGGAAAAGCTGTGTTTCCGACGCCAGTCTCACCTTTCAAGCTACGAAAGTTGACTGCGACACTGCCCCCCGGCCCCGTTGGATCGTCATCTGTTCAGACAGCACAAAAGCACCGAGCACACCGTCTGCTCTTTCACTTGGCAGCAAGGGCGGCAGCAGGCTTCTCCTGTGCTCGCACACTCTGCGCACCTTTTACGCAGGCATTGCTGATACCGTGCCAGCATTGTGGCTGTCGTGGGTGTACTACCGTTTCAACTTGCAACGCCGCGGAGGAGAAAGCTGTGTTTCCGACGCCAGCATCACCTTTCAAGCTACGAAAGTTGACTGCGACACTGCCTTCATCCCACTGGCCCGTTGGATCGCCATCTGTTCATCTGTTCAGACAGTACAAAAGCACCGAGCACACCGTCTGCTCTTTCACTTGGCAGCAAGGGCGGGAGCAGGCTTCACGTGTGCTTGCAGACTCTGCGCATCTTTTACGCAGGCATTGCTGATACCGTGCCCAGCATTCTGACTGTTGTGGCTGTGCTACCGTTTCAACTTGCAATGCCATGGATGGGAAAGCTGTGTTTCCGACGCCAGCATCACCTTTCAAGCTACGAAAGGGTACTGCGACACTGCCCCCCCCAGCCCCGTTGTATCGTCATCTGTTCGGACAGTACAAAAGCACCGAGCGCACCGTCTGCTCTTTCACTTGGCAGCAAGGGCGGCAGCAGGCTTCACGTGTGCTCGCAGACTCTGCGCATCTTTTACGCAGGCATTGCTGATACCGTGCCCAGCATTCTGGCTGTCGTGGCTGTACTACCGTTTAAACTTGCAACGCCGCGGAGGGGAAAGCTGTGTTTCCGACGCCAGCATCACCTTTCAAGCTACGAAAGTTGACTGCGACACTGCCCCCATCCCCCTGCCTCATTGTACCGTCATCTGTTCGGACAGTACAAAAGCACCGTCTGCTGTTTCACTTGGCAGCAAGGGCGGCAGCAGGCTTCACGTGTGCTCGCAGACTCAGCGCATCTTTTATGCAGGCATTGCTGATACCATGCCCAGCATTCAGGCTGTGGTGGCTGTACTACCGTTTCAACTTGCAACGCCGCGGATGGAAAAGCTGTGTTTCCGACGCTAGCATCACCTTTTAAGTTACGAAAGTTGACTGCGACACTGCCCCCATCCCCCTGCCCCGTTGTATCGTAATCTTTTCGGACAGTACAAAAGCACCGTGCGCACCGTCTGCTCTTTCACTTGGCAGCAAGGGCGGCAGCAGGCTTCACGTGTGCTCGCAGACTCTGCGCATCTTTTACGCAGGCATTGCTGATACCGTGCTCAGCATTCTGTCTGTCGTGGCTGTACTACTGTTTCAACTTGCAACGCCGCGGATGGGATAGCTGTGTTTCCGACGCCAGCATCACCTTTCAAGCTACGAAAGTTGACTGCGACTCTGCCTACCCCCCTGCCCCGTTGGATCGTCATCTGTTCAGACAGTACAAAAGCACCGGGCGCACCGTCTGCTCTTTCATTTAGTAGCAATGGCGGTAGCAGGCTTCATGTGTGCTCGCAGACTCTGCGCATCTTTTACGCAGGCATTACTGATACCATGCCCAGCATTCTGTCTGTCGTGGCTGTACTACTGTTTCAACTTGAAACGCCGCGGATGGGAAAGCTGTGTTTCCGACGCCAGTATCAATTTTCAAGCCACGAAAGTTGGCTGCGACACTGCCCCCCTCCCCCTGCCCCGTTGTATCGTCATCTGTTCGGACAGTACAAATGCACCGAGCGCACCGTCTGCTCTTTCAGTTGGCAGCAATGGCGGCAGCAGGCTTGACGTGTGCTCGCAGACTCTGCGCATCTTTTACGGAGGCATTGCTGATACCGTGCGCAGCATTCTGGTTGTCGTGGCTGTACTACCGTTTCAAGTTGCAACGCCGCGGATGTGAAAGCTGTGTTTCCGACGCCAGCATCACCTTTCAAGCTACGAAATTTGACTGCGACACTGCCCCCATCCCCCTGCCCCGTTGTATCATCATCTGTTCGGACAGTACAAAAGCACCGAGCGCACCGTCTGCTCTTTCACTTGGCAGCAAGGGCGGAAGCAGGCTTCACGTGTGCTCGCAGACTCTGCGAATCTTTTACGCAGGCATTGCTGATACCGTGCCCAGCGTTCTGGCTGTGGTGGCTGTACTACCGTTTCAACTTGCAACGCCGCGGATGGGAAAGCTGTGTTTCCAACGCTAGCATCACCTTTCAAGCAACAAAAGTTTACTGCGACACTGCCCCCACCCTGCCCCGCGTTATCGTCATCTGTTCGGAAAGTACAAAAGCACCGAGCGCACCATCTGTTCTTTCATTTGGCAGCAAGGGCGGCAGCAGGCTTCACGTGTGCTCGCAGACTCTGCGAATCATTTTCGCAGTCATTTATGATACCGTGCCCAGCATTCTGGCTGTCGTGGCTGTACTACCGTTTAAACTTGCAACGCCGCGGATGGCAAAGCTGTGTTTCCGACGCTAGCATCACCTTTCAAGCTACGAAAGTTGACTGCGACACTGCTCCCCCTGCCCCGTTGGATCGTCATCTAATCAGACAGTACAAAAGCACCGAGCACACCGTGTGCTCTTTCACTTGGCAGCAAGGGCGGCAGCAGGCTTCACGTGTGCTGGCAGACTCTGCGCATCTTTTTCGCCTTCTTTGGTGATACCGTGCTCAGCATTCTACCTGACGTGGCTGTACTACCGTTTAAACTTGCAACGCCGCGGATGGCAAAGCTGTGTTTCCGACGCTAGCATCACCTTTCAAGCTACGAAAGTTGACTGCCACACTGCCCCCCCCCCTGCCCCGTTGGATCGTCATCTAATCAGAAAGAACAAAAGCACCGTCTGCTCTTTCACTTGGCAGCAAGGGCGGCAACAGGCTTCACTTGTGCTGGCAGACTCTGCGCATTTTTTACGCAGGCATTGCTGATACCGTGCCCAGCATTCTGGCTGTCGTGGCGGTACTACCATTTCAACTTGCAACGCCGTGGAGGGGAAAGCTGTGTTTCCGACGCCAGCATCACCTTTCAAGCTACGAAAGCTGACTGCGACACTGCCCCCATCCCCCTGCCTCATTGTACCGTCATCTGTTCGGACAGTACAAAAGCACCGAGCGCACCGTCTGCTTTTTCACTTGGCAGCAAGGGCGGCAGCAGGCTTCACGTGTGCTCGCAGACTCTGCGCATCAGTTTCGCAGTCATTGGTGATACCGTGCCCAGCAATCTGGCTGTCGTGGCTGTACTACCGTTTAAACTTGCAACGCCGCGGATGGCAAAGCTGTGTTTTCGACGCTAGCATCACCTTTCAAGCTACGAAAGTTGACTGCGACACTGCCCCCCACCCTGCCCCGTTGGATCGTCATCTAATCAGACAGTACAAAAGCACCGAGCACACTGTCTGCTTTTTCACTTGGCAGCAAGGGCGGCAGCAGGCTTCACGTGTGCTCGCAGACTCTGCGCATATTTTTCGCAGTCATTGGTGATACCGTGCTCAGCATTCTAGCTGTCGTGGCTGTACTACCGTTTAAACTTGCAACGCCGCGGATGGCAAAGCTGTGTTTTCGACGCTAGCATCACCTTTCAAGCTACGAAAGTTGACTGTGACACTGCCCCCATTCCCCTGCCCCGTTGTATCATCATCTGTTCGGACAGTACAAAAGCACTGAGCGCACCGTCTGCTTTTTCACTTGACAGCAAGGGCGGCAGCAGGCTTCACGTGTGCTCGCAGACTCTGCGCATCTATTACGCAGGCCTTGCTGATACCGTGCCTAGCATTTTGTCTGTCGTGGCTGTACTAGCGTTTCAACTTGCAACGCCGCGGATAGGAAAGCTGTGTTCCGACGCTAGCATCCCCTTTCAAGCTACGAAAGTTGACTGCGACACTGCCCCCCCTGCCCCGTTGGATCGTCACCTAATCAGACAGAACAAAAGCACCGTCTGCTCTTTCACTTGGCAGGAGGGGCGGCAACAGGCTTCACGTATGCTTGCAGACTCTGCGCATCGTTTACGCAGGCATTGCAGATACCGTGCCCAGCATTCTGGCTGTGTTGTCTGTACTACCGTTTCAACTTGCAACGCCGCGGATGGGAAAGCTGTGTTTCCGACGCTAGCATCACCTTTCAAGCTACGAAAGTTGACTGCGACACTGCCCCCATCCTCCTGCCCCGTTGTATCATAACCTGTTCGGACAGTACAAAAGCACCGAGTGCACCATCTGCTCTTTCATTTGGCAGCAAGGGCGGCAGCAGGCTTCACGTGTGCTCGCAGACTCTGCGCATCTTTTACGCAGGCATTGCTGATACCATGCTCAGCATTCTGTCTGTCGTGGCTGTACTACTGTTTCAACTTGCAACGCCGAGGATGGGAAAGCTGTGTTTCCGACGCCAGCATCACCTTTCAAGCTACGAAAGTTGACTGCGACACTGCCCACATCCCCCTGCCCCGTTGTATCGTCATCTGTTCGGACAGTACAAATGCACCGAGCGCACCGTCTGCTCTTTCACTTGGCAGCAAGGGCGGCAGCAAGCTTCACGTGTGCTCGTAGACTCTGCGCTTCTTTTACGCAGGCATTGCTGATACCGTGCGCAGCATTCTGGCTGTCGTGGCTGTACTACTGTTTCACCTTGCAACGGCGCGGATAAGAAAGCTGTGTTTCCGACGCCAGCATCACCTTTCGAGCTACGAAAGTTGACTGCGACACTGCCCCTATTCCCCTTCCCCGTTGTATCATCATCTGTTCGGACAGTACAAAATCACCGAGCGCACCGTCTGCTCTTTCACTTGGCAGCAAGGGCGGCAGCAGGCTTCACGTGTGCTCGCAGACTCTGCGCATCGTTTACGCAGGCATTTCTGATACCGTGCCCAGCATTCTGTCTGTCGTCGCTGTACTACTGTTTATACTTGCAACGCCACGGATGGGAACGCTCTGTTTCCGACGCCAGCATCGCCTTTCAAGCTACGAAAGTTGACTGCGACACTGCCACCCTCCCTGCCTCGTTGTATCTTCATCTGTTCAGGACAGTACAAAAGCACCGAGCCCACCGTCTGCTCTTTCATTTAGTAGCAAGGGCGGCAGCAGGCTTCATGTGTGCTCGCAGACTCTGCGCATCTTTTACGCAGGCATTACTGATACCGTGCCCAGCATTCTGTCTGTCGCGGCTGTACTACTGTTTCAACTTGAAACGCCGCGGATGGGAAAGCTGTGTTTCCGACGCCAGCATCACCTTTCAAGCTACGAAAGTTGGACTGCGACACTGCCCCCCCTGCCCCGTTGGATCGTCATCTGTTCAGACAGCACAAAAGCACCGAGCACACCGTCTGCTCTTTCACTTGGCAGCAAGGGCGGCAGCAGGCTTATCGTGTGCTCACAGACTCTGCGCATCTTTTACGCAGGCATTGCTGATACTGTTCCCAGCATTCTGTTTGTCATGGCTGTACTACCGTTTCAACTTGCAACGCCGCAGATGGAAAAGCTGTGTTTCCGACGCCATCCTCACCTTTCAAGCTACGAAAGTTGACTGCGACACTGCCCCCCCGGCCCCGTTGGATCGTAATTGTTCAGACAGTACAAAAGCACCGAGCACACCGTCTGCTCTTTCACTTGGCAGCAAGGGCGGCAGCAGGCTTCTCGTGTGCTCGCACACTCTGCGCATCTTTTACGCAGGCATTGCTGATACCGTGCCCAGCATTCTGGCTGTCGTGGGTGTACTACCGTTTCAACTTGCAACGCCGCGGATGGGAAAGCTGTGTTTCCGACGCCAGCCATCACCTTTCAAGCTACGAAAGTTGACTGCGACACTGCCTCATCCCCCTGCCCCATTGTATCGTCCATCTGTTCGGACAGTACAAAAGCACCGAGCGCACCGTCTGCTCTTTCACTTGGCAGCAAGGGCGGCAGCAGGCTTCACGTGTGCTTCGCAGACTCTGCGCATCTTTTACGGCAGGCATTGCTGATACCGTGCCCAGCATTCTGTCTGTCGTGGATGTACTACCGTTTCAACTTGCAACGCCGCGGATGGAGAAAGCTGTGTTTCCGACGCCAGCATCACCTTTCAAGCTACGAAAGTTGACTGCGACACTGCCTTCATCCCCTGGCCCCATTGTAATCGTCATCTGTTCAGACAGTACAAATGCACCGAGCGCACCGTCTGCTCTTTCATTAGGCAGCAAGGGCGGGCAGCAGGCTTCACTGTGTGCTTGCAGACTCTGCGCATCTTTACGCAGGCATTGCTGATACTGTGCCCAGCATTCTGATTGTTAGTGGCTGTACTACCGTTTCAACTTGCAATGCCCATGATGGGAAAAGCTGTGTTTCCGACGCCAGTCATCACCTTTCAAGCTACGAAAGGTGACTGCGACACTGCCCCCCAGCCCCGTTGTATCGTCATCTGTTCGGACAGTCACAAAAGCACCGAGCACACCGTCTGCTCTTTCACTTGGCAGCAAGGGCGGCAGCAGGCTTCACTTGTGCTCGCAGCACTCTGCGCCTCTTTTACGCAGGCATTGCTGGATACCGTGCCCAGCATTGCTGGCTGTCGTGGGCTGTACTACCGTTTTAAACTTGCAACGCCGCGGAGGGGAAAGCTGTGTTTCCGACGCCAGCATCATCACCTTTCAAGCTACGAAAGTTGACTGCGACACTGCCCCCATCCCCCTGCCTCATTGTATCGTCATCTGTTCGGACAGTACAAAAGCACCGTCTGCTGTTTCACTTGGCAGCAAGGGCGGCAGCAGGCTTCACGTGTGTTCGCAGACTCTAGCGCATCGTTTACGCAGGCATTGCTGATACCGTGCCCAGCATTCATGGCTGTCGGTGGCTGTACTACCGTTTCAACTTGCAACGCCGCGGAGGAGAAAGCTGTGTTTCCGACGCCAGCATCACCTTTTAAGCTACGAAAGTTGACTGCGACACTGCCCTTCATCCCACTGCCCCGTTGGTCGCATCTGTTAATCTGTTCAGGACAGTACAAAAGCACCGAGCGCACCGTCTGCTCTTTCTACTTGGCAGCAAGGGCGGGCAGCAGGCTTCACGTGTGCTTCGCAGACTCTGCGCATCTTTTACGCAGGCATTGCTGATACCGTGCCCAGCATTCTGGACTGTTCGTGGCTGTACTACCGTTTCAACTTGCAACTGCCAGCGGAGGGGAAAGCTGTGTTTCCGACGCCAGCATCACCTTTCAAGCTACGAAAGGTGACTGCGACACTGCCCCCCCCCATGCCCCGTTGTATCGTCATCTGTTCGGACAGTACAAAAGCACCGACGCACCGTCTGCTCTTTCACTTGGCAGCAAGGGCGGCAGCAGGCTTCACGTGTGCTCGCAGACTCTGCGCATCTTTTACGCAGGCATTGCTGATACCGTGCCCAGCATTCTGGCTGTCGTGGCTGTACTACCGTTTAAACTTGCAACGCCGCGGAGGGGAAAGCTGATGTTTCCGACGCCAGCATCACCTTTTCAGCTACGAAAGTTGACTGCGACACTGCCCCCATCCCCCTGCCCCAGTTGTATCGTCATCTGTTCGGACAGTACAAATGCAACCGAGCGCACCGTCTGCTCTTTCACTTGGCAGCAAGGGCGGCAGCAGGCTTCACGTGTGCTCGCAGACTCTGCGCATCTTTTACGCAGGCATTGCTGATACCGTGCCAGCATTCATGTCTGTCGTGGCTGTACTACCGTTTCAACTTGCAACGCCGCGGATGGATAAGCTGTGTTTCCGACGCTAGCATCACCTTTCAAGCTACGAAGTTGACTGCGACACTGCCCACCCCCTGCCCCGTTGGATCGTCATCTTATTCAGACAGTACAAAAGCACCGGCGCACCGTCTGCTCTTTCTACTTGGCAGCAAGGGCGGCAGCAGGCTTCGACGTGTGCTCGCAGACCTCTGCGCATCTTTTACGCAGGCATTAGCTGATACCGTGCTCAGCATTCTGTCTGTCGTGGCTGTACTACTGTTTCAACTTGCAACGCCGCGGATGGGAAAGCTGTGTTTCCGACGCCAGTCATCACCTTTCAAGCTACGAAAGTTGACTGCGACACTGCCCCCTCCCCCTGCCCCGTTGTATCGTCCATCTGTTTACGACAGTACAAAATGCAACCGGCGCACCGTCTGCTCTTTCACTTGGCAGCAAGGGCGGCAGCAGGCTTCACGTGTGCTCGCAGACTCTGCGCATCTTTTACGCAGGCATTGCTGATACCGTGCCCAGCATTCTGGCTGTCGTGGCTGTACTACCGTTTCAACTTGCAACGCCGCGGATGGCAAAGCTGTGTTTCCGACGCTAGCATCACCTTTCAAGCTACGAAAGTTGACTGCGACACTGCCCCCCCTGCCCCGTTGGATCGTCATCTGTTCAGACAGTACAAAAGCACCGAGCACACCGTCTGCTCTTTCACTTGGCAGCAAGGGCGGCAGCAGGCTTCACGTGTGCTCGCAGACTCTGCGCATCTTTTACGCAGGCATTGCTGATACCGTGCCCAGCATTCTGGCTGTCGTGGCTGTACTACCGTTTCAACTTGCAACGCCGCGGATGGAAAAGCTGTGTTTCCGACGCTAGCATCACCTTTCAAGCTACGAAAGTTGACTGCGACACTGCCCCCCCCCCCTGCCCCGTTGGATCGTCATCTGTTCAGAAGAACAAAGCACCGTCTGCTCTTTCACTTGGCAGCAAGGGCGGCAGCAGGCTTCACGTGTGCTCGCAGACTCTGCGCATCTTTTACGCAGGCATTGCTGATACCGTGCCCAGCATTCTGGCTGTCGTGGCTGTACTACCGTTTCAACTTGCAACGCCGCGGATGGGAAAGCTGTGTTTCCGACGCCAGCATCACCTTTCAAGCTACGAAAGTTGACTGCGACACTGCCCCCCCTTGCCCCGTTGGATCGTCATCTGTTCAGACAGTACAAAAGCACCGAGCGCACCGTCTGCTCTTTCACTTGGCAGCAAGGGCGGCAGCAGGCTTCACGTGTGCTCGCAGACTCTGCGCATCTTTTACGCAGGCATTGCTGATACCGTGCCCAGCATTCTGTCTGTCGTGGCTGTACTACCGTTTCAACTTGCAACGCCGCGGATGGAAAAGCTGTGTTTCCGACGCCAGCATCACCTTTCAAGCTACGAAAGTTGACTGCGACACTGCCCCCCCCCCTGCCCCGTTGGATCGTCATCTGTTCAGACAGTACAAAAGCACCGAGCGCACCGTCTGCTCTTTCACTTGGCAGCAAGGGCGGCAGCAGGCTTCACGTGTGCTCGCAGACTCTGCGCATCTTTTACGCAGGCATTGCTGATACCGTGCCCAGCATTCTGGCTGTCGTGGCTGTACTACCGTTTCAACTTGCAACGCCGCGGATGGGAAAGCTGTGTTTCCGACGCCAGCATCACCTTTCAAGCTACGAAAGTTGACTGCGACACTGCCCCCCCCCCTGCCCCGTTGTATCGTCATCTGTTCGGACAGTACAAAAGCACCGTCTGCTCTTTCACTTGGCAGCAAGGGCGGCAGCAGGCTTCACGTGTGCTCGCAGACTCTGCGCATCTTTTACGCAGGCATTGCTGATACCGTGCCCAGCATTCTGGCTGTCGTGGCTGTACTACCGTTTCAACTTGCAACGCCGCGGATGGGAAAGCTGTGTTTCCGACGCCAGCATCACCTTTCAAGCTACGAAAGTTGACTGCGACACTGCCCCCATCCCCCTGCCCCGTTGTATCGTCATCTGTTCGGACAGTACAAAAGCACCGAGCGCACCGTCTGCTCTTTCACTTGGCAGCAAGGGCGGCAGCAGGCTTCACGTGTGCTCGCAGACTCTGCGCATCTTTTACGCAGGCATTGCTGATACCGTGCCCAGCATTCTGTCTGTCGTGGCTGTACTACTGTTTCAACTTGCAACGCCGCGGATGGGAAAGCTGTGTTTCCGACGCCAGCATCACCTTTCAAGCTACGAAAGTTGACTGCGACACTGCCCCCCCCTGCCCCGTTGTATCGTCATCTGTTCGGACAGTACAAAAGCACCGAGCGCACCGTCTGCTCTTTCACTTGGCAGCAAGGGCGGCAGCAGGCTTCACGTGTGCTCGCAGACTCTGCGCATCTTTTACGCAGGCATTGCTGATACCGTGCCCAGCATTCTGGCTGTCGTGGCTGTACTACCGTTTCAACTTGCAACGCCGCGGATGGGAAAGCTGTGTTTCCGACGCCAGCATCACCTTTCAAGCTACGAAAGTTGACTGCGACACTGCCCCCCCCCTGCCCCGTTGTATCGTCATCTGTTCGGACAGTACAAAAGCACCGAGCGCACCGTCTGCTCTTTCACTTGGCAGCAAGGGCGGCAGCAGGCTTCACGTGTGCTCGCAGACTCTGCGCATCTTTTACGCAGGCATTGCTGATACCGTGCCCAGCATTCTGGCTGTCGTGGCTGTACTACCGTTTCAACTTGCAACGCCGCGGATGGGAAAGCTGTGTTTCCGACGCCAGCATCACCTTTCAAGCTACGAAAGTTGACTGCGACACTGCCCCCCCCCCTGCCCCGTTGGATCGTCATCTGTTCGGACAGTACAAAAGCACCGAGCGCACCGTCTGCTCTTTCACTTGGCAGCAAGGGCGGCAGCAGGCTTCACGTGTGCTCGCAGACTCTGCGCATCTTTTACGCAGGCATTGCTGATACCGTGCCCAGCATTCTGTCTGTCGTGGCTGTACTACCGTTTCAACTTGCAACGCCGCGGATGGGAAAGCTGTGTTTCCGACGCCAGCATCACCTTTCAAGCTACGAAAGTTGACTGCGACACTGCCCCCCCCCCTGCCCCGTTGTATCGTCATCTGTTCGGACAGTACAAAAGCACCGAGCGCACCGTCTGCTCTTTCACTTGGCAGCAAGGGCGGCAGCAGGCTTCACGTGTGCTCGCAGACTCTGCGCATCTTTTACGCAGGCATTGCTGATACCGTGCCCAGCATTCTGGCTGTCGTGGCTGTACTACCGTTTCAACTTGCAACGCCGCGGATGGGAAAGCTGTGTTTCCGACGCCAGCATCACCTTTCAAGCTACGAAAGTTGACTGCGACACTGCCCCCCCCCCTGCCCCGTTGGATCGTCATCTGTTCGGACAGTACAAAAGCACCGAGCGCACCGTCTGCTCTTTCACTTGGCAGCAAGGGCGGCAGCAGGCTTCACGTGTGCTCGCAGACTCTGCGCATCTTTTACGCAGGCATTGCTGATACCGTGCCCAGCATTCTGGCTGTCGTGGCTGTACTACCGTTTCAACTTGCAACGCCGCGGATGGGAAAGCTGTGTTTCCGACGCCAGCATCACCTTTCAAGCTACGAAAGTTGACTGCGACACTGCCCCCATCCCCCTGCCCCGTTGTATCGTCATCTGTTCGGACAGTACAAAAGCACCGAGCGCACCGTCTGCTCTTTCACTTGGCAGCAAGGGCGGCAGCAGGCTTCACGTGTGCTCGCAGACTCTGCGCATCTTTTACGCAGGCATTGCTGATACCGTGCCCAGCATTCTGGCTGTCGTGGCTGTACTACCGTTTCAACTTGCAACGCCGCGGATGGGAAAGCTGTGTTTCCGACGCCAGCATCACCTTTCAAGCTACGAAAGTTGACTGCGACACTGCCCCCATCCCCCTGCCCCGTTGTATCGTCATCTGTTCGGACAGTACAAAAGCACCGAGCGCACCGTCTGCTCTTTCACTTGGCAGCAAGGGCGGCAGCAGGCTTCACGTGTGCTCGCAGACTCTGCGCATCTTTTACGCAGGCATTGCTGATACCGTGCCCAGCATTCTGGCTGTCGTGGCTGTACTACCGTTTCAACTTGCAACGCCGCGGATGGGAAAGCTGTGTTTCCGACGCCAGCATCACCTTTCAAGCTACGAAAGTTGACTGCGACACTGCCCCCCCCCTGCCCCTTGTATCGTCATCTGTTCAGACAGTACAAAAGCACCGAGCGCACCGTCTGCTCTTTCACTTGGCAGCAAGGGCGGCAGCAGGCTTCACGTGTGCTCGCAGACTCTGCGCATCTTTTACGCAGGCATTGCTGATACCGTGCCCAGCATTCTGGCTGTCGTGGCTGTACTACCGTTTCAACTTGCAACGCCGCGGATGGGAAAGCTGTGTTTCCGACGCTAGCATCACCTTTCAAGCTACGAAAGTTGACTGCGACACTGCCCCCCCCTGCCCCGTTGGATCGTCATCTGTTCAGACAGTACAAAAGCACCGAGCACACCGTCTGCTCTTTCACTTGGCAGCAAGGGCGGCAGCAGGCTTCACGTGTGCTCGCAGACTCTGCGCATCTTTTTCGCAGGCATTGCTGATACCGTGCCCAGCATTCTGGCTGTCGTGGCTGTACTACCGTTTAAACTTGCAACGCCGCGGATGGCAAAGCTGTGTTTCCGACGCTAGCATCACCTTTCAAGCTACGAAAGTTGACTGCGACACTGCCCCCCCCTGCCCCGTTGGATCGTCATCTAATCAGACAGTACAAAAGCACCGTCTGCTCTTTCACTTGGCAGCAAGGGCGGCAGCAGGCTTCACGTGTGCTCGCAGACTCTGCGCATCTTTTACGCAGGCATTGCTGATACCGTGCCCAGCATTCTGGCTGTCGTGGCTGTACTACCGTTTCAACTTGCAACGCCGCGGAGGGGAAAGCTGTGTTTCCGACGCCAGCATCACCTTTCAAGCTACGAAAGTTGACTGCGACACTGCCCCCCCCTTGCCCCGTTGGATCGTCATCTGTTCAGACAGTACAAAAGCACCGAGCGCACCGTCTGCTCTTTCACTTGGCAGCAAGGGCGGCAGCAGGCTTCACGTGTGCTCGCAGACTCTGCGCATCTTTTACGCAGGCATTGCTGATACCGTGCCCAGCATTCTGTCTGTCGTGGCTGTACTACCGTTTCAACTTGCAACGCCGCGGATGGGAAAGCTGTGTTTCCGACGCCAGCATCACCTTTCAAGCTACGAAAGTTGACTGCGACACTGCCCCCCCCCTGCCCCGTTGGATCGTCATCTGTTCAGACAGTACAAAAGCACCGAGCGCACCGTCTGCTCTTTCACTTGGCAGCAAGGGCGGCAGCAGGCTTCACGTGTGCTCGCAGACTCTGCGCATCTTTTACGCAGGCATTGCTGATACCGTGCCCAGCATTCTGGCTGTCGTGGCTGTACTACCGTTTCAACTTGCAACGCCGCGGATGGGAAAGCTGTGTTTCCGACGCCAGCATCACCTTTCAAGCTACGAAAGTTGACTGCGACACTGCCCCCCCCTGCCCCGCGTTATCGTCATCTGTTCGGACAGTACAAAAGCACCGAGCGCACCGTCTGCTCTTTCACTTGGCAGCAAGGGCGGCAGCAGGCTTCACGTGTGCTCGCAGACTCTGCGCATCTTTTACGCAGGCATTGCTGATACCGTGCCCAGCATTCTGGCTGTCGTGGCTGTACTACCGTTTCAACTTGCAACGCCGCGGATGGGAAAGCTGTGTTTCCGACGCCAGCATCACCTTTCAAGCTACGAAAGTTGACTGCGACACTGCCCCCATTCCCTGCCCCGTTGTATCGTCATCTGTTCGGACAGTACAAAAGCACCGAGCGCACCGTCTGCTCTTTCACTTGGCAGCAAGGGCGGCAGCAGGCTTCAC
Organism: Rhipicephalus annulatus; assembly: GCA_013436015.1. Classification (NCBI taxonomy): domain Eukaryota; kingdom Metazoa; phylum Arthropoda; class Arachnida; order Ixodida; family Ixodidae; genus Rhipicephalus; species Rhipicephalus annulatus. Next base: position 115,323 of record WOVY01004484.1, read on the forward strand.
GTGTGCTCGCAGACTCTGCGCATCTTTTACGCAGGCATTGCTGATACCGTGCCCAGCATTCTGTCTGTCGTGGCTGTACTACCGTTTCAACTTGCAACGCCGCGGATGGAAAGCTGTGTTTCCGACGCTAGCATCACCTTTCAAGCTACGAAAGTTGACTGCGACACTGCCCCCCCCCTGCCCCTTGGATCGTCATCTGTTCAGACAGTACAAAAGCACCGAGCGCACCGTCTGCTTTTCACTTGGCAGCAAGGGCGGCAGCAGGCTTCACGTGTGCTCGCAGACTCTGCGCATCTTTTCGCAGGCATTGCTGATACCGTGCCCAGCATTCTGGCTGTCGTGGCTGTACTACCGTTTCAACTTGCAACGCCGCGGATGGCAAAGCTGTGTTTCCGACGCTAGCATCACCTTTCAAGCTACGAAAGTTGACTGCGACACTGCCCCCCCCCTGCCCCGTTGGATCGTCATCTGTTCAGACAGTACAAAAGCACCGAGCACCGTCTGCTCTTTCACTTGGCAGCAAGGGCGGCAGCAGGCTTCACGTGTGCTCGCAGACTCTGCGCATCTTTTACGCAGGCATTGCTGATACCGTGCCCAGCATTCTGGCTGTCGTGGCTGTACTACCGTTTAAACTTGCAACGCCGCGGATGGAAAGCTGTGTTTCCGACGCTAGCATCACCTTTCAAGCTACGAAAGTTGACTGCGACACTGCCCCCCCCCTGCCCCGTTGGATCGTCATCTGTTCAGACAGAAAAAAGCACCGTCTGCTCTTTCACTTGGCAGCAAGGGCGGCAGCAGGCTTCACGTGTGCTCGCAGACTCTGCGCATTTTTACGCAGGCATTGCTGATACCGTGCCCAGCATTCTGGCTGTCGTGGCTGTACTACCGTTTCAACTTGCAACGCCGCGGATGGGAAAGCTGTGTTTCCGACGCCAGCATCACCTTTCAAGCTACGAAAGTTGACTGCGACACTGCCCCCCCCCTGCCCCGTTGGATCGTCATCTGTTCAGACAGTACAAAAGCACCGAGCGCACCGTCTGCTCTTTCACTTGGCAGCAAGGGCGGCAGCAGGCTTCACGTGTGCTCGCAGACTCTGCGCATCTTTTACGCAGGCATTGCTGATACCGTGCCCAGCATTCTGTCTGTCGTGGCTGTACTACCGTTTCAACTTGCAACGCCGCGGATGGGAAAGCTGTGTTTCCGACGCCAGCATCACCTTTCAAGCTACGAAAGTTGACTGCGACACTGCCCCCCCCCTGCCCCGTTGGATCGTCATCTGTTCGGACAGTACAAAAGCACCGAGCGCACCGTCTGCTCTTTCACTTGGCAGCAAGGGCGGCAGCAGGCTTCACGTGTGCTCGCAGACTCTGCGCATCTTTTACGCAGGCATTGCTGATACCGTGCCCAGCATTCTGGCTGTCGTGGCTGTACTACCGTTTCAACTTGCAACGCCGCGGATGGGAAAGCTGTGTTTCCGACGCCAGCATCACCTTTCAAGCTACGAAAGTTGACTGCGACACTGCCCCCCCCCTGCCCCGTTATCGTCATCTGTTCGGACAGTACAAAAGCACCGAGCGCACCGTCTGCTCTTTCACTTGGCAGCAAGGGCGGCAGCAGGCTTCACGTGTGCTCGCAGACTCTGCGCATCTTTTACGCAGGCATTGCTGATACCGTGCCCAGCATTCTGGCTGTCGTGGCTGTACTACCGTTTCAACTTGCAACGCCGCGGATGGGAAAGCTGTGTTTCCGACGCCAGCATCACCTTTCAAGCTACGAAAGTTGACTGCGACACTGCCCCCCCCTGCCCCGTTGTATCGTCATCTGTTCGGACAGTACAAAAGCACCGAGCGCACCGTCTGCTCTTTCACTTGGCAGCAAGGGCGGCAGCAGGCTTCACGTGTGCTCGCAGACTCTGCGCATCTTTTACGCAGGCATTGCTGATACCGTGCCCAGCATTCTGTCTGTCGTGGCTGTACTACCGTTTCAACTTGCAACGCCGCGGATGGGAAAGCTGTGTTTCCGACGCCAGCATCACCTTTCAAGCTACGAAAGTTGACTGCGACACTGCCCCCCCCCTGCCCCGTTGGATCGTCATCTGTTCAGACAGTACAAAAGCACCGAGCGCACCGTCTGCTCTTTCACTTGGCAGCAAGGGCGGCAGCAGGCTTCACGTGTGCTCGCAGACTCTGCGCATCTTTTACGCAGGCATTGCTGATACCGTGCCCAGCATTCTGGCTGTCGTGGCTGTACTACCGTTTCAACTTGCAACGCCGCGGATGGGAAAGCTGTGTTTCCGACGCCAGCATCACCTTTCAAGCTACGAAAGTTGACTGCGACACTGCCCCCCCCCTGCCCCGTTGATCGTCATCTGTTCAGACAGTACAAAAGCACCGAGCACCGTCTGCTCTTTCACTTGGCAGCAAGGGCGGCAGCAGGCTTCACGTGTGCTCGCAGACTCTGCGCATCTTTTACGCAGGCATTGCTGATACCGTGCCCAGCATTCTGGCTGTCGTGGCTGTACTACCGTTTCAACTTGCAACGCCGCGGATGGGAAAGCTGTGTTTCCGACGCCAGCATCACCTTTCAAGCTACGAAAGTTGACTGCGACACTGCCCCCCCCTGCCCCGTTGGATCGTCATCTGTTCAGACAGTACAAAAGCACCGAGCGCACCGTCTGCTCTTTCACTTGGCAGCAAGGGCGGCAGCAGGCTTCACGTGTGCTCGCAGACTCTGCGCATCTTTTACGCAGGCATTGCTGATACCGTGCCCAGCATTCTGGCTGTCGTGGCTGTACTACCGTTTCAACTTGCAACGCCGCGGATGGGAAAGCTGTGTTTCCGACGCCAGCATCACCTTTCAAGCTACGAAAGTTGACTGCGACACTGCCCCCCCCCTGCCCCGTTGGATCGTCATCTGTTCAGACAGTACAAAAGCACCGAGCGCACCGTCTGCTCTTTCACTTGGCAGCAAGGGCGGCAGCAGGCTTCACGTGTGCTCGCAGACTCTGCGCATCTTTTACGCAGGCATTGCTGATACCGTGCCCAGCATTCTGGCTGTCGTGGCTGTACTACCGTTTCAACTTGCAACGCCGCGGATGGAAAGCTGTGTTTCCGACGCCAGCATCACCTTTCAAGCTACGAAAGTTGACTGCGACACTGCCCCCCCCTGCCCCGTTGGATCGTCATCTGTTCAGACAGTACAAAAGCACCGAGCGCACCGTCTGCTCTTTCACTTGGCAGCAAGGGCGGCAGCAGGCTTCACGTGTGCTCGCAGACTCTGCGCATCTTTTACGCAGGCATTGCTGATACCGTGCCCAGCATTCTGGCTGTCGTGGCTGTACTACCGTTTCAACTTGCAACGCCGCGGATGGGAAAGCTGTGTTTCCGACGCCAGCATCACCTTTCAAGCTACGAAAGTTGACTGCGACACTGCCCCCCCCTGCCCCGTTGGATCGTCATCTGTTCAGACAGTACAAAAGCACCGAGCGCACCGTCTGCCTTTTTCACTTTTGCAGCAAGGGCGGGCTAGCAGGCTTCACGTGTGTCGCAGACTCTGCGCATCTTTTACGCAGGCATTGGCTGATACCGTGCCCAGCATTCTGTCTGTCGTGGCTGTACTACTGTTCAACTTGCAACGCCGCGGATGGGAAAGCTGTGTTTCCGACGCCTAGCATCACCTTTCAAGCTAACGAACGTTGACTGCGACACTGCCCCCCCCCCTGCCCCGTTGGATCGTCATCTGTCAGACAGTACAAAAGCACCGAGCCACCGTCTGCTCTTTCACTTGGCAGCAAGGGCGGCAGCAGGCTTCACGTGTGCTGCAGACTCTGCGCATCTTTTTAATGCAGGCATTGCTGATACCGTGCCAGCATTCTGTGCTTGGCTGGCTGTACTTACTGTTTCAACTTGCAACGCCAGCGGATGGGAAAGCTGTGTTTCCGACGCCAGCATCACCTTTCAAGTACGAAAAGTTGACTGCGACACTGCCCTCCCCCTGCCCCGTTGGATCGTCATCTGTTCGGACAGTACAAAGCACCGGCGCACCGTCTGCCTCTTTCACTTGGCAGCAAGGGCGGCAGCAGGCTTCACGTGTGCTCGCAGGACTCTGCGCATCTTTTACGCAGGCATTGCTGATACCGTGCCTAGCATTCTGTCGGTCGTGGCTGTACTACCGTTTCAACTGCAACGCCGCGGATTGGGAAAGCTGTGTTTCCGACGCCAGCATCACCTTTCAAGCTACGACGAAAGTTGACTGCGACACTGCCCCCTCCCCTGCCCTATTGGATCGTCATCTGTTCAGACAGTACAAAAGCACCGAAGCGCACCGTCTGCTGTTTCACTTGGCAGCAATGGGCGGCAGCAGGCTTCACGTGTGCTCGCAGACTCTGCGCATCTTTTACGCAGGCATTGCTGATACCGTGCCCAGCATTCTGGCTGTCGTGGCTGTACTACCGTTTCAACTTGCAACGCCGCGGATGGGAAAGCTGTGTTTCCGACGCCAGCATCACCTTTCAAGCTACGAAAGTTGACTGCGACACTGCCCCCCCCCTGCCCCGTTGGATCGTCATCTGTTCAGACAGTACAAAAGCACCGTCTGCTCTTTCACTTGGCAGCAAGGGCGGCAGCAGGCTTCACGTGTGCTCGCAGACTCTGCGCATCTTTTACGCAGGCATTGCTGATACCGTGCCCAGCATTCTGTCTGTCGTGGCTGTACTACCGTTTCAACTTGCAACGCCGCGGATGGGAAAGCTGTGTTTCCGACGCCAGCATCACCTTTCAAGCTACGAAAGTTGACTGCGACACTGCCCCCCCCCCTGCCCCGTTGGATCGTCATCTGTTCGGACAGTACAAAAGCACCGAGCGCACCGTCTGCTCTTTCACTTAGGCAGCAAGGGCGGCACAGGCTCACGTGTGCTCGCAGACTCTGCGCATTTTTACGCAGGCATTGCTGATACCGTGCCCAGCATTCTGTCTGTCGTGTCTGTACTACCGTTTCAACTTGCAACGCCGCAGCTGAAAAAGCTGGTGTTTCGACGCCAGCATCACCTTTCAGCTACGAAAGCTGACTGCGACACTGCCCCCTCCTCTTCCCCCTTGCCCCGTATGGATCCGTCTCGTTCAGACAGTACAAAAGCACCGAGCGCACCGTCTGCTGTTTCACTGGGCAGCAAGGCGGCAGCAGGCTTCACGTGTGCCTCGCAGACTCGCGCATCATTTTACGCAGGCCATTGCTGATACCGTGCCAGCATTCTGGCTGTCGTGGCTGTACTACCGTTTCAACTTGCAACGCCGCAGATGCAAAAAGCTGTGTTTCCGACGCCAAGCATCACTTTCAAGCTACCGAAGTTGACTGCGACACTGCCCCCTCCCCTGCCCCTATTGGATCTCATCTGTTCAGACAGTACAAAAGCACCGAGCGCACCGTCTGCTCTTTCACTTGGCAGCAAGGGCGGCAGCAGGCTTCACGTGTGCTCGCAGACTCTGCGCAATCTTTTACGCAGGCATTGCTGATACCGTGCTCAGCATTCTGCTGTCGTGGCTGTACTACCGTTTTCAACTTGCAACGCCGCGGATGGGGAAAGCTGTGTTTCCGACGCTAGCATCACCTTTCAGCTACGAAAGTTGACTGCGACACTGCCCCCACCCCTGCCCCATGGATCGTCATCTGTTCAGACAGTACAAAGCACCGAGCGCACCGTCTGCTTCTTCAATTGGCAGCAAGGGCGGCAAGCAGGCTTCACGTGTGCTCAGCAGACTCTGCGCATCTTTTCGCAGGCATTGCTGATACCGTGCCTCAGCATTCTGTCTGTCGTGGCTGTACTACTAGTTTCAACTTGCAAACGCCGCGGAGGGAAAGCTGTGTTTCCGACGCCAGCATCAAATTTCAAGCTACGAAAGCTGTACTGCGACACTGCCCCCCCATTGCCCCGTTGGATCGTCATCTGTTCAGACAGTACAAAGCACCGAGCGCACCGTCTGCTGTTTCACATTGGCAGCAAGGGGCGGCAGCAGGCTTCACGTGTGCTTGCAGACTCTGCGCATCTTTTAACGCAGGCATTGCTGATACCGTGCCCAGCATTCTGGCTGTCGTGGCTGTACTACGTTTCAACTTGCAACGCCATGGATGGGGAAAGCTGTGTTTGCGACGCCAGCATCACCTTTCAAGCTACGAAAGTTGACTGCGATACTGCCCCCCCCCTGCCCCGTTGTATCGTCATCTGTTCGGACAGTACAAAAGCACCGAGCGCACCGTCTGCTCTTTCACTTGGCAGCAAGGGCGACAGCAGGCTTCACGTGTGCTCGCAGACTCTGCGCATCTTTTACGCAGGCATTGCTGATACCGTGCCGAGCATTCTGGCTGTCGTGGCTGTGCTACCGTTTCAACTTGCAATGCCATGGATGGGAAAGCTGTGTTTCCGACGCCAGCATCACCTTTCAAGCTACGAAAGTTGACTGCGATACTGCCCCCCCCCTGCCCCATTGTATCGTCATCTGTTCAGACAGTACAAAGCACCGAGAGCACCATCTGCTCTTTCACTTGTCAGCAATGGCAGCAGCAGGCTTCACGTGTGCTCGCACACTCTGCGCATCTTTTACGCAGGCACTGCTGATACCGTGCCCACCTGTCTGGCTGTCGTGGCTGTGCTACTGTTTCAACTTGCAATGCCTACGGATGGGAAAGATGTGTTTCCGACGCCAGCATCACTTTTCGAGCTACGAAAGTTGACTGCGACACTGCCCCCCCCCTGCCCCGTAGGATAGTCATCTAATCAGACAGAACAAAAGCACCGTCTGCTCTTTCACTTGGCAGCAAGGGCGGCAACAGGCTTCACTTGTGCTGGCAGACTCTGCGCATTTTTACGCAGGCATTGCTGATACCGTGCCCAGCATTCTGGCTGTCGTGGCTGTACTACCATTTCAACTTGCAACGCCGTGGAGGGGAAAGCTGTGTTTCCGACGCCAGCATCAAATTTCAAGCTACGAAAGCTGACTGAAACACTGCCGCTCCCTTGCCCCGTTGGATCGTCATCTGTTCAGACAGTACAAAAGCACCGAGCGCACCGTCTGCTGTTTCACTTGGCAGCAAGGGCGGCAGCAGGCTTCACGTGTGCTCGCAGACCTGCGCATCCTTTACGTAGGCATTGCTGATACCGTGCCCAGCATTCTGTCTGTCATGGCTGTACTACCGTTTCAACTTGCAACGCAGCAGATGAAAAGCTGTGTTTCCGACGCCAGCATCACCTTTCAAGCTACGAAAACTGACTGCAGACTGCCTCTCCCCCTGCCCCGTTGGATCATCTGTTCAGACTGTACAAAAGCACCGAGCCCACCGTCTGCTCTTTCACTGGGCAGCAAGGGCGGCAGCAGGCTTCCCGTGTGCTCGCAGACTGCGCATCTTTTACGCAGGCATTGCTGATACCGTGCCCAGCATTCTGGTGGTCGTGGCTGTACTACCGTTTCAACTTGCAACGCCGCGGAGGGGGAAAGCTGTGTTTCCGATGCCAGCATGCTTTCAAGCTACGAAAGTTGACTGCGACACTGCCCCAATCCCCCTGCCCTATTGGATCGTCATCTGTTCAGACAGTACAAAAGCACCGAGCGCACCGTCTGCTGTTTCACTTGGCAGCAAGGGCGGCAGCAGGCTTCACGTGTGCTCACAGACTCTGCGCATCTTTTACGCAGGCATTGCTGATACCGTGCTCAGCATTCTGTCTGTCGTGGCTGTACTACTGTTTCAACTTGAAACGCCGCGAATGGGAAAGCTGTGTTTCCGACGCCAGCATCACCTTTCAAACTACGAAAGTTGACTGCGACACTGCCCCCCCCCCCTGCCCCGTTGGATCGTCATCTGTTTAGACAGTACAAAAGGACCAAGCGCATCGTCTGCTCTTTCACATGGCAGCAAGGGCGGCAGCAGGCTTCACGTGTGCTCGCAGACTCTGCACATCTTTTTAAAGCAGGCATTGCTGATACCGTGCCCAGCATTCTGTCTGTCGTGGCTGTACTACTATTTCAACTTGCAACGCCGCGGATGGGAAAGATGTGTTTCCGACGCCAGCATCACCTTTCGAGCTACGAAAGTTGACTGCGACACTGCCCCCCCCCCTGCCCCGTTGGATCGTCATCTGTTCAGACAGTACAAAAGCACCGGGCGCACCGTCTGCTCTTTCATTTAGTAGCAAGGGCGGTAGCAGGCTTTTATGTGGGTTCGCAGACTCTGCGCATCTTTTACGCAGGCATTACTGATACCGTGCCCAGCATTCTGTCTGTCGTGGCTGCACTACTGTTTCAACTTGCAACGCCGCGGATGGGAAAGCTGTGTTTCCGACGCCAGCATCACCTTTCAAATGCGAAAGTTGACTGCGACACTGCCCCCCCCCCTGCCCCGTTGGATCGTCATCTGTTCAGACAGTACAAAAGGACCAAGCGCACCGTCTGCTCTTTCACATGGCAGCAAGGGCGGCAGCAGGCTTCACGTGTGCTCGCAGAATCTGCACATCTTTTAAAGCAGGCATTGCTGATACCGTGCCCAGCATTCTGTCTGTCGTGGCTGTACTACTATTTCAACTTGCAAACGCCGCGGATGGGAAAGATGTGTTTCCGACGCCAGCATCACCTTTCGAGCTACGAAAGTTGACTGCGACACTGCCCCCCCCCCTGCTCCGTTGGATCGTCATCTGTTCAGACAGTACAAAAGCACCGGGCGCACCGTCTGCTCTTTCATTTAGTAGCAAGGGCGGTAGCAGGCTTTTATGTGTGTTCGCAGACTCTGCGCATCTTTACGCAGGCATTACTGATACCGTGCCCAGCATTCTGTCTGTCGTGGCTGTACTACTTTTCAACTTGCAACGCCGCGGATGGGAAAGATGTGTTTCCGACGCCAGCATCAAATTTCAAGCTACGAAAGCTGACTGCGAACACTGCCCCGCCCCTTGCCCCGTTGGAATCGTCATCTGTTCAGACAGTACAAAAAGCACCGAGCGCACCGTCTGCTGTTTCACTTGGCAGCAAGGGCGGCAGCAGGCCTTCACGTGTGCTCGCAGACTCTGCGCATCCTTTACGTAGGCATTGCTGATACCGTGCCCAGCATTCTGTCTGTCATGGCTGTACTACCAGTTTCAACTTGCTAACGCCGCAGATGAAAAGCTGTGTTTCCGACGCCAGCATCACCTTTCAAGCTACGAAAACTGACTGCAACACTGCCTCTTCCCCCTGCCCCGTTGGAATCATCTGTTCAGACTGTACAAAAGCACCGAGCCCACCGTCTGCTCTTTCACTGGGCAGCAGGGCGGCAGCAGGCTTTTCGTGTGCTCGCAGACTGCGCATCTTTTACGCAGGCATTGCTGATACCGTGCCCAGCATTCTGGCGGTCGTGGCTGTATACCGTTTCAACTTGCAAACGCCGCGGATGGGAAAGCTGTGTTTCCGATGCCAGCATCACTTTCAAGATACGAAAGTTGACTGCGACACTGCCCCCCATCCCCCCTGCCCCGTTGATCATCATCTGTTCAGACAGTACAAAAGCACCGAGCGCACCGTCTGCTCTTTTCACTTGAGCAGCAAGGGCGGTGCAGCAGGCTCACGTGTGCTCAGCACGACTCTGCGCATCTTTTACGCAGGCACTGCTGATACCGTGCTCAGCATTCTGTCTGTCGTGGATGTACTACTGTTTCAACTTGCCAACGCCGAGGAAGGGAAAGCGTGTTTCCGGACGCCTAGCATCACCTTTCAACTACGAAAGTTGACTGCGACCACTGCCCCCCTCCTCTGCCCCCGTTGGCATTCGTCTATCTGTTCAGACAGTACAAAAGGACCAAGCGCATCGTCTGCTTTTTCACATGGCAGCAAGGGCGGCAGCAGGCTTCAACGGTGCTCGCAGACTCTGCGCATCATTTTCGCAGGTCATTGGTGATACCGTGCCAAGCATTCTGGCTGTCGTGGCTGTACTACCGTTTAAACTTGCAACGCCGCGGATGGCAAAGCTGTGTTTTCGACGCTAACATCACTTTTCAAGCTACGAAAGTTGACTGTGACACTGCCCCCCCCCCTGCCCCGTTGGATCGTCATCTAATCAGACAGTACAAAAGCACCGAGCACACCGTCTGCTCTTTCACTTGGCAGCAAGGGCGGCAGCAGGCTTCACGTGTGCTCGCAGACTCTGCGCATCTATTTCGCAGTCATTGGTGATACCGTGCTCAGCATTCTGTCTGTCATGGCTGTACTACCGTTTCAACTTGCAACGCCGCAGATGAAAAAGCTGTGTTTCCGACGCCAGCATCACCTTTCAAGCTACGAAAACTGACTGCAACACTGCCTCTTCCCCCTGCCCCGTTGGATCATCTGTTCAGACTGTACAAAGCACCGAGCCCACCGTCTGCTCTTTCACTGGGCAGCAAGGGCGGCAGCAGGCTTTTCGTGTGCTCGCAGACTGCGCATCTTTTACGCAGGCATTGCTGATACCGTGCCCAGCATTCTGGCGGTCGTGGCTGTACTACCGTTTTAACTTGCAACGCCGCGGATGGGAAAGATGTGTTTCCGACGCCAGCATCACCTTTCGAGCTACGAAAGTTGACTGCGACACTGCCACCCCCCTGCTCCGTTGGATCGTCATCTGTTCAGACAGTACAAAAGCACCGGGCGCACCGTCTGCTCTTTCATTTAGTAGCAAGGGCGGTAGCAGGCTTTTATGTGTGTTCGCAGACTCTGCGCATCTTTTACGCAGGCATTACTGGTACCGTGCCCAGCATTCTGTCTGTCGTGGCTGTACTACTGTTTCAACTTGCAACGCCGCGGATGGAAAGATGTGTTTCCGACGCCAGCATCACCTTTCAAGTTACGAAAGTTGACTGCGACACTGCCCCCCCCCCCTGCCCCGTTGGATCATCATCTGTTCAGACAGTACAAAAGCACCGGGCGCACCGTCTGCTCTTTCATTTAGTAGCAAGGGCGGTAGCAGGTTTTATGTGTGTTCGCAGACTCTGCGCATCTTTTACGCAGGCATTGCTGATACCGTGCTCAGCATTCTGTCTGTCGTGGCTTACTACTGTTTCAACTTGCAACGCCCGCGAATGGGAAAGCTGTGTTTCCGACGCCAGCATCACCTTTCAAACTACGAAAGTTGACTGCGACACTGCCCCCTCCCTGCCCCGTTGGATCGTCATCTGTTCCGACAGTACAAAAGGACCAAGCGCATCGTCTGCTGTTTCACATGGCAGCATGGGCGGCAGCAGGCTTCACGTGTGCTCGCAGATTCTGCACATCTTTTAAAGCAGGCATTGCTGATACCGTGCCTAGCATTCTGTCTGTCGTGGCTGTACTAGCGTTTCAACTTGCAACGCCGCGGTTAGGAAAGCTGTGTTCCGACGCTAGCATCCCCTTTCATGCTACGAAAGTTGACTGCGACACTGCCCCCCTCCCTCTTCCCCCTTGCCCCTTGGATCGCCTTCTGTTCAGACAGTACAAAAGCACCGAGCGCACCGTCTGCTCTTTCACTTGGCAGCAAGGGCGGCAGCAAACTTCACGTGTGCTCGCAGAATCTGCGCATCTTTTATGCAGGCATTGCTGATACCGTGCCCAGCGTTCTGGCTGTGGTGGCTGTATTACCGTTTCAACTTGCAACGCCGCGGATGGGAAAGCTGTGTTTCCAAGGCTAGCATCACCTTTCAAGCAACAAAAATTGACTTCGACACTGCCCCCATTCCCCTGCCCCGTTGTATCATCTGTTCGGACAGTACAAAAGCACCGAGCGCACCGTCTGCTCTTTCACTTGACAGCAAGGGCGGCAGCAGGCTTCACGTGTGCTCGCAGACTCTGCGCATTTATTACGCAGGCATTGCTGATACCGTGCCTAGCATTCTGTCTGTCGTGGCTGTACTAGCGTTTCAACTTGCAACGCCGCGGTTAAGAAAGCTGTGTTCCGACGCTAGCATCCCCTTTCATGCTACGAAAGTTGACTGCGACACTGCCCCCCTCCCTCTTCCCCCTTGCCCCTTGGATCGTCTTCTGTTCAGACAGTACAAAAGCACCGAGCGCACCGTCTGCTTTTTCACTTGGCAGCAAGGGCGGCAGCAGGCTTCACGTGTGCTCGCAGACTCTGCGCATCATTTTCGCAGTCATTGGTGATACCGTGCCAAGCATTCTGGCTGTCGTGGCTGTACTACCGTTTAAACTTGCAACGCCGCGGATGGCAAAGCTGTGTTTTCGACGCTAACATCACTTTTCAAGCTACGAAAGTTGACTGTGACACTGCCCCCCCCCCCCCTGCCCCGTTGGATCGTCATCTAATCAGACAGTACAAAAGCACCGAGCCCACCGTCTGCTCTTTCACTGGCAGCAAGGGCGGCAGCAGGCTTCCCGTGTGCTCGCAGACTGCGCATCTTTTACGCAGGCATTGCTGATACCGTGCCCAGCGTTCTGGTAGTCGTGGCTGTACTACCGTTTCAACTTGCAACGCCGCGGAGGGGAAAGCTGTGTTTCCGATGCCAGCATGCTTTCAAGCTACGAAAGTTGACTGCGACACTGCCCCAATCCCCCTGCCCTATTGGATCGTCATCTGTTCAGACAGTACAAAAGCACCGAGCGCACCGTCTGCTGTTTCACTTGGCAGCAAGGGCGGCAGCAGGCTTCACGTGTGCTCACAGACTCTGCGCATCTTTTACGCAGGCATTGCTGATACCGTGCTCAGCATTCTGTCTGTCGTGGCTGTACTACTGTTTCAACTTGAAACGCCGCGAATGGGAAAGCTGTGTTTCCGACGCCAGCATCACCTTTCAAACTACGAAAGTTGACTGCGACACTGCCCCCCCCCCCTGCCCCGTTGGATCGTCATCTGTTTAGACAGTACAAAAGGACCAGCGCCATCGTCTGCTCTTTCACATGGCAGCAAGGGCGGCAGCAGGCTTTCCGTGTGCTCGCAGACTCTGCGCATCTTTTAAAGCAGGCATTGCTGATACCGTGCCCAGCATTCTGTCTGTCGTGGCTGTACTACCGTTTTAACTTGCAACGCCGCGGATGGGAAAGATGTGTTTCCGACGCCAGCATCACCTTTCGAGCTACGAAAGTTGACTGCGACACTGCCACCCCCCCTGCTCCGTTGGATCGTCATCTGTTCAGACAGTACAAAAGCACCGGGCGCACCGTCTGCTCTTTCATTTAGTAGCAAGGGCGGTAGCAGGCTTTTATGTGTGTTCGCAGACTCTGCGCATCTTTTACGCAGGCATTACTGATACCGTGCCCAGCATTCTGTCTGTCGTGGCTGTACTACTGTTTCAACTTGCAACGCCGCGGATGGGAAAGATGTGTTTCCGACGCCAGCATCACCTTTCAAGTTACGAAAGTTGACTGCGACACTGCCCCCCCCCCCTGCCCCGTTGGATCATCATCTGTTCAGACAGTACAAAAGCACCGGGCGCACCGTCTGCTCTTTCATTTAGTAGCAAGGGCGGTAGCAGGTTTTTATGTGTGTTCGCAGACTCTGCGCATCTTTTACGCAGGCATTGCTGATACCGTGCTCAGCATTCTGTCTGTCGTGGCTCTACTACTGTTTCAACTTGCAACGCCGCGAATGGGAAAGCTGTGTTTCCGACGCCAGCATCACCTTTCAAACTACGAAAGTTGACTGCGACACTGCCCCCTCCCTGCCCCGTTGGATCGTCATCTGTTCCGACAGTACAAAAGGACCAAGCGCATCGTCTGCTGTTTCACATGGCAGCATGGGCGGCAGCAGGCTTCACGTGTGCTCGCAGATTCTGCACATCTTTTAAAGCAGGCATTGCTGATACCGTGCCTAGCATTCTGTCTGTCGTGGCTGTACTAGCGTTTCAACTTGCAACGCCGCGGTTAGGAAAGCTGTGTTCCGACGCTAGCATCCCCTTTCATGCTACGAAAGTTGACTGCGACACTGCCCCCCTCCCTCTTCCCCCTTGCCCCTTGGATCGCCTTCTGTTCAGACAGTACAAAAGCACCGAGCGCACCGTCTGCTCTTTCACTTGGCAACAAGGGCGGCAGCAAACTTCACGTGTGCTCGCAGAATCTGCGCATCTTTTATGCAGGCATTGCTGATACCGTGCCCAGCGTTCTGGCTGTGGTGGCTGTATTACCGTTTCAACTTGCAACGCCGCGGATGGGAAAGCTGTGTTTCCAAGGCTAGCATCACCTTTCAAGCAACAAAAATTGACTTCGACACTGCCCCCATTCCCCTGCCCCGTTGTATCATCTGTTCGGACAGTACAAAAGCACCGAGCGCACCGTCTGCTCTTTCACTTGACAGCAAGGGCGGCAGCAGGCTTCACGTGTGCTCGCAGACTCTGCGCATTTATTACGCAGGCATTGCTGATACCGTGCCTAGCATTCTGTCTGTCGTGGCTGTACTAGCGTTTCAACTTGCAACGCCGCGGTTAAGAAAGCTGTGTTCCGACGCTAGCATCCCCTTTCATGCTACGAAAGTTGACTGCGACACTGCCCCCCTCCCTCTTCCCCCTTGCCCCTTGGATCGTCTTCTGTTCAGACAGTACAAAAGCACCGAGCGCACCGTCTGCTTTTTCACTTGGCAGCAAGGGCGGCAGCAGGCTTCACGTGTGCTCGCAGACTCTGCGCATCATTTTCGCAGTCATTGGTGATACCGTGCCAAGCATTCTGGCTGTCGTGGCTGTACTACCGTTTAAACTTGCAACGCCGCGGATGGCAAAGCTGTGTTTTCGACGCTAACATCACTTTTCAAGCTACGAAAGTTGACTGTGACACTGCCCCCCCCCCCCTGCCCCGTTGGATCGTCATCTAATCAGACAGTACAAAAGCACCGAGCACACCGTCTGCTCTTTCACTTGGCAGCAAGGGCGGCAGCAGGCTTCACGTGTGCTCGCAGACTCTGCGCATCTATTTCGCAGTCATTGGTGATACCGTGCTCAGCATTCTAGCTGTCGTGGCTGTACTACCGTTTAAACTTGCAACGCCGTGGATGGCAAAGCTGTGTTTCCGACGCTAGCATCACCTTTCAAGCTACGAGAGTTGACTGCGACACTGCCCCCCCTGCCCAGTAGGATAGTCATCTAATCAGACAGAACAAAAGCACCGTCTGCTCTTTCACTTGGCAGCAAGGGCGGCAACAGGCTTCACTTGTGCTGGCAGACTCTGCGCATTTTTTCGCAGGCATTGCTGATACCGTGCCCAGCATTCTGGCTGTCGTGGCTGTACTACCATTTCAACTTGCAACGCCGTGGAGGGGAAAGCTGTGTTTCCGACGCCAGCATCAAATTTCAAGCTACGAAAGTTGACTGTGACACTGCCCCCCCCCCCCCTGCCCCGTTGGATCGTCATCTAATCAGACAGTACAAAAGCACCGAGCCCACCGTCTGCTCTTTCACTGGGCAGCAAGTGCGGCAGCAGGCTTCCCGTGTGCTCGCAGACTGCGCATCTTTTACGCAGGCATTGCTGATACCGTGCCCAGCATTCTGGTAGTCGTGGCTGTACTACCGTTTCAACTTGCAACGCCGCGGAGGGGAAAGCTGTGTTTCCGATGCCAGCATGCTTTCAAGCTACGAAAGTTGACTGCGACACTGCCCCCCCCCCCTGCCCCTTGGATCGTCATCTGTTTAGACAGTACAAAAGGACCAAGCGCATCGTCTGCTCTTTCACATGGCAGCAAGGGCGGCAGCAGGCTTCACGTGTGCTCGCAGACTCTGCACATCTTTTAAAGCAGGCATTGCTGATACCCGTGCCCAGCATTCTGTCTGTCGTGGCTGTACTACTATTTCGACTTGCAACGCCATGGATGGGAAAGATGTGTTTCCGACGCCAGCATCACCTTTCGAGCTACGAAAGTTGACTGCGACACTGCCACCCCCCCTGCTCCGTTGGATCGTCATCTGTTCAGACAGTACAAAAGCACCGGGCGCACCGTCTGCTCTTTCATTTAGTAGCAAGGGCGGTAGCAGGCTTTTATGTGTGTTCGCAGACTCTGCGCATCTTTTACGCAGGCATTACTGATACCGTGCCCAGCATTCTGTCTGTCGTGGCTGTACTACTGTTTCAACTTGCAACGCCGCGGATGGGAAAGATGTGTTTCCGACGCCAGCATCACCTTTCAAGTTACGAAAGTTGACTGCGACACTGCCCCCCCCCCCCCTGCCCCGTTGGATCATCATCTGTTCAGACAGTACAAAAGCACCGGGCGCACCGTCTGCTCTTTCATTTAGTAGCAAGGGCGGTAGCAGGTTTTTATGTGTGTTCGCAGACTCTGCGCATCTTTTACGCAGGCATTGCTGATACCGTGCTCAGCATTCTGTCTGTCGTGGCTCTACTACTGTTTCAACTTGCAACGCCGCGAATGGGAAAGCTGTGTTTCCGACGCCAGCATCACCTTTCAAACTACGAAAGTTGACTGCGACACTGCCCCCTCCCTGCCCCGTTGGATCGTCATCTGTTCCGACAGTACAAAAGGACCAAGCGCATCGTCTGCTGTTTCACATGGCAGCATGGGCGGCAGCAGGCTTCACGTGTGCTCGCAGATTCTGCACATCTTTTAAAGCAGGCATTGCTGATACCGTGCCTAGCATTCTGTCTGTCGTGGCTGTACTAGCGTTTCAACTTGCAACGCCGCGGTTAGGAAAGCTGTGTTCCGACGCTAGCATCCCCTTTCATGCTACGAAAGTTGACTGCGACACTGCCCCCCTCCCTCTTCCCCCTTGCCCCTTGGATCGCCTTCTGTTCAGACAGTACAAAAGCACCGAGCGCACCGTCTGCTCTTTCACTTGGCAACAAGGGCGGCAGCAAACTTCACGTGTGCTCGCAGAATCTGCGCATCTTTTATGCAGGCATTGCTGATACCGTGCCCAGCGTTCTGGCTGTGGTGGCTGTATTACCGTTTCAACTTGCAACGCCGCGGATGGGAAAGCTGTGTTTCCAAGGCTAGCATCACCTTTCAAGCAACAAAAATTGACTTCGACACTGCCCCCATTCCCCTGCCCCGTTGTATCATCTGTTCGGACAGTACAAAAGCACCGAGCGCACCGTCTGCTCTTTCACTTGACAGCAAGGGCGGCAGCAGGCTTCACGTGTGCTCGCAGACTCTGCGCATTTATTACGCAGGCATTGCTGATACCGTGCCTAGCATTCTGTCTGTCGTGGCTGTACTAGCGTTTCAACTTGCAACGCCGCGGTTAAGAAAGCTGTGTTCCGACGCTAGCATCCCCTTTCATGCTACGAAAGTTGACTGCGACACTGCCCCCCTCCCTCTTCCCCCTTGCCCCTTGGATCGTCTTCTGTTCAGACAGTACAAAAGCACCGAGCGCACCGTCTGCTTTTTCACTTGGCAGCAAGGGCGGCAGCAGGCTTCACGTGTGCTCGCAGACTCTGCGCATCATTTTCGCAGTCATTGGTGATACCGTGCCAAGCATTCTGGCTATCGTGGCTGTACTACCGTTTAAACTTGCAACGCCGCGGATGGCAAAGCTGTGTTTTCGACGCTAACATCACTTTTCAAGCTACGAAAGTTGACTGTGACACTGCCCCCCCCCTGCCCCGTTGGATCGTCATCTAATCAGACAGTACAAAAGCACCGAGCACACCGTCTGCTCTTTCACTTGGCAGCAAGGGCGGCAGCAGGCTTCACGTGTGCTCGCAGACTCTGCGCATCTATTTCGCAGTCATTGGTGATACCGTGCTCAGCATTCTAGCTGTCGTGGCTGTACTACCGTTTAAACTTGCAACGCCGTGGATGGCAAAGCTGTGTTTCCGACGCTAGCATCACCTTTCAAGCTACGAGAGTTGACTGCGACACTGCCCCCCCTGCCCAGTAGGATAGTCATCTAATCAGACAGAACAAAGCACCGTCTGCTCTTTCACTTGGCAGCAAGGGCGGCAACAGGCTTCACTTGTGCTGGCAGACTCTGCGCATTTTTTCGCAGGCATTGCTGATACCGTGCCCAGCATTCTGGCTGTCGTGGCTGTACTACCATTTCAACTTGCAACGCCGTGGAGGGGAAAGCTGTGTTTCCGACGCCAGCATCAAATTTCAAGCTACGAAAGTTGACTGTGACACTGCCCCCCCCCCCCCTGCCCCGTTGGATCGTCATCTAATCAGACAGTACAAAAGCACCGAGCCCACCGTCTGCTCTTTCACTGGGCAGCAAGTGCGGCAGCAGGCTTCCCGTGTGCTCGCAGACTGCGCATCTTTTACGCAGGCATTGCTGATACCGTGCCCAGCATTCTGGTAGTCGTGGCTGTACTACCGTTTCAACTTGCAACGCCGCGGAGGGGAAAGCTGTGTTTCCGATGCCAGCATGCTTTCAAGCTACGAAAGTTGACTGCGACACTGCCCCAATCCCCCTGCCCTATTGGATCGTCATCTGTTCAGACAGTACAAAAGCACCGAGAGCACCGTCTGCTGTTTCACTTGGCAGCAAGGGCGGCAGCAGGCTTCACGTGTGCTCACAGACTCTGCGCATCTTTTACGCAGGCATTGCTGATACCGTGCTCAGCATTCTGTCTGTCGTGGCTGTACTACTGTTTCAACTTGAAACGCCGCGAATGGGAAAGCTGTGTTTCCGACGCCAGCATCACCTTTCAAACTACGAAAGTTGACTGCGACACTGCCCCCCCCCCCTGCCCCGTTGGATCGTCATCTGTTTAGACAGTACAAAAGGACCAAGCGCATCGTCTGCTCTTTCACATGGCAGCAAGGGCGGCAGCAGGCTTCACGTGTGCTCGCAGACTCTGCACATCTTTTAAAGCAGGCATTGCTGATACCGTGCCCAGCATTCTGTCTGACTTGGATGTACTACTTTTTCGACTTGCAACGCCATGGATGGGAAAGATGTGTTTCCGACGCCAGCATCACCTTTCGAGCTACGAAAGTTGACTGCGACACTGCCACCCCCCCTGCTCCGTTGGATCGTCATCTGTTCAGACAGTACAAAAGCACCGGGCGCACCGTCTGCTCTTTCATTTAGTAGCAAGGGCGGTAGCAGGCTTTTATGTGTGTTCGCAGACTCTGCGCATCTTTTACGCAGGCATTACTGATACCGTGCCCAGCATTCTGTCTGTCGTGGCTGTACTACTGTTTCAACTTGCAACGCCGCGGATGGGAAAGATGTGTTTCCGACGCCAGCATCACCTTTCAAGTTACGAAAGTTGACTGCGACACTGCCCCCCCCCCCTGCCCCGTTGGATCATCATCTGTTCAGACAGTACAAAAGCACCGGGCGCACCGTCTGCTCTTTCATTTAGTAGCAAGGGCGGTAGCAGGTTTTTATGTGTGTTCGCAGACTCTGCGCATCTTTTACGCAGGCATTGCTGATACCGTGCTCAGCATTCTGTCTGTCGTGGCTCTACTACTGTTTCAACTTGCAACGCCGCGAATGGGAAAGCTGTGTTTCCGACGCCAGCATCACCTTTCAAACTACGAAAGTTGACTGCGACACTGCCCCCTCCCTGCCCCGTTGGATCGTCATCTGTTCCGACAGTACAAAAGGACCAAGCGCATCGTCTGCTGTTTCACATGGCAGCATGGGCGGCAGCAGGCTTCACGTGTGCTCGCAGATTCTGCACATCTTTTAAAGCAGGCATTGCTGATACCGTGCCTAGCATTCTGTCTGTCGTGGCTGTACTAGCGTTTCAACTTGCAACGCCGCGGTTAGGAAAGCTGTGTTCCGACGCTAGCATCCCCCTTTCATGCTACGAAAGTTGACTGCGGACACTGACCCCCCTCCCTCTTCCCCCTTGCCCCTTGGATCGCCTTCTGTTCAGACAGTACAAAAGCACCGAGCGCACCGTCTGCTCTTTCACTTGGCAGCAAGGGCGGCAGCAAACTTCACGTGTGCTCGCAGAATCTGCGCATCCTTTTATGCAGGCATTGCTGATACCGTGCCCAGCGTCTGGCTGTGGTGGCTGTATTACCGTTTCAACTTGCAACGCCGCGGATGGAAACGCTGTGTTTCCAAGGCTAGCATCACCTTTCAAGCAACAAAAATTGACTTCG
>WOVY01004485.1:0-235363 GCA_013436015.1 Rhipicephalus annulatus
GATTAAAGATAGAGAGCAGAGAGGGGACGCTTCAGATTCGGGATAGCGTAAAGGGGCTTCGTGCATATCGCCCTCTGAACTGCTAATTTGTTCGGTTCTCGGTACATGACACAACGAGCCGTAAAGAAACGAGCGACTGGGCACGTAACATCGGCCGTTTCGAACTATCATTGAATGCCTTTGAAAGCACACTTGTTAGTGGGCCACTACGCCGTAATTATTCCTTTGTCGAGCGAGAGCCCCGTTATGCGTCCAGCAACATGCGAACCTATACGTATGGCTGCTTTGTAGGCAGTTCTGCTGCTGACGACGATTAGATGTGCCTGAGTACATTGTAATGGGTGAGCCTTTAAAACAGCCTCTTGCTCGTCAATTGACATCTGTTGACGCCTGGTGCGATTATAGTCTTCTGCCACGCAATGTACGGTGAGTCAAGGAGACTCCTTCTACTACACGACATTCATAGCGTTTCTTTTTTTTTTGTCACATCAGTTTGAAACATACAATCGCTCTATCGTAGAAGACCTGTTTGTGACGCTGAGCGCCTGTGTTCGATCATCATTCCGACCTAAGGATTTTCATTATTACTTTAATTGCATCTTTGTCTTTTTTTTCGGGCATGGACAAGATGAAGATTTTCGATCACGATCAGCGATGTCAAAGTTGACACCGACACCAACGCCAGAATTTCTGCTAAATGATTTCTTTAATGCCGTCTCGTTAAAAGAAAAAAGAAGGTGGTGCATGCAGAACTACCGCAAGCCACTGTAGTGCTTGCAACCAGCAGAGTCCGTTGAAAAAGTAGTGCAGTACGTGAACAGGTGTATCGATTTCCCGTGTCCGTGAAAATACGGTGAATCGAAGAGGTCTGTTCGTACGAAGGTACAATTCAATCAGCCTAACTTGGAGCGTTTCAAGTTGACTACGCGTCCGAGCTCCTCGTGATGCTCTCGTGCTGTACCTTTTATTTCCCCGCCTGGGTGGAGAAGTGGGTTAGGGTGATTGACCGCTGACCCGAAGGCCGCGGTAGCATTCGGCGAAATGGTAGAGAAGCCCATGTACTGTGCCAAGTCCGCACACGTTAAAGAACACCATGCGGTTGCAATTTTCATGGACCTCCCCAACAACATCATCTTTCGTAATTATATGGTAGTTCTGGGTGTAAACCCCACTCCCCCTCTACTGTAGTATGTACCTTTCGTTTATACACCGTTGAAGTGAAAGCGAGCGTGTCGTAACAAAGGGCAGCACAATTGCCACGAAGTACGGCACGCACAAATATACGCTGGCTCTGCAGCTCTTAGCGGAGACTGACGTGGACTGTAGTGCGGCGGCTGCGCAGGGTCGTTCTAGGCCAGAAGGGTGGTGTCAGCTGGGTTGGGAGCTCGATTGGGAAGCCTTCCGTGCCATTTCAGCCTTACAAATCGCGCCATGGGACCGAAAGGACGCTCGTAAAGCGAGATTACTTCTCCGTCGAACGGCTGATGCGTTTGTGTACGCAACGGTGAACGGCCGGAATGGTCCTGCGGTTCACAGAATCTACAGGCAACGCAACTCGAGACAAAAAAAAATGAAACGAGGCAAGACAGAAGCAGTGGCAGCGCGACACAAGCGAGAAAGAAAGTGTGGGGTTTCGTAAGCGGTTGCCTTGTAATTTAAGGGAACGGAACTTAAGAGGTCAATAATCATTGCTTACAATGGCGTCGTATATATACTGCAGCGCGCAGATATACGAAAGGCTAAATGGAACGCCATAGACGGCTGACGAGGAAGACGTGAAGTGAAGCAGTCGACCGTAAGTCTATAGAGTACGGCCGCTTCGAAACGAAGTCATAGCTCCCCGTTTGCCGTAGTCTATCAGCTTCTTTTTTATTACTGCGATTTAACTGTTCTTCGCGACAAATAAAAACACGATTAAGCGTGAATCCAATTTTGAGTCTGCGTTCACCGTGCTGCGAATTCAAGAGTTAAAACAATTGAACAAACGTGGGCTCACAACAGGGGGGTGTGTCTTCACACAATACAAATCTGGAAATCTTGAATGAGGCGTGAAATAGAGAAAATCACGCCATATTCACGGAATGAATGAATGATGAAAAGTGAGCGAAGCACTGGAGGGGGAGATCATCGGTAAACCGTTAACTCTCCCATGAAAATTTAGCCCATTACATCATTAGAAAGGTAAGACTGTGCGTATATTATACAAATCAAGATTTATTTTGATACTGTTCGTTTTGTTGTTTGGTTTCTTCGTTTGTTCTTTTCATTTCTTCGTTTTTTATGGCGGCTGGATTACGAGGTGCCTTCATTATTACGGCTTATGGTCCGTGAAATGAAGCGAGAGAGGTTCTTGTATTTTGCTGCAGTGGGAAGTTCGCAAACACCAAGTCTACGCACGTCCCTCGGATCGTGGTATGTGTCATGTGGATACATCTGAGTGCGTATTTGGAAAGCAGGTGCTGCACGATGCAGTCATGGGGCAACGAGGTCCGGCAGTCCGTTCGTGCGTCCGTCCGTGTGGTCGTTCGTTCTCCCGTCAGTCCATTGATCAGTCCATCCATTCACCCGTCCATCCATCCATCCATCCGTCCGTCCATCACTCTGTCCATCCGTCCATCCATACGACCATCCGTCCGTCCGTCCGTCCGTCCGTCCGTCCATTCGTCCGCTGTCTGGTCTGGTCTGGTCGGGTCTGTCTGTCTGTCCCGCCCGCCCACCCCGCCCGCTCGCTCGCCCACCCGTCTGTCTGCCTGCCTGCCTGCCTGTCTGTCTGTCTGTCTGTCTGTCTGTCTGTCTGTCTGTCTTTCACTCACACTAGCGCCACCTGCTGAGTGAGTCGTACAACTAAATGGTTACCAACCGCTCACAAATTTATGCATGGCGAGACCCGCGGCTTTAGGATTTTCACCCCCTGAAAGATTTCCAGAGGAGAAAACGTGCCACTTGGAATATATACCTTAGTTCCTATGACCCAACGTTTAAGATGCACCCGACGTTGCACCTGCCTCGTAACTCCGGTGCCATCGGGTTTCGTATAAACCACAGCGTGCAATCACGGAGATGACGGCTCAATTTCTCGTCCACATGCAGCACTGGCTGTCGATACTTTAATAGCGCTCGTGATGCATTGCAGCGCCGCTCGATGGTTGATTTGCCTTTTTCTATAGTAAAAGTGTGCTACTATATCCATCATATAAAACGTTATCACCACCTTTTCATGTCATTCCATTTCTGTGCAGATTTTTTTTTTATTTTAGAACAAGGTCAGCACCATTATAGATAGTCCCACATGGCGGTGGAATCTATGGGTGCACCGCAAGAAACTTTATGTGGTAATTCCACTAAAAAAGAAAAAAAAACTGTTGATGCACACGTCTGCCGTGTTCCTCTCTGCTATATAGCATGACACCGTTCAGACAGTTGCACATCGCCTTCAGCCAATCATTATCATCTTTATTATGCATGTAACCCGAAGCATTGGCAAGGAAGCAAAGGCGTACTTAGCCTGAGCTATAGCTAACAGAAGCTTAAGTTCGGTGCAACGAAGCTCGGGCGGCCGAGCCTATAGGGTTAGTGGGAATAAAGCTGCCGTAGAGGTGGTTCGATTTGACAGCAGCAACGGCATGGACGTGTGCACGCACGCGCACCTCACTCGGCCCGGAGCATGACTGTCGCAGCGTAAGTGGCCCCGCCACAGCGGAGATGAATAATTAAATAAATATTTACTAGGTACTTTACTAAATGCGTATGAATGCAATAAATCAGTTTCTTTCCGTGGATTACACTCCCGAAAAGCAAACGTTCTGTAAGCTTTATGTGAGCACCTGAGTGGCTTGACAATTGTAATTTTAACAGCGAAACTGTTTAAGCTCGAGGTTAGGCCATGCAGAGTAAACAAAAGCTGCCGCAATAAGCGGCCTCTACCTTCTAGCACATTGCTCGGCGGACGCATAATCTCTTCACCCTCCCCATTTCGTTGAGATAATGCTAATTATCACTAAGTTTAATTATAACAGTTTGGACTAACATTATGCTGTTTGTGATTCAGAAAATAAGGTCATTTTAATAAGTAGCGCAGTGCCGTCTCTTCCTCTATCCTTGTCTATATTTTTGCGCTCTTTTTACTTCCCAAGTATGAAGCACCAACTAGCCCAACTTTTGCTATTGTTGATATTATGAATAAGTAGAGTCTTGCTAATTTAGAAGAAGCTAATAAACAATGTTAATCAAGACTATAATACTTACTATTTCTCTAACGAAAATCCTGAATAAATACTACCATGTTAAATAGTCTATCGCTGATTAGGATATTAGTAGTTAAAACTCACCGAACTAATACATATTTCGTTAATGATTCACTTAAACTTACCACGACGACACTTCACCAAGCAATATAGTTGTAGAACAAGTGGTCGCACATAGGAAAACCTTGAAACGTCAAGCCAAACATTTTATGAGAACCCAGGGTACTCTTCGTTCCCTAGCAGTGCAGCGGAGAGCTCATTACATTGCTCTCCTGAAAAAAAAGATTGTCATTTATGCTTTCAATGATCGCCCATATTCCGATGAAGGCACAAAGCCTGCGCGGTGAAGATGAACAACCATCGTTTGGGCCTCTGCTCACCCTATACAATTCTCATATGGCTAAGTCCGATGGCTATGGCTTACGTCAACGTTAAGGGGGTGTTTTAACAATATCGACTATAGCGTACGGGCTAGTGTGACGCACCACAGATGGAATCCGAGATCTCTACACGTGCGCAGAAACGAGGGCGAGTGCGTTGTGGCGAAAAGACACGTGCCTAACGCAGTGCTTCCAGAATACAATTCACCGATTTTATCGCGCAGAACATCAGATAAACGTTTTGTTCACTCTCTCCACACGCAAGACTGTCGTCTTTCGACGACATTTGCACCAAAACATGTAGATACGGGGGCATTTTTTTATATAGTAACATAGATTTAAGTAGACGAGGCCCTACGCCAACGTAAGAAAAAGCTGGATTTTTTTTTTGTCAAGCCTGTTGGCACTTACATCATCTCTCCGTTAGAAAGGGGACGCTTACAGCATCTATAGATCTAGGAGTCGCTTTGAAAGTCTATCAGTAGAGAGAGTTTAGAAGATCACAAAAAGTTTGACAGAATTGTTTGAATTCGTTGAAAAGCGATTGTGCATATCTCAGAGCATTTGTGCAATTCTTGATCCAAAGCAAAAAAAAAAGAGAAACAGAATGACCAGGTAGTAATCAAGATTCGTAGCCACCAAACCGAATTGAGGGGGCTTGTCAATGAGCACTTTGGTGAGAACAAGACGCCCAGTGGGTACCAAAAAAAAGTCGCTGCTGCTATGTTACGTTGCAAGTAAGTGCTACATTACAAGTAAGCTACTGAATAGAAATTTCATATTGTGTGCTCAGATTTGGGTGCACGTTAAAGAACCCCAGGTGATCAAAATTTACGGAGCCCTCCACTACGGCGTCTCTCATAATCATATGGTGGTTTTGGGACGTTAAACCCCACAAATCAGAAATTTCATATTTTGTGAGCGTCCACTGTGAACCAAAGCATGTCGGGGAACAGAGCTCCGGCTGCTTTTAGCGGGTAGTACATGCGCCGATCGAATGACGCAAGCGCCATTAAAGCGGTTCATTCATGCTATAAGAACACTAAAATAAAAGACATGATTGATTGACTGATTGATTGATTGTTCGACGCAGGGAAGGTGTCAGCCCAGTTGGAACCGCACTGCTAGCGCCACTCCCAAGCTTGCGAGCAGCGACGCACGTTGACGAGAGCGAAGAGAGAGGCTTCGCGTCAGAGCTGCTGTCAGTGCGCTCCTAATTGCGCAGCCGAGAAAGGGCGAACGGCCGTGCCTTAACGCCAAGCAGCAAAAGTGGCGAATCCCCGTCGCACCTTCTCGGCATCCGCGGGAACCCTTTCCCGCACGGCTGACGGCGCGATTCCTACCCAACTTTGGTATTTGAGAGAAGAAGAAGAAGAACAGAAAAAGCGAGCCGCAACGAGACGCACCCGAGGCGCGTCATGGCTGACGCGGGCGGCCGCTGATTGGCCAATTGAGGCCATCCCAGCTGCGGCGACGCGTTCCTGTCGTCACGAACGCTCGAAAAACACGCTGTTTTCGCCCTCACGAGTCACGCTGCAATGCTTCCCTGTTCGGCCACCCGCTCGCAGGGAGATGGCGACGAACGACGAGCTTCATCGGCGACACCACCAGCGGGCGCTCGGGAACGCCGAAGGGCGCGGTCCCCTCCTAATTACAGCTTCCACCCTGGAACCGCGTCGCCGTGCCTTATACGTTGGCGCTGCGTGCTTGGTTCTTTCCCTGCGGAGTACTTGTTTTCCCCAACAACCCTCGGTGTTCGTCGCATCCTCCTCATCCAGGACGTCGCATTGCTAGCAGGCCGGCCGGTGCGTATACGTTACTCTCCATCCACGAGACACAAGCAATGCAGGAAAAGCCCGCTTCTGCGGCCACGCTGCCCCACGAAGCGAGGATGGCTGCAAGACAGCGAGGCATAATTTGGTTTTAACGAGCGCCACGAATGGATGGGTGTGTGGGTGGGACAGTGATTTGCGCTTCAGCAGTCGCCACGCAGGACGGCTGCTCAGCGTCACCCTCGCGCGCTGGATGCGCCTGTCACGGCCCGTTCGCCGGCTCCTATGAAGAGCATGCTTCGTTGAGTCTTTGTTCGGCGCGTAAATACATGGGTGTCTTCTTCTCAACTGCCCCCTCTAACTATCTCGACGACAGTATCGATCGGCTCCACAGATGTCTCGGGTGCTGTTTTGTCTTTTTACGTGCGCCTCAATATTCGCTAATATGCGCAATGTAAAAGTGATGGCCTTGGACAGTGCGCGGAACCGGCCAAACAAAGGCGCTCACCAGCAAGGTTTGAATGTCTAGAACGGGTCACGCATTCTCCTGGGAACAACACGTCCGTACCCGCAAACGCCGCAAAATGCCACCCAGCAGGGTAAAAGCCGGGTGCTACCAAAGGTGGACGGTATCGATTGTTACATATACTGTCACGAAAACACGTGCCGTGGAACGCGGTATTCGTACTATGTCTCAGTATCCACAATGCGTGCCACAGTGGATACAGTAACTTCACTAAACGTCACAGGCAGATCTGTGGTTAGGAGTAGGACGAAGTTGAAATAACCTTTATTTCACTATGAGAAATTCACAAGAACATATGCTGTTTCAACAAGCATACTTATCTTTTTGAAGGCTGACACTGACCGAGATTCAAGCCTGGAAAAAAGACAATTCCTCTTGTCGAAACGTAGGCTCCAGTAGCCACACCGTGCTTACGAATATCTCATCACAAGGTCCCATCTTTGGGAGGTGGCGGACATCTACCGCATGATGAGGGCCTGCCAAAATAACGCAGCCAATACTCCTCACCTAAATCCTAGGTGAGAAGATTGGGACGCGGCCCTGTTTGGCCGCTCAGACTTTGAGGTCCAGCAGGCCTTCGATAAGACAGCCAGGACGGCGGCTTCAGCCAATGAAGTCCCGGAACAGAGACTCCACCTAGTCTTTAGGGACCTCTAAAGAGGTCCCACGCCCTTTTTTGCACCACATGATGAGGGCCTGCCAAAATAACGCAGCCAATACTCCTCACCTAAATCCTAGGTGAGATGATTGGGACGCGGCCCTGTTTGGCTGCTCAGACCTTGAGGTCCAGCAGGCCTTCGATCAGAGAGCCAGGACGGCGGCTTCAACCAATGAAGTCCCGGAATAGAGACTACACCTAGAATGTAGGGACCTCTAAGGAGGTCCCAAGCCCTTTTCTGTACCACATGATGAGGGCCTGCCAAAATAACGCAGCCAATACTCATCACCTAAATCCTTGGCGAGATGATTGGGACGCGGCCCTGTTTGGCTGCTCAGACCTTGAGGTCCAGCAGGCCTTCGATCAGAGAGCCAGGACGGCGGCTTCAACCAATGAAGTCCCGGAATAGAGACTACACCTAGTCTGTAGGGACCTCTAAAGAGGTCACACGCCCTTTTTTGTACCACATGATGAGGGCCTGCCAAAATAACGCAGCCAATACTCCTCACCTAAATCCTTGGCGAGATGATTGGGACGCGGCCCTGTTTGGCTGCTCAGACCTTGAGGTCCAGCAGGCCTTCGATCAGAGAGCCAGGACGGCGGCTTCAACCAATGAAGTCGCGGAATAGAGACTACACCTAGTCTGTAGGGACCTCTAAAGAGGTCCCACGCCCTTTTTTGTACCACATGATGAGGGCCTGCCAAAATAACGCAGCCAATACTCCTCACCTAAATCCTTGGCGAGATGATTGGGACGCGGCCCTGTTTGGCTGCTCAGACCTTGAGGTCCAGCAGGCCTTCGATCAGAGAGCCAGGACGGCGGCTTCAACCAATGAAGTCCCGGAATAGAGACTACACCTAGTCTGTAGGGACCTCTAAAGAGGTCCCACGCCCTTTTTTGTACCACATGATGAGGGCCTGCCAAAATAACGCAGCCAATACTCCTCACCTAAATCCTTGGCGAGATGATTGGGACGCGGCCCTGTTTGGCTGCTCAGACCTTGAGGTCCAGCAGGCCTTCGATCAGAGAGCCAGGACGGCGGCTTCAACCAATGAAGTCCCGGAATAGACTACACCTAGTCTGTAGGGACCTCTAAAGAGGTCCCACGCCCTTTTTTGTACCACATGATGAGGGCCTGCCAAAATAACGCAGCCAATACTCCTCACCTAAATCCTTGGCGAGATGATTGGGACGCGGCCCTGTTTGGCTGCTCAGACCTTGAGGTCCAGCAGGCCTTCGATCAGAGAGCCAGGACGGCGGCTTCAACCAATGAAGTCCCGGAATAGAGACTACACCTAGTCTGTATGGACCTCTAAAGAGGTCCCACGCCCTTTTTTGTACCACATGATGAGGGCCTGCCAAAATAACGCAGCCAATACTCCTCACCTAAATCCTTGGCGAGATGATTGGGACGCGGCCCTGTTTGGCTGCTCAGACCTTGAGGTCCAGCAGGCCTTCGATCAGAGAGCCAGGACGGCGGCTTCAACCAATGAAGTCCCGGAATAGAGACTACACCTAGTCTGTATGGACCTCTAAAGAGGTCGCACGCCCTTTTTTGTACCACATGATGAGGGCCTGCCAAAATAACGCAGCCAATACTCCTCACCTAAATCCTAGGTGAGATGATAGGGACGCGGCCCTGTTTGGCTGCTCAGACCTTGAGGTCCAGCAGGCCTTCCATCAGAGAGCCAGGACGGCGGCTTCAACCAATGAAGTCCCGGAATAGAGACTACACCTAGTCTGTAGGGACCTCTAAAGAGGTCCCACGCCCTTTTTTGTACCACATGATGAGGGCCTGCCAAAATAACGCAGCCAATACTCCTCACCTAAATCCTTGGCGAGATGATTGGGACGCGGCCCTGTTTGGCTGCTCAGACCTTGAGGTCCAGCAGGCCTTCGATCAGAGAGCCAGGACGGCGGCTT
Source organism: Rhipicephalus annulatus (assembly GCA_013436015.1). Classification (NCBI taxonomy): domain Eukaryota; kingdom Metazoa; phylum Arthropoda; class Arachnida; order Ixodida; family Ixodidae; genus Rhipicephalus; species Rhipicephalus annulatus. The sequence continues at coordinate 9,505 of WOVY01004485.1, forward strand.
CAACCAATGAAGTCCCGGAATAGAGACTACACCTAGTCTGTAGGGACCTCTAAAGAGGTCCCACGCCCTTTTTTGTACCACATGATGAGGGCCTGCCAAAATAACGCAGCCAATACTCCTCACCTAAATCCTTGGCGAGATGATTGGGACGCGGCCCTGTTTGGCTGCTCAGACCTTGAGGTCCAGCAGGCCTTCGATCAGAGAGCCAGGACGGCGGCTTCAACCAATGAAGTCCCGGAATAGAGACTACACCTAGTCTGTATGGACCTCTAAAGAGGTCGCACGCCCTTTTTTGTACCACATGATGAGGGCCTGCCAAAATAACGCAGCCAATACTCCTCACCTAAATCCTAGGTGAGATGATAGGGACGCGGCCCTGTTTGGCTGCTCAGACCTTGAGGTCCAGCAGGCCTTCCATCAGAGAGCCAGGACGGCGGCTTCAACAAATGAAGTCCCGGAACAGAGACTCCACCTAGTCTGTAGGGAGCTCTAAAGAGGCCCCAAGCCATTTTTTTGTAAAGAAATGAATTCACCACCATCACCACCCTCCTCTTTTTTATGTTGGATCTTTATTTCACTAATAACGCATGCTGGGTTTGTGGCTTCAGTCGTATGTCTTACGCTCAACTTATTCCAGCACGGTAATCACCCCCAGGTAACACCCTTTTCTTCATTATTTATTCTTGCAAACACGTGAGCCCCGCGTGTCCAATTTTAAATGGCGCATATTTTAAAGCACTTGGCAACCTGACAGAGATGATGCTACTTCTTTCGGGCTTCAATGTGACGTGTTACGTTTGCTTTCTTCCGGCTGCTGTCATCCCCATGGCGCGCCGGACGGTGGACCCGAGATATTTTTTATAGAAATATAAGGACGTGGTGTTCCTAATATGTTGACAGTGGAGGAAAGCATGTGGCACGTGTAGCTAACGCTAAGGACTATAGAAACGAAGAGCTGTACTTTCCCAGAAAGTGGCAAATAGAGAGTTACTGCCTGGTGGTCACCTCAGGTGACCACCTCATATCTTGTGGACTAAAATGGCCTATTTTTCGTTTCTAGCGAGAAAATCCGTTTCCGCAAAAGATTTAGCAACTTTAAATCAAACCCTCTCTCAGCCGAAACTGGAGCTTGGTGCATAAAAGAGTACATCCGACGAAATAACGATGATGTTTCTCAGTCGCAGGAAAGAAGCCATTTCAACAGAGCTGACTTGCGCTTACAAATTCCAATCCTGCAGAGCTACGAAGCTCGAGCTGATGCTACAAAAACGGACAAAACAGCAAGTAGTTGGACGTTTAGCTACAACTTCACCAGTCATCTATTGCTTTTTCACTATCTTAAATAACGGCTCGGATTAGTAGCGTTAGTAACTTGCAAGGCGTCCTCAACGGACACTCTAGAAATGAAGCGGCGTGTGCAACAAGTTCAACTGTTCTCTGGATTACGCGTCATTGTTGGCCGACTAGCTGTACAACACGCGTGAGAGAATGCAGCGGGTCGGCGAGCTCGAGCGCGTCTTCCCGTAGCTCTAACACCGTCCGTACTACATCGCCATAGAATGTTCATCTACGGCAGCGACGGCTTCCCGAACAACACTATAGGGCGCGCTGCGAGGGCTCTGCTTACTCGAGCAATTCCCGTGTTCGCATATACAAGGCGCGCCGGAAAATAAAGAAGTTCGCTTTCGAGGCAGCAATGCGCGGACGCATTGATTCCCATTTGGGCGTCATTGTTGCGCCGGGAGAAACATCGAGCCGAGTTTAGGTCGCGCGCAGCAGCGGCGGCGTTCTCCCGGAAACAACGGGACACGACAGGAAGCCAATAAATCTCGCCTTTCTACGCTGCTGCCGCGCGAATGCAAAGCCGGATTGGTGAAGAGCGCAAACACGTCCGACGCCTCTCACTGCCGATGCGCTTGCGAAAGCTGAAAACTCGCGTGGCCAAAGGCAACGGGAAAATAGTTGGTCCCACTCCTTCCCTCGTTTGTTTTGTTTTCTATTTTTGAAGAAACGGGGGACCACTAATCTCGCAAGATCTCCACCCACCTCGCCCCTGTTTGCAGGCGACGAGAGCAACGCGGGCGCTGCTTGCGCCTAGGTTCGCGGGATTTGGGGAGTTGCAGGAGCGCAGAGAATGTTTCCGAGAGGCGATTGAGCCTTCGTCGGCCCACATCCATCCTATTCGTTTCCAGCCGCGCACCTTATTACTTTTTACAGCCGGGGAACGGAAACGAGAAGGGAATGCAGGGCGGAATTCGTAAAACGACGCCCTTTTTTTTTGTTATCTTCCGAAAACCGACGAGCGAGCAGCTGAGCTTTCGCAGCAAGTTCGGAAATACAGTAGCGGAGAGACGTAAAAATCTTTGTGCGCGATGAAAGGCGAGAGTAACAAACAAAACTTAGTTGGGTCATATCAAATGGAATGAGCTGAATAATATGCGCTTCTTCAGCCGAACGGCGGTTGGCCTGAAAGGCAGCCGGATGAGGTTTCTTAAGCTGCTTGCTTCAGTTGTGTTTCCGGCAGTGTGTTGATCCCGAGGTCCTCTCGCCTCCTCATCCCTCCATCGATACATGTTCAATAAACGGCTATAGAAAAGCACTCTTTTCTGAGCCGGAGGCACATAGTTCCGGTAACAAAAGAAACTGCGCTCTATAACGAATCGTTTTCGTAAAGTCAGTCCTGTCAGAGGCACATGCGCCATCAGTTACTAGTTCTGTGCCATCACAAATGACGACCATCACCTGATAGCGTCACTAAAAGCTAAATATCTAAGCTTCGCCATCGTGGCGGCGACGGCCACCTCTTTTCACCACTGTATACCTTTACAAAGGCGTCTGCAAGATGGCTCATGGCGGTGCAGAAGTCGGAGATCACGTATTTTGCGCAACCGCGGCGACGAGACACGACAAATGGCCAAGTGGCTCCTCCATTATCGCCACAACGAAAGCGTGACTCCGAAAAACATCCGTCTTCGTCGCAGCACTCGGTCATTTGCACGCTTGTCCGCCGCCCACCACGCAACGCGCGCCGATGCAGTGGCCGCGGAGCCGAGTTATAGTGCACTCGCACCAATTAAACGCGTCCGCTCGGAAGAGAGAGCGCACCAGCCGGCTGATGGGAATTCCGGCACGCCGGTTGATGGGCGCTCAGGGCTCAAGCACCGAGAGCATGCGTCGGGCGAGCTCCAGGGACGGCGCTGAGATTGATGGAGCCCTGAGCGGAGGACACGCCGTCGGCAGCAAGTTTTACGAAAGAAATGACGGTCTCGTCGTCACCATCACCGGCCGGTAACATAGCCAAAGTCTATCTTGACTTCCACGCGCAAGATATGGCCATGGACCATACGCTGCATCTATTAGGTTCTGCGTCGCGACAGCAAGGAAGTCTCAACCATCAGGAACAAAATATTGAAAGGATTTTTTCATGGAATAATTGATGAACGATAAATAATTGTTACGCGCGTGACAAGCCACATCATAAATCTAGCGCGGCATTGTACGCTTCCAGAATGGCTCCACATGTGCTGAAACCTATGAACATCACGTGTGGGACATGAAGGGGACGTGAGTAGATCTCACTGCCGAAGATTTCAAAAACACTCGGGCTAATTTTTTTTTTTGTTTCAACTCGTCTGGGCAACCCTCATTTCATGGTCGTTTCACCGGCAAAGAGTCGACCTCATTGAAGGACGACTGCCCTTCAGGCATCTCGACCCGGGAATGCTGAACCACCACGAGAAAACAGGGCGGCAACCGTGGTGGCTCAAGCCAGCTCGAGTGGTATTCAAGTGCGCATGCACTCGAGTGCGATTTGAAGGTTGCCACGCAAACGTCGACCGACATAGCGTCCCACTAGTCTAGCGGCGTGTTTCGGAAGAGTGAAAAAAAAATCAAGATTTTACATTCTTCCCTCCCTCGTCGGCTGTTCCATGCATGCTACAACAATCACTTCTACGACGAACTCTTCACCCCTTTTCTCAACATTAAATTTTATACATGCTTTACATTGATTGCGATAAAGGGTATAGTTCGTGGACTACTGTATCCGCGTTTACGAGAACGAAGTCGGTAGGACACCTCCCGTAAGTCCCGTGTTCGACACTGTCTAATTTGAATGATTTGCTAAGGTGCACAAATTAAAAATACCAGAAGAAAAAAAAACGTATTGAAGTGCGCCTTCTTTATGAGTGTGACTGCAGCTCAAAGAAAAAAAAAAAACGCGAAGCCTGCGCGCAACGCCCAGCAGAGTCACAGCGAAAGCAGGTATAGCGGTCTTTCAGAGCCATTTCTAATCACTTTTTGGGTAACTGCTACAAGCAAGTTTGTAGGGCACCCACTACACCACGAATAATCATAAGTCTCTTGTGTAGTACGCCGGCATTCAATATGCTATCCTTCGTCATTTTTCGAAAAAGCGTGGTGGCCGCTACACTTGCAAGGAATTTTGTGCAATTTTTTTATGCAGTGACTGACGACGATAAAGAATTACGCCTGAAGAGGGTATGCGCTACTGTTAATATGCGGATAAAAAGTTTTTTTTTTTAATAGTAGAACGCACTAGGTTGTAATATGTTAAAGCATTGGACGTCCCGCTCGCTACGAAATTCGCATTGTGTGACGCTGCTTGTTCCGTTAACGTTCTAAAACGCTTTATTACTCATACTAACGTGATTCCTTTCACGACATCAAGCCCCCTAAGGCAAGTTCGCAACGGAAGTTTCAAGCACCATAGTGGCTCTGTGGTAGAATACTGGGCTGGCACGCAGGGTACCCCGGATCAAATTTCGTTGTGTCGTTGCGGTGTTTATATGTTTACAAAATTTTTCTTATCTCGTGCGATAATGGTTACGGACAGTGGCGGCAACACCAGACAACTACGGCGCATGCAACCCTTGCTGTGACCTCCTTACAGCTTTCGCTCTAAAACTAAAAACGTGGCCGATCCCCGAGCAACCACGCCTTGCAAGGCAAAAGGCGAATCATAGAAGCAGGAGGCGTGCGTGCATCGCAACGAGCGGAACGTCGACGACCTTTAAAACGCGCCCGTTGCGCCATCTTATGTGTAGATTACGATAATACGTTTAAGTATACGTCCGAGCTCTGCGTACCACCAGCAATAAATGGTGTGTGTGTGTGGGTAGCTCGCCGTTAGTATGCTGAAGAACATACGCTTTGTGGCCGAGTTGTTTAGCGCGACGAGCTGCCGAGCGAGACATGATGGGTTCGTGGGTTAGATTTCCAGCGACGGAAGTCTCTCTCCTAGTTTTCTCTTTGTCGTCTGTCAGTGTACCTTTCACAACGTCATATCCGTGACGGATATACGTCAGTCTAGTATTGCTACGCCCCGACATAAAACGTCGTCACGTTAAAGGAGTGAGGGAATCTTGCCTGATTGTTCTTTCATCAAAAGATACTGGGCGCTGTGGTAGCCTTTAGTCGACGCTGACCTTCAAATCACGCTGGACTATACTTATACCAACGAATACACCTCATGCGAGTAATGGAAATTTACCTTGATTTATTCAGTGAATGAAACAATGCTGCAATAACACAGTTTATATTTCGAACGTATCACGGAGCGCAAGAATGAACGCGAGGCCCAGATGCTCTTAACTTGAGCGTAACAAGCGCCGTAAAAAAAAAACATAAAGCTACCACTTCGTTTTTCTCATAGAGTTTTTTTTTTCTCGTTAAACTTCATCGAACCACTCCCACCTCTTACGACACATATCTTGATTGATTGATTGATATGTGGGGTTTAACGTCCCAAAACCACCATATGATTATGAGAGACGCCGTAGTGGAGAGCTTCGGAAATTTCGACCACCTGGGGTTCTTTAACTTGCACCCAAATCTGAGCACACGGGCCTACAACGTTTCCGCCTCCATGACACATATCTTATAACTTTATCAATAAAAAAAAGGAAGACGAAAATTGGTTCCCGTCATCTTATTTTAGCGCGCATTTCAACGCCATTGGGAACAAGTCAGTCCCAAAATACACGTACATTCAAAAACGTTTTCGGTTGGTGGTCGCAAGCTAGAAATTTACTCCGAAAAGTAGAACCGAGGAGACGGCGAAACGCAGTCGTTCGTCTCGGGCGAGCTCTTTATGGGCCAGCGCAACGGCAGCGTCTTGCGCGCAGTCAGCGCTAGTCCTGGCTCAGCGCATACGTCGTCCTTGCCTGGCGCACACACAATGGAGAAGACGACGGCGGGGAGTTGAAATGTTTGCACCCTCCTATATCACGGCTCTGTCACGACGGAAGCCGCGCTCTCCTACAAACGCCTGCCAGCCGAAGTAACCGAGCACAACACGAGCGAGGAGAAGAAAGAATCCGGCGCAACCATTGGGCAAGCGGCACCCCGGAGACACCCGGGAGCTGTGTACGGTTAGCCGGCTCGGCTCGGAAACGAAATAGCCGAAGAAAAAGAAACTCGGGGAAAAAGAAAAAAAAGCAAAGCAAGCTATAGCTGGCGCGCGAGGGTGCGTATAAGAGAGAGCAGGCTACGAGAATCTACGTTTCTCGTATGGCGGTGAGGCAAGCGAAACTTTACGAGCGGCGGGAGCCCGTTTGCGACTATACCGCGGGCGCTGTTGGCGCTCCCATGCATTGCATCGCGCCACGAGGCCACTGCAGTAGCGGATGTGCGAGTCGACGGCAGGGAGTGCGCAGCGATATGGCTGCCTATATAGGCGTCTTCTCGGCGAATACAAATGCACACCGAGACAGAAGAGCGAAAACGAGTCGTCGTGTCGACCAGAACTTGCTTATACGCTGCATCGCTGATCTGGTTGGTGACGACGCCGATGGTTTTGTACGCCCGCGATTGACAACGCCACGACGAGGCTTTAGTGGACGCAAGCATTATGATAAGTAGTCGTTTGCGCACCCCGTGACGTGTTATCTTCTTTGCTCCGGACGCAAACAGAACCGAACCGCGCAATTCCGTATTCTAGTGAGAAACACGGTCACCTTGCTTAAGGCGTATAACGCCTTTAAAACTGAATTTCCTTGCGTATCTTTCCTTCCGGTATAATTTGCTTATTCTATCAGCGGATGGCAACATTTCCTATCAGGTCAATTTGTTTTATACAATATACCAAGTGTTTCAAGTAATGAGTTTAAAACTCCAAAAAATCAGATAAATTACATATTTCTCGGATGCCTTCGCAATTACATTTTTGTGGCCCCCGGCATCTTAAGATTACTAAGGCCTTTAGTTGGGTCAGTAACATGAAAAAAAGGTTAAATAAATAACTATTGAGATGCTGGAGTTAGGCGGCTTTGAAATCGGAGAATGGAAGTTCTTCGTGCGAAGAAACCATCGAAGCTTTGAGATTGCGAAAAAAGCGGCCTCTAATAACAATTATGAATTAATGAAATTAAAGCACACGCAGTGAGGAAAGCGAAATAGAGACCCGTAAAAACAGAACCGTCATGTTCTTGCGAGATATATAGAGTGAATGAGCGTTGTTGTGTCAACCATTAACCGAATTCGTTGTGCGGGCTGCGTTGGCGATTAGCAAGTTGCCAATACGTTAATGAACGAAAAAAAAAACTGCGCCTCTTTTTTTTTGATGTATGCGAAAATGCTGTAGGCCCGTGTGCTCAAGATTTGGGTGCACGTTATGAAACCCCAGGTGGTCGAAATTTCCCGAGCCCTCCACTACGGCGTCTCTCATAATCACGTGGTGGTTTTGGGACGTTAAAACCCACATATCAATCGATAAACTACACCGCTTTAGCAATTGTCTTCATTAGTGACGTCATTCTGGTCGCCTGCTTGTTGCGCTTATCGATTGTTCTGTTTCGGTTTCACCACTGAATATGGTTGAATTTCATTATGCGACAATGCTTTCTGAACGCCGCTTTTTCTACATCTCATACATGCGATGGGTTCTTTGCATGAAGAAATTCAATCCTGCCATTTGACATAACCACCTAAATTTACCAATTAAAATGTTAATAATTTAACTTTTTTGAACACTGTCTCAAATGATGTATTTAACAATGTTATAAGATGCCTTCCGCTGCTGAAAAAAAATCCAATTGCGAAGACAAGGTGCACATAAAAAGTTTTACTGATTTATGATGATTTTTGACGCATTTCTAGCACTCAGAGTAACAGGCATCGAAAGTTAATCTGTCTTAAAATTTAAACGATGCGTTACAGTTTAACATTATTTTCTTATAAAGGGTGTGCACTGGGAACGTCGTGCTAACTTGTTATATCCGTTTCATTTCTATGTTATGTGAGTACTTTGTACCCTCGATTTTTTTATTATTTGTATTTTTTTCAGAGAGACAGAGATAAAGAGAAAGGCCGCGAGGTTAACCAGCTAGACTATAGGTGTTAAATTAACTACACATTATCACCCGGTTCGCTATACCCAGCGCAGGGGCGTCTATTTTTTTCAGAATTTCTGCTGCCCCTGCGGAGTCAAGAGTGTTATTTGTCATATTTTTCAATTTCTTGTAATTCCATGTTTGTGAATTGAATTAGTCTGGAGTTTATATTATTTTTTAATATCTTGGTGCATAATATTCGCAACTCAGCGGTTTTTCCTTATTCTCAATCTTAGTTGCAGTTAAGTCGCGTACCGACATATCATTCCTTGCGATGCAACGTTGGCATACGTAAAAGTCGTTCACAACCGCTTTTAGCCGGTGATTTACAACAGAACTACACTACCCATCACTCTTCCCTCGCTTCTAAAACGTGCGTCGTTTATCGTACCAGACTGCACTGTCGATTACGCAAGAAAGCCCTCTTATAGAAAGGGTGACACTCGTCGCCTTGGCCACGACTGGTCGGCGCACAGAGGAGACAGAAAGCGCTATACTGCAGTCATTTGAGTGTATCAGCACTTACGGCCATCAGCAGCCATCTTTCCGCTCACTCTATGTGCTATAGCGTATATTCCACCTCACTTCGACATTTCCAAGCCGTGCATCGGCGATTGCTTCTACTACGTAGTATGGCGGACCGGTTTCGCGGAACCTTCTAAGCTGCGCTTCTTCGCCGTCTCTCCCAGTTGCTCGAGCGTTTTTACCCCAGGTCTATCTGGAGAATGCGATTATCGCCCCACGTCGGGGTATCGCTGCAACGACATTACGTCATGTCGTATTGATCTGGGATCCGGCGAGCCGCAACAGAGGACGGCCAAGCCGTGTAGAAAACGCCACGAGAGCCAATCTTCTCACGCGGTGTCCAGACAGCTCTGCGGGGCCCGAACCGGCCATCAGCTCGGTCAGCGCTCCTCGCTGCAGTGCCGCAGGGCTGGGATGAAGGGAAGGCCAGATCTCGGCCGCCAGCAAAACACACTCGTCGGATTGAGTCCCGAAAACGGTACACACGCTAGCGCGGAGGATGTACCGGTTTAGAAGCGCCAAAAATATCGAAGTAAAACAAAATATTCGCAGCCAGCTGGCGAGAGAAAACGGCAGCGAAAGAGCAAACGGAGAAGGATGGAAGTCCTGAGAGATAGCGATGGTGCAACTCCTTGCCCGCTGCGCGCGGCAAAGGAAGATGGACTGGCGCGGATAACTGGTCGAGGCTCTTACAACATCCGGGCGATATTACTACGTGACATATGAGAGGGCCCTGCTGCTGCTGTTCCGATGCGCGCGGGTGGCCGTTCCTGCCTCGGCAACACAAGCAAACGATTCGCGGCTATTCGCCCCTCGGCCAAGGTGCGAGATGCTGTAGTATACGTGCATCTCAGGCGCAGACGCCGTGGCGCACCATCTCGGGAGCAGCAGTGGTGTACGGGCACTACACTCTATCTTGCGCGCGGGACGGATTGCACTCGCTTTGTAATAATCGTCAGGCTCCCGTACATTGCATTCGCTCTGAGTTAGGCGGCCTCACCTACGTTTGGTAGATGAATATTTCACGGTAATAACATTTCAATGCTACTACAATGACGTACGTACTTCGACGCGAAGGTTTATGAACGGACGTTCATGGTGGCATAGACTGCCACGGACTGGCTGCGTCGCGGAAGTATAGGAGCCTGCGTGGATAATAGAGTTCGCAAGTTTACGAAGCGAGTTTCAGCTGCTGCAAAACCAACGATAACTCCTGTAAAGCAAACACAAATTTTATTTTGTCTGCGACTTACCACAACTCGTTTGCTTTCACAATAAACGAAGCCATACTTGTTTCATTGAAGGGAACAAGCGAATTGTGACTATTTAAAATAAATACTAATATGTGGCGCACTGGCAGGCGTTACGGTTCTATAAACTGCACGGCAGCACTGTCAAAAAAAAAAGTTATCCCCAAGTATAGCCTTTATGAAGTGTGAACGCATGGCCCACACATTTTCGTTTTATCAATGGCGCGAACTTGACAGCACCTACAAATAAATATACCAACATAGCATAACATACATGAGTCATGATGGGAAACTCGCCACAGTAGTCCAGTGGTGACGAGGCTCAAGTTTCGATCTTAAAATCGCTGATAACATGGTATTGCTTCGGCGCAGCTCGGTTTGAGCTTGAAGAAAAGATGCTATACGGTCAAAAAGGAAAAAAACAACAACACACAGACGATAGTATGAGGCTCATACTGTCGTCTGTTTTTTCCCCCTCTTTGACCGTACAACATCTTTACTTCACACTCAAACTGAGCTGTGCTAAAGCAATACCGTTTTACATGCACCGACTCGCCCAGTGAGCAGTAAAGGTCATTGGTTCGAATCGCGGCCGCGCAGGCGCACACTTCACTGTTGACGCAATGCTAGGAAGCCCATGTGCCTCTTAATGGACCCCTGTCGGTCGAAATTGCGGATAGCCCTTCACTACGGCATCCCTGAAAGTTATGCTGCGGTTTTATGATGCAGCATCGCCTTTATTATTATTATTATTATTATTATTATTATTATTATTATTATTATTATTATTATTATTATTATTATTATTATTTAAAGAGAGATATCAGTAGTTTGAGAAAGCAGGCACCATTTCGGGCGCCCTGTGAAACAAGATCAGGTTACCGCACTGATGTTCTTCGCGACATCAAGACGGCGCTGCTTTCCAAGGGTATACTGTTATGAACCAGTACACCCACAGCGTAATAAGTTATCCATACACGTCGAGTCTTGTTGGTTAGGGACACCACCACTCCAGCGCAAAGTTGACGCTCAATCAATCGGAAGCTGAATCAGGGATAGCGAAAGTGAGTGGCAAAAGGCGTCGCGTGAGGATAATAAAACGCCGACGAGACGGATCTTCGATAATCACCGCAGCCATGCCAATGGATCTTTGCGGCGAGGAGGAACGGCGCGTCCGTTTCATTAGCTCACCGGTCGCGCGCATCCATCTCCCGACTGGCTGACGCCGACTGTCGCACGCTTTAACGCCGAGATCAAGCAGGCCCCCGCGTGGTCGATACATCAGGGCGCGTCTCGAGGAAGAAGCGGCCTGCTTCCGCAATCGCGGCGCCATCCAAAGGGTCCCTCACAAAAGGGGCGCCCCGAAAATCCCCGAAGCCGGGGTGAGGACCGTTGGCCCGTTCCGACAGGATCCGAGCCGTAACGACCGGCCTCCTTGAAGTGGCCACCGGCACCAACACACGCACGCTCGAACGAGCCCTCGGCAGGAGGGGCTTCCTTTTCTCAATGCCGCGCGTTAAGCGCCCAGGCAAACAAACAGCCGATGCCCGGCGCGCAACAAAGCGCCGACGCTCCGACTAAGAGCTGTCAGAAGTTGCTTGGCGATGTCCAAAAACTTCCGGGCCCGGCACCGAGATTTGTCGCGGCCGACTTGGTCCGTCGGTCGATGCGACGCCTCGGCAAAGACACCGTCAGGCGGGTCGCAGCAATAGATTCCCGGGGCGCAGATCTGCGAGCGGATCAGGCCGCGGATCCATCGATTGAGCGCTCTCTCATTGGCCTTGTCGCCTCGCAATGAACAGAACGGCGCCGCCGGCGGATGTGTCTCTGCTGCCACCGAGCGTTCGATTTCTGAACACAAAGTGACCATCACGGAGGCCGCCGACTGCCCGGGAAGGAGCGTCAAAAAAACAGCTTCGTCGCATCGCGAAGGCGCCAACTCGTTGGTCGGTAATTGCGTTTCGCCAAGCGTATTTTTTTCGGGTCCGCGAGAAGAAAGCGTGAAGAACTGATTCATCACGCCGCTCCCCGCCCACTTCCGTGAGACTTTTCGAATCGCCACGCTCTTTGCGACGGAATAGGCTCCTCCCGACGATCAATCGGCTTATTGCATTAGTGACAAAAGAGCGTGCAGCAGCGTGCGCTAAGTGGCCATACCCGCATCGCATCTTCGTTTTTTGGACCGGCCTTCGGTTTAGCTATCGCTTTTCTTTAGAGATTGGGCAACGAGATTTCTAATTCAATGCGACGTTCGAGCGGCGTCGAGGCTGTACAGCGGCGCACTGGCGCGAGATGCGTGCGGTTGCAAAAGGCCGAGATAAATACGCACGCGCCGACTAATTCAATTGAGATCGCGAGGCAACCGATAAGTTCTTTCTCGTTGCGGGTTGTCCGTGTGTATGCGATGCTCGGCGCGCCTGGAGGCATCGACCAAGCGCAACTTTGCAGCACCAACGAAAGCGCGGCTTGTGCATGTTTCGGTTTACGCACCGAACCGCGCCATCATTTCGCAGCCGCCGCGGCGGCGCGCTCGAAATCTCTGGTGTTTGTCACGCGAGCGCAATCGCTCCTTGAAAATGGCGATCTTCCACCTTGAGTAATACCACCCACAATGCGCGACGCTGTTTGACACAGAGCCAAACTTCGCGGCATATTTTACATATTCGCCCGGGAACGGTTTACAGGGATGATAAAGTCTCACGACCATATTCCCCAAGTCCTGGCTGTCCAGTACACCCATGACAGGGCTAGGATGATTGACCTCCCGGTCCCAACGGGGGATTAGCCAGGCAGGTGGCTGTGCACTCTGTATACAGGACGTATAAATAAAGTTATTTCCATCTATCCACACAGTTGTCTAAATACTCGTATTTAGCGGCGATGTTCGCTCACTCGGGTGAAACGGGGACAGTGGAAAGTTGGGGGCGTCTTATTTTACATTTGCTTATCGGCCCTTTCCCAATTACCGATTCTTTTATGGCACTAGCACTAGTGATTTCATGTTTTTTTTTTTCAAGGAACACACCAGAATTCGCACAATCTCTTTGCGAGTGCGTTGTTGTTTAGTGCACCGCATTTTCCCTTGTTCATTTCTATCCCCTTCCCTCCCTCCCCCGCCATCTTTTCAAAAAAAGAGGAGCGAATGAGAGCAACACCGACTGAATTTCAAGGCCGAAGGGCTGCCGTAGTGACGTCAGAGGGTGGGAGCCCAGTTATCTTAATGAGAATGCTCAGTAAGATTTTTTCCCCCACATCTTTTATTCGGCCCAATCCAGCCGCAGCAGCTGCGACAGCGGGAGCGTTGGTTCTCCTAAAACGTAAACGAAACACTCGCTTTCCGCCGCATTCACGGCGTAACTGGACCCTCTGACGTCACTGCGGCTGCCCTTCGGCATTGAAATATAGTCGGTGTTGATGAGAGCTGGTTTAGGGCACTGGCTTGACGGGTGAAGGAAAGAATGAAAAGTTAAGAAGGCGTTCATAAATTACTAAATTGATTGATTGATTTGTTGTGTTTAACGTCCCAAAACCACCATATGATTATGAGAGACGCCGTAGTGGAGGGCTCCGGAAATTTCGACCACCTGGGGTTCTTTAACGTGCATCCGAATCTGAGCACACGGGCCTACAACATTTCCACCTCCATCGGAAATGCAGCCACCGCAGCCGGGATTCGATCCCGCGACCTGCGGGTCATTAATTACTAAGTGTGATTCCGATCACCAGGGCTAATATTCACAAAACTTCTCTTTCGTCACCTCCACTGGTAAGTCAGCTATGTCCTGCATCGTGATTGGCTGCAGTATTATGTCACGAAAACCTTCCGCTCGAGCAATTTTCGCAAATGCAGTTTCATATTTTTAGCCGATCTCCCACTGCAGTTACGCGCCATGTTTTAAATGATGCACTACCACCACCACCACCATAATAGACGCAAGAAAGGCTTCTGCAGTCTCCTCCTTAGTACACTACGTACGCAAGCTAATCCCAGGCCGAGAACTGTATTCAACGAAGATGTCTATGCCTATAGTCACTCTGTTCGCATGCAAGCGTTAGCATGATCGGCAGAGTCGGGCACAATCAGTCCGTTGGTGCCACCTGAGCTTCGTGAGCCAGCTGAGCGCAGCGTAAATCCCGGCGGGACGTGTTCAACAGCCGGTTTCAATTTGTTGCCGCTTCCAGCCATCCGTGGCAGGTTGTGTAACGTGGAGGTGCAACGTGGAGGGCGACGGGGGACACGACATCGCGTGCGGCCCAGCGAGACAAACGAGCGCGACTGCCGTGCCAACAACTTCTCGCGGCGGCGAGGGGCGATAATCAGGCACTGCTGCTTCGCCTTCTCTCCCCCGCGTCTCCGTCCCGCGGCAGAGCATGCGCGGCCTTCATCACTAATTCAGCGAACAGTTGCTCGGCTCCGCGTACGCGTCTCTCCGCCGTCATTTGCAGCGGGCCAGGCGACGCAAACAGCGTCGTTCGCGACTATAGAGCTGCATCATCTCTCCCCGGCACACTGCTGCCAAGGACGTCACACAAGGAGTCCAACCCAAGTAATAACGGAGTATCGTCCGCGATAAAAGCGTTTACGAAACATTTGTGCTGGTGAATTTATGCCTTCTGTAAGATGCGTGGCATAAAACGACTCTCTCCACCACTCTCTCAACCCACTGAAAGGCACAGCTCACATCCCTTCAGTGCTAAGTGTAATGTTGGCTACGCCACGGTCTTTAATAAGAATTTTTTGAAATTTTAAGCTACGATGCGAACGAAGCATGCCGCAGTAGGTGACAGGGAAAATTTCTACCATACGAGGTTCTTTAACGGGCACGCGAATCTACACACACGAGCCTCCATCGCGCCTTCCCGGTCAGCAGCCGAGCCCCGCAACCACCGTACTACCGAGGTCGGACTAATTTTTGCCCTACTAGCGTCAAACAAATGTGAAATGCCTTCTAGGGATTTCCCAAGAACTGGAGGAAAATTTCTTCCAAGTGTAGTTTTATGACGACTTCAATAATTTGTCGTTCAAGCGTTCGCCTGAGACCGAATTCAAAGCTCAGGAGCATATTGCCGAGGAATCGGCTGAAGTTTCTTTTACAAACAATGCTAGCGTATAAAGTATTTTTTTTTCTTTTTTGAGTAGTGGTTTTGTCCTTATGACACCATTATACATACAGGGGAGCCTCAGCCCGCCTCCTTTTCCCGCGACATTATTCAGCCCGAACTTGAGGTCAGGGAATACGAATTTCCACTGAATGCATGTTGCGTGTGACCTATTCACTATACCTAATGCTAGTGAAATAAACACACGTATTAAACGAGTGAAAAAAAGATGATCGATGTATGGCATGCAATATAGCAGTACCTCGACTTTCGCAAAAGCGCTACAGTCCGTTCGTACCACCCATAGCGAATCGAACCAGTGCTTTAATCAACAAACAAGGAAAACACAATAGGAGACTACGCGCTTTTTACATACTGGGACAACACGGCTATATGAATAGTACGCAAGGCCGAACAGAAAGAATAAACGTTAGGGACGGCAGTTTTTGACGAGCGCAGCATCGCCTTGAGCGATAGTACTGCGGCGGGGGCCGGTCAGCAACGGATTATTCGAAACGGCAGCGTGCAGTATAAACAGCCGGAAAAACGACCGAAGCCGCCTTATACAAAGCGGACGCGCAGCGGTGAATTGACGCCCCCACGCTACCCTCGCGGCCTCAAACGCATCGAGCGATTGCGAGTCTAATCCAATCAGCGATGAGTTACGGGCAAGCGGCAACGGGAGGAAAAACAACGGCACGCTGCGGAAATCGGCCGTGCCGGTCTGGCCGATTGGCGCCCCGTTTTATTTTCCGACTGTAACCACAAGTGTTGCGCGCGCCCTCGACCGTCGGGGACCTTCGTTTACAATTCCAATGAGAAAGCGCGCTTCTTTCCCGGAGAGAACGTCCAGGCCTCAGGTTTGATTTACAGGTCCCCCATTTCGAACAGCGGAACGACATCGCCGTCGGCCATGTACGGTCGACGCTGTCGCTGTATACTGCTGCGTTTACTCGGGCGCCAGTCCGGTAGAGGGCTGCTGCGGCGCTGTGTCAGCATGAAGGCGCGTCAAGTCGCACAGACCGTGCGGCGATTCACTCGGCAAAAAAAAAAAAAAAAACGCTTTCCATTCATAGCGGAAACATTCAGTGTGCCGCATCAAGAAGCGAAGAACATTTGGTTCCAGAAATGATGACGCGACATGGGTGAAGAGGATTGTTATTCTGATTGACCTGATGTATAAGCGAAAAAAAAGTGTGTGTGTCTGCGAAAGCTAAATATACGCGAGCATGTCGTCTTTTTTGTATATTTCACGGTAGCGAATAGGTTGCCGTCACCACTTTTTCGTCCTGTCAACACATCTTTGCTCAGAAAGAGGAAAGACGGCGTTATTGCTACGTCGCAAACTCAGCTCACCACGCTCAGACGAAGAAAAAGTAGTCGCTTTAGGCCAAAAACAGACCCATCCCGGAGATCTTTGCCACTCCTTTTTACTAGGTTAGGGCCTGCTTTATGGCAATCGAAAGCTCGACGCAATCGCACAATGCTCAAGTCGGTGTCAAATGCCGACTTGCTGAGCCGCGAGTATCTTCACACGACTTGAGTAATTCGTGTTAGTTTAGAGCGAATCAAGGTACTTTCGTACGCATTTCCTTAGTGTTTGATTTTTTTTTTTGCCGCGCCGTGGTAGTATAGTGGCTAAGGTACTCGGCTGCTGACCCGCAAGTCGCGCGATCGAATCCTGGCTGCGGCGGCTGCATTTCTGATGGAGGCGGAAATGATGTAGGTCCGTGTGCCCAGGTTTGTGTGCACGTTAAAGAACACCAGGTGGTCGAAATTTCCGGAGCCCCCCACCACGGCGTCTCTCATAATTATATGGTGGCATTGGGACGTTGAACCCCACATATCAATCAATTAGTGTTTAATTTCACGTTATTTACTCACAGGTTCACCAGATAGTCAGCACTGCAACCTCATTGGATGTTTCACGAAAATTGGGGTCTATTTGAAAAGCAGTTCCGAGGCCTGGCATGGCTCTGTGGTAGAATGCTTGATCGCCACGCAGAATGCCATGGTTTGATTCCTGCTGGGACCTTGACACTAATTCTTTGCATCTATTGGGTCAACGCTGCTGATGTCAAGTTTCTCTTTACGTTCACGCGTTAGAATTTCCCATGCGTGTTCTCGTCGTTCCTGGGTAGATGCTTAGTTTCAATCACCAGTGGCACATAGCCGTATACCAATGGCACATACCCGACTGCGGGTATGTGCCACTGTCTAGCGGGAAGTGTTCGATGACATACGTGACGCTATTGTGACTTTATTTATGTGTTGACCAGCACGTCAAATTTGTCACACCATCTTATACATATACCAATTTTGGTTCATGTCAACTTAAGGGGGTCATCACGAGAGCATCTAGACGTAAGTAGGTATGTTATATATAGATAGATACGCAAATACACGCCAAAAGTGCTTACATTGCGAAAATAAATGCTTCGCATTTAATACTTTCTTTGGTACGAAATTACTTCCCATTTCATTGCCACGACACTGATGACCGAATTGGGAGACAAGCTGGCACATCATGTGATATCAATGGCTTTCTTGCTTTCAGAGCAATATCAAGCTGGTTTAAGCGAGTTATACTTCGATGGATACTTAGATACTTAGTCTATAAAAAGGGCATGGCGTCGATATTTTCAGAAGACGTCAAGGCGCAGTCCATGGAGGAAACGAACCCAGTAATATCACTGCGTTGCGCCAAACTCGAATAAGACGAAGAAGGAAAAGAAACAATTTGCCGACTGCGAAATTGTTAGAAACAAAGCACCCCGAACAACTAAAGAAATGTGAATTAAGATCGCGCACCCAAGGCACACTTCTTAATTAAGCAAAAAAAAAAGAAATTTAGATAAGGCGGACCTCATACGAAAGGGCGGCTGCGCTGTGTCTCAAGCTCCAACACGGCGAACTGTGATCACGGAGGCGTTAATTAATAAGCCAGCCTTTTGTTAAACCCGCCGAGCGCTGCGCATCTGGATCACCCCCGTTCAGAATCTTGTGCTTGGCAATCCACCCAAAAATAAAGATGAGACCCTCGTTTCGTTCTTCTGTGATAAAATTACTGTTCCCCTCGATTCCTTACCAGTCTTTTTTTTTCTCACCAATTCGCGGATGTGAATAAGTTTTTTTTCCTTAGTGCACTGATAAGGGCACAGAAGACTGTCGGCGCTGTCGGACTGGCTGTCGTTCGGCATTGTGGCTGGGAAA
Organism: Rhipicephalus annulatus; assembly: GCA_013436015.1. Classification (NCBI taxonomy): domain Eukaryota; kingdom Metazoa; phylum Arthropoda; class Arachnida; order Ixodida; family Ixodidae; genus Rhipicephalus; species Rhipicephalus annulatus. The sequence continues at coordinate 27,944 of WOVY01004485.1, forward strand.
ACTGTAAAGGCAGTTGCGAGCGGGTGGCATAATAAGGCTCCTTTTTCGTCGGACGTGCGGTTTAATCAGATGGCGACGAGCCGTATTACACGCTCGGCCACCCGTGGTGCCTTGGGAGGCCGCTCGTTTCTATCCATTTAAACGAGTTTATTGGCCCCTCCCCCGTTATGAAAGACGCAGCAGTCTACGTAAAAGCGCTACGCACCGTCGCTCCCGCGTCGCCGTCGTATCTGCCCTGCCTCGGGAGATTCGGCGGCGCGCTTTCGCAGAGGAGGGAAACTTATCGAAACCGGCCACACGGGTCGTCAGTGGTCCGAAGGAGAGGGTGAAAGAGAAACTCGCGCGACGTGTGAGTATATGTAGTACAGTGAGGGAATGAAAGTTATAACATGGGCGTCAGTGCCAGAGCTGATACTCAAGTAGTACCGCCGAGAGAATAAGACGTGTATTGTCATAGCTGGCTACCCTATAAGGAGAAATGGAAGGTTGCGTGTAAAAAGAAAATTAATCACAGCGTATCCACGGAATGAATGACGATGAGTGGGGTGAAGCGCCAGTCAATCCGTCCGTGCGCATGTTCGTGCTTCCATTCGTGCGTCCATCCATGCGTCCATGCGTCAGTCCATCCGCACGTGCACCCGTTCATGCGTCCGTCCGTGCGTCCGTCTGTGCGCGCGTACGTTCGTCCATCCATTCTTCCATCCGTTCGTGTTTCTGCCTATCCGTCTGCTTTTCTGTTTGTCCATCCCTGCGTCCGCCCGTTCATCTAGTGAACACTTCAAGTAGCACCATGGCGCTTTTTTGTTTTTTATCATATATTCTCATATACAAGTACTGCCATCCAGCGGACAATCCAAGGACAAATGAGAGTATGTACCGCATTTCTGCTGTCAGCGCTTTGTTAACATCAAGAGCGTGATAACGACAATATGCTACGTTTTTCGTAACATGTGGACATGCGGATATGTGTCCGAGGGCGGGTATGTGCCATTGGTATGCGGGTATGTGCCACAGGCTACGCACTACGACAACGGGGGACGCACAAGCCTCGCCATAAGGAGCTTCGCCTCTAAACGGGGGGTGGGAGAAAAGTTGAAGCTCGAAGCATGCTGAAAGTGTTCGGGAGGACCAATGCAGCAGTGTGGTCATATAAATTCAAAGGTCCATGGCTGAAAAGATGGTATCAATATGTTCACCATGGGGTTTTTTACAGAAATGATAAATCTCCTCGTTTGTTTCTAGAAAGCCTCGTGATTCGATTCTATAGTTAGGGCATATCGCATCAGTTGAGCAGATAATCGTTTTGCCAGGTGGGCAAAAAAAAAGGATGACGAGCTAAAAGCCACGTGAAAAAGATTATGTCCCGCTGGACAGAAGGCCGCATCACGCGACCACTGAAACGCATGGCATATGTAGCATATTTCTGCTTATTAAAAAAATATTCTGTCGTCTGATCATCATCATCTTCATTGTTGTCATCCTCGTCATTGTCGACGTCATCTTCACCCCATCGCGTGTTTATTGCAGAAACAGGGTCGTTTCCTATGGTCCATAATGCATGAATTGTGAAATGTGTAGCATCCCCACTGCCGGGGGGTGGCCTTCGACACATTCGTATGCCGACAGGCCTGCCGATTACTATAATCTTTGTACAGTCATGACCATTGTGCTAACATAAAGTACACTGTCCTGTTTTGTTGAAAGGCAACGCGTGACTGTGTGGCCAGCGCTCTGCGGCGATTGTCTACAGCCTCATCAAGTGACGGCTTAGGAAAGCGCGTATGCTTTGGAATTTTATCTGTCTGCAAACGAAACAACCGAATCATGGACTTTAGACAAGAGCTGCTAGATTGTGCTCTCGCTCGAGTTTCGAAACGGGCGATGCCGCCAAGATACGGATGCGCTTTCTTCAGCTGCCGGTAGATGGAGTTGTAGGAAGCGACGGCAAAGCGCAGGTTACGCGCTGACTTGTTTCTTTTCATAAAAAAAAGGAGAGTCTACACCTAAATATGCATAGCATGACATGAGCGTATTAAGATCATAACGACAGCTCACAACGCGGAAATGATGACAGGCGTTTCCTGTAAATCATCACCTAGCCGTTTACGTCTTCGTGCTCTCATGACCGTTTGTCTAGCTCCATATAATTAGGCCAGTTGCATAGCTCGACACGAGTGTATCAGGAACATGAATGGAATGCAATCAAAAGAATATGATTGCTTGCATTTCTGCGTGCCGCTTGCTTCGATGTTCACCGTGCACGCGAACCAGCGTCTCGAAGGCGTTGTTTCAACTTCGGGCGCTGGAGCATGCTCTTTGCGTTTCCGGCTGCGCGGCGACGCTCGAGTCTTTGCCCCGCACTCCATATCGCGTGAGGACACAGAAAAAGCGTCACCCTTTTGCGCGTGAGTCCGGCGTGGTTTTCAAAAGAGCGAAATAACTCGGAGAGTGTTCCTCTAAACCACGCTGTCAGGCGTGGCTTAGAGTAACATATATTATACCTGGAAATTCGGAACGGTGCCACGGTATTTAGGTTTGAAATCATTCCCGTGAACAAGGTGAGGGAGGGAGACTGAAGTGACCAGCCTTTCTCCAGCGTGCACTAAACTAGGCGCACGAATTCCGTGTGACAGCCAATGACATAAATCCATCTGTGAGTTTGTTACGACTGCCAAGGCGTGCAAAAAAGGAAGCATGTTACATGCACGGCACACATTGTAGGAGGAAAGATCGTGTGCCATTTGTGACGATCTGTTCAGGTCAAAAAGAAGAAAGAAGGTGGAGAGAGAAAGAAAGAAGATTATCGATGCCTCAGTTTCCACGACGACGCCCTGCTACGAATGAGGGCACGCGAGCTACTTTGAGTCGAAAGCGTCACGACATTGGCTCGTCAGCGGGTGTCACTTTGCATGTGCACCGTATAGAGATATCCCCTTGGTTCGTCACACGCCACCTCTCTCGACCCGTATTTCTCACTCAATAAAGTAACAAGGAAAGAAGGAAGGAAGGAAAATAGAGGGAAATGAAAGGCAAGGAGGTTAACCAGCCTATAAGCAGCCGGTTTGCTACCCTGCGCATGGGAGAGGGATGGTGGAGATGAAAGAGAGCAAAGAGGGAAGATAGAAACAAAACAAATAAAGCTTGTGAGCAGAGACGAAAAACAGGCGAGTTTCTGCAATGCCCCGCGCGTACGGCTCCACTAAAACCAAGAAAGTTGAAATGGACGCGCTGACGAGTGACGCGCCGAAAAATTACCGTCAAGAGAAAGAGGAGCCCAGCGGAGTAATGAAAAAAAAGCTCTAATAAAGTGAAAAAAATGAATGTGCTCTGTTCGAATGTGAACTTTGGCGAGCAAACAGCACATTTACATGCTGTTTGAACTTGTTTTAGTGGGTGATATGCTATATTTAGCTGCAACCTGTTCATTTTGGGTAATCTTTTTTCCCCTTTTTAGTGCAGAAGTTATAGAAATGGAGTAGCCAAGGCAATATAGACAGAAAAAACACAAAAATAAAACTTAACATTATTAAATAATCGCAATACAGCCTACGTTTCTCAAAAATGTTGAAAACGTAAGCTCTATTTAGTTAATTGTAAAGGTCAAAAGGAAGGCAGTGGCCAGCTTCTTCACCGAGAAGGCTGATTCTTGGTATTGTTTTAGATAGCATCGTCGTTATGAAGCTGAATGACACTTTTTATTTTGGCTAATTACCAATACTGATCCCGTATATGCAATGAACAAAGAAACAAATAAACCAACAAACAAACAAACAAAATTCAGGTGCCATGTGCGTCACCAATGAATATGTCAGCGATTCAGTTAAGAAACAGTTTTCCTCATTTGTGTAGAATTGCTGTGTATAAAAAAATTAGGCGAGTGTTCAAACTGCAAAATGTGGTTTTGATCCCTGAAGCGCTCATAATAACCATTACCCGTTCGTCTTCAGAAAAGCACCTCCTTCTATTTGATAAGATGCTCTGCCGCATAGTCATGTATCATGTGGAGGTACACGCTTTACAGGGTAAAATTCACTTGCAGTTTCAGTGGGTGACAGTAAGCACAAGACGAAAACAGCGACTAAAAACAAGAAACCAAAGAAAAACAAAAGAACGCCCCGTATACTGTTGCAACTAGAATACCCACAGACTTTTCATTCACTATCATGCACTATTATTAATCTGAGCTGACAATTACGTATGTAAGAGTTTCAAAGTACCGTACCGTAAAGATGTATCGCTTCATGTGTTTCCTTGATATTTGTTCGAGGACCTTTCACGAGGTTTAACACTTTCGAGCTGACGAGCACAATGCATACAATGAGCGTTGTTTGGTCTCTTTCTCTCTCTCTCTCTTTTTTGTCGCTGTTTTCGTCTTGTACCTACTGTCGCCAACTGAAACTAAGAGTAAGTTTCACCCTGTAAAGCGTGCACCTTCACATAGTTTATAATTATGCGGCAGAGCATCTTATCAAATAAAAGGAAGTGCTTTCTTGAAGACGAACTGGTAGTGGTTATTAAGAACTTTTCAGAGATCAAAGTTACAACTTGAGATGTGATACAACGTTACTTGCAGCAAAATCAGGTTAAATATCAAGTGAACGCGGCTTGCTCTTCGCACTGGTGCACGCCCATAGAATGAGTGGATGACGTACACGATAGAATGACCCTACGTAAGCGGTGGTGCTGTGACGTCACTGCTCTACGTAGACGACCATGCCGTGATATCGCCATAAGAAGCACGCGACACTGCGGTAATTATTCAGCACCAGGTCTGATTCGTGCAATTTGATGCTTGAATCGACGAATAAAACTCGAAAGCAATGACAAAAACACGCAAACTAAATGAGTGAGTTTTCGCTTTTCTTTAATTGTTGCTGCAAATAGCAGCGAGATTCGATTGATTGATTGATTGATTTGTGGGGTTTAACGTCCCAAAACCACCATATGATTATGAGAGACGCCGTAGCGGAGGGCTCCGGAAATTTCGACCACCTGGAGTTCTTTAACGCGCACCCAAATCTGAGCACACGGGCATACAACATTTTCGCCTCCATCGGAAATGCAGCCGCTGCAGCAGGGATTTCAACCCGCGACTTGCGGGTCAGCAGCCGAGTACCTTAGCCACTAGACCACCGTGGCGGGGCAAAACGCAGCGAGATGCGAGACTAATCTACCTCCGTTTCACGTGCGTTCGTGTTCTCGCGCTCTGCGCATCGTGCAGACGCCAACCTTACAACGAAGCTAATCTATACCGTTTTCCAGAGCCCACCAGGTTCTCTTATCTTTCCGCGTCTAAGTGTTCATGCGGCACGCCTCTAGTTGCGCGTTCGAAAAATAGTTCGTCCTTGTATATAAGTTCAGCGCGAGAAACACTAAATCAACCACGAGCAGTCTCAGTCCATCCGATAGTGATTTTTGCTGTGTCACCCCTTTAATGTCGATAATGCCCTTCACTACAAAATTATTGTAAGAGAGCAACACAAGACCAAAAACAAAATTTACGGGATATCGGAAGCGTAATATATTATTAATTTTGCTCACCGTAATGCAGTGAGCCTGATTAATTTTGACTACTTTGGCCATTTACCGTGCATTTTGGTTTTTGTTTTCGGCATCGGCGTTTTGGTTATGTTATTCGCAGTCTTTCTTTTTTTTTTTAACCTTCTCTCGTGTGTAGGGTAGGAGACCTGAAATTTTAATTTCCGTTATCCTCTGTGATTTTTCCTCAGTGTTACTTTTTTCGTAACGATAGCACGTTTCATTATTATTATTATTATTATTATTATTATTATTATTATTATTATTATTATTATTATTATTATTATCCAGTAGAGAGCGCACCAGAAGTCAATCCATTTAGAGCCACTAGGGGAAATGATATTAATATCAGGCACCGATACATTTTTTTTTCGTTCGACGAGCTAATTTAAGTCATGTGTGACATTTAAGTCGATGCGTGCAAGCAGTGAGCGTCGTGACCTTTTGCTACATTGCTTCACCATTGAGGTGTGTCGCCTGCACGCGCAAAGGAGGCTTTGCTACAAGCGAGATTAAAAAAAAAACAAACACAGCAGAGGAAAAAGGACACATTGAAAGCACAGGAGTGTACTAGCGCGCACGACTGGGGCAGTAATTTGCATACGAGGTTCTAGAATATCAAATTTGTCCCAGTCGCGCATAATAAATTGTGCATTACGTACGGTGCAGCCGAGACGAAGAGAGAAGCTATCCGGCTACCCTCTCTATGACGCCGCTTTTCCTTCATTTCGTTGCTAAGGGTGAAGGCTTAGAAACGAGGTGGACGGACTCGTCGCGAGCAAACAAAGACCCAATATAAGAAGGAGGCGAAGAAGAAGCGCAGGGTAAACGACACGAGGTCGAGCATGGCGGTAACCTTAGACGGGGCTGGGAGAGGAGGATTGTGGGGAAGAGTTGGCACGTTCGAACGGAGTCGCGAGAGAAGGCGAGGTGAGGCTATATCGACATGCGAAGACAGCGCACGCGGCGCAAGCAAGCCGTCGCTGCGCTCGCCCGGGATGACCAGCGCACGAAATGAGAGACCAAACCACGACGCGAGCACCATCTGTCGCCCGAAACGGGAAACATTCGAGCAGGGGCCGCCAGAGAGCATCCCGCGTTTATAGTTCGCTGCAGCAGAGTACAAGGTTCAATACCAGCAGATAACGCGCGTGCAATGGTTATGGTAAGGTATCTACGTGTCAGTTTTTAAACTACAATATTCTGAAACGTCAACCCAATTAGCAATACCTAAACTATCCAGTGTTGCTGCAACTTATCGGAGATGTAGCGCAATACTTACTGTAGCGCAATACAAAGAGCTCGACACATTGAATTAACGGTAACGGGTCATAAGTGTAATGACATTGTTCGATCAAAGACGAGCCTATATCAACCCGTCCCACTTTCTACGCTACTTACACTTTGTTCGGCTTCGGCTTCAACATAGCACTAGGCGATTTGTTTTATTGGACTTCATTCTTTATGCTTAATTGTTTGTCCCAAAAAGAAACGAAAGATGCTTCAAGCAGTGCCCCATTCGTAAAGCAGACAAACAGCCTGTTAGAACCAATTACTTCGTACGCGTATTGGTAAACTGAACTCAGGCATGTTAGTTCCATATTGAAAATTTTATTCGATGGTATCTATTTAGCGAAGCCTTTATATAGTAAAAATAGCAAATATAAAAGTCAGAAGACACAGCTTGTTCTCACAACAAGACAATCAACTGTTCTTAAGAAAGATCCAGTCAAGCCTTACTACAACAGAGTACTTTTCACCGCAGACCTCCAATGGAGAGATGCCCATAAATTGAGTGACAGCGCCGACCGGCGCATAGCGAATGCGCCAATGGCCCGGGCCACGCTGCGCGCTATTGTTGACGAGGAGCGCAGCTGGCCGACCGAGTCAGCAACGCGGTTGGTCAGCAGAGAAGACGTGTGGCGCAAATACCGAGGGGGGGGGGGGGGATAAACAGCGCGGCAATTACGTTAGCGCGCCAAGAAAACAATGACCGACCGAAGGAGAGGGCAGAGCAACTACGGCACGATAGGAACGGGACGCGTGTATGCGCAGCAGCCTCGCCGTTATGCAAACGAAGGCCGACACCTGACTGTGCCCTCTCTCTCTCTCTCTCAGTGCCCACCTCTTCCCTCGCTAGTGCTCTATTTGTATGCAAAGTGAATGGAGGCGTATTAGGCTTGCAGAATTCAATAAAGCAAGTTAACGACCTTCCTCGCGAGCTGCGCTGCTTGCCTTCACGCGGTGGTCGCACCGGCTCGTTGTTCTCGCGCCTTACGACCACGCCTCCTTCTTAATCCGGCGGCAGCAGCAGCCCTTCGAGTCTCGCAAAAGTGCCTCTCTTGGCGCGCTCCCTGCCCCGGATAATAACGGGCGCTGGGCGAGATGGAAATCTTAATCGAGGCCGAGCGGCCCGAAAGGAAAAAACGTCTCGCGTAGTGGCGGCGGGCAACTTTCCTCGCGGAGCGAGCCTCCACGTAAGCCTTTTAGCATGCAAAAAAAAAAAAAAAGACGAGGCCACCCGCGTCCAGGACCTGTGGCTCTTGGCGCGCGCGCTCTCCTAATTGGTGAGACGGGCTCGAAGGGGAAACAGCCGCCGCCGCGGAATAAAAGACCCGGACAGAATGAGCACGCGTGAAACATCACGCGAGGTCCAAGTGTTTCTTTTCCTGGAGCACTGGGACATCACGAGCGTTTGTCTATCTCGAAATGTACACAGGAAGCTGCTCCAGCGCAGCCCGAACGTGATTTGCAACTGTATACTTCGAAATGTGTTTCGCTTGCCGTACTGGTTCATTGGCATGCGCACTGGATCTGACAGAATTATTGCAGTGTCTTTCCTATCAGGTAGCTGTAACAATACGGAGTGGTCCTGTTAACGTGACAACCATTTACTTCAGGTTAGAACGTTTAACGAGCCTCCCGTTTTCCCCCTGCGCGCCTCTTTTTTTACCGAACAATTAAGCCGGGACTTTTTTTTCGAAAACGACCTTCAAGCTGGGACATATTCACAAACATTTCTCTTTTGTCTGCCTTTTTTTTGCCACTTACCAACCGCCTTTGTTAAGCGTGCAACATTCTGACTAACTCCTGCGGAAAGCTTGTTCTTAACAAAGCTCGCACACCAATACCATGCTCATGGGTACGCGTCTTGTCTCTATGCAAATGAGGAAGCCTGCAAAAGGAAACTGCTCGTTCCATCTTATCTTTTCTTTTCCCATTTTTTTTGCAATAGCATTTCTACTAAGGCAAGCCTAGCACGAAGTCACGTGCTCCTTTTCTGGCGCAATTCACTAAAGAGAAATGCAAAAAATATGTTTGCTGCTTTGTGCACACTTTGAAGAAGCCAGCGCGAGCAGCTGATAAAACTTCTGATCCAGCTTCTGGGGCGCCTCTCATAGCAGATTTGCAAGTTTTGAAATACTACCAATTTATTTATTCCCATGAGCGAGCTGTTCCAGTTTTTTATTCTTTCGCTTCAACAGCACAAAAAACTCTCTTAAGGTCGACATCATTTATTCAAAAAAAAAAGTTTACGGTAACGCTAAAAAAAAACAACAACGCAGCAAGGAAAGTTATACAGTACTGCTACGGATGATTACACTTACAATGACAAAGGTTACGAGGTAATAGTTACGCTGGAAGAGAGTCACACCCGGATTGATCTTGTATTAGTGGGGCTGAAGAATTCGAAAGAAGCACCGCGGAAAAAGGCTGAAGAAAGAGAAGGAAGGGAAAAGGTGCTATTTGTAGCCATACTACATGAGTCAATGAAGCTCGTAGATATTGCCAAGATAGTTTATGACTATCTCATTCATCGCTGGGGCGCAGTCTTCCAAGAGCCCGCGGCAATATTTAACCAGCACCGTAACATGTGGACTACAGTGGTGGTGACGTAGACGAATAAAAGGCAATCAAACGGAGTGACAGTGTAGCTGACGTCGATCAAAGTTTTCACCTCCGCTGATCTAGCAGAAAAAAAATCGTGATTTACAAGATAAACGTTGAGAGTATAGGAAAAGGTGCAACGAAAGCTGCTAGCAATGCACGTGTTTAAACCGAAGCGTGGAATAAAAATAAAGATGGCGGCTGGGGCCCGCTTGGGGTGGGGTGGGGTGAGGTGCTGTGGAAGGTTCTTTTTCTTTTTTCTTTCTTTCTTTCTTACGGGAGCGCAATGGGCGAAGCAAGAGAGCTGAATTCTGAGCGCATTTCTCGCCGCACGTTTTTTTTTCTTTTTGTGCATGCGCCAACCAGGCTCCAGCAGCGTTTGGGCAATTTCGGCCGGGCGAGTGTTCGGAGCACCTGTTACCGGCCACGAGGAGCTTTAGGAGGAGGCGTACGATCGATCCCTGCTGCTGCTGCTGCTGCGGGAGCCAGCACGACGGAACAAGGTGGAAAGGGGAGCCCTTCTCAGAGGCTCAGCCATGGGCTCGGGCAAACGTGTACTCGTTAACGTGGCGCCAACAAACAAGACGACGAAGGCTGCAACGGGTGTGAGTTGCGTAGATATGCGGCATGCATATACGCGACTATTTTTTACGTGCTTCTTCCGTGTAATTTTCTTTGTGATTATACTATATTGAGTTGCATTATCCGATATGGCCGATGCAGTTTGTTCGATATTTCGTGTGCCTGAGTTAAGAATTCCTAGGCGTCCTGCAAAGCAAGAATTGATTGATTGATATGTGGGGCTTAACGTTCCAAAACCACCATATGATTATGAGAGACGCCGTAGTGGAAGGCTCCGGAAATTTCGACCACCTGGGGTTCTTTAACGTGCACCCAAATCTGAGCACACGGGCCTACAACATTTCCGCCTCCATCGGAAATGCAGCCGCCGCCGTCGGGATACGAAGCCGCTGCAAAGCAAGAAGGTGGCCCGTGAACTGTTATAAAATTACGCAGTTTAGGCTCGATGGCTTCACACTTTCTGTAATACAATTCTGCGATAATGGCTGTATTAGAGAGTTGGTGCTTTGCTGCGTCGTACGAAACACGACTGAAAGAAACCATTTTCGTATGTTTCGAAACGCACATACCAGCTTTGAAAAAGCCCCCGGCTACCCATCCCAGCTCACATTCTGTTTAGCACTGCAGCGTAACCAACGCAATAGAGATTGGCACCTTATGACAGCACTTTTATCCTGCTGGTAAAAAGAAGGAATGAGTTGGACAGGACAAGCCCACAGCAGGGGACACCGCCAATACCTCGGACAAGGCACACGACAACGCTGCGCTATGAACAAATCGAGCGAGAACGCGTGGAACGCCTTTCTTTCTCCTTGAAACGTAGGAAATATTGGCCTTCTAAACCGGGCATGTAGCAGGACGGCGACAGCCGCACCCAGATGTTGACGTAACATATCCTGCGATATTATCATATCATTATCAAGTATAAGACCAGCTGTCTGTCGTTTCCCGCACCAGCATGAGTGACGGAGGAAACTTGCTCCTCCCCCTCCCCTATCTTTACTCTTGCTTTCTAGACCGAAAATGCAACGGCGCTCTTGCTTAGACCTGTAAAATAAAGGCGACCTTACCGTGAAAGCTCAACGCCTTTTTGAACTCTGCTACGGCTACTAACTGTCAGAATAATACTTATGATTGTGCACAAAAAAACGTAACGTATTTCTTCCGTCGTACGTGTAGAATAGTTTTGAGGAATCACTACGCCTCGGAAACCACCGCAAGTGCTGAGTTACACGCTAAATCAAAATAAAAACCCGAGGTTACTGCACATCGACCTGAAAGCTAGAGGCAAATTGGAGAGGCATAACACTAAGAGGGAGGAAGATAGAGCAGTAGGTTAGGTAACAAGCAGGGGTAGCCGACATTCTAGCTAACGTCGAGAAGAAATAAAACTGGGCAGGTCAAGTAACGTGAAGGGCAGACAGCAGATGGTCAGTTAGGATGGCTGAGTGCACATCGAGAGATGCGAAACAGAGGCGAGCACGGCAGATGGTCTGACGGAATGAACAAATTCGCAGGCATGAACGAAACAAGCTCGCTCAAGGTATACGTTAACCTAGAGGTCTTTGGGGCTGGTTTCGTCCTGAAGTGGACATGGAACAGGCTGGTAATGATGATGACAACGAAGACTTCTAGTTAATCTTGGTAAGTGCAAAAGAAAAGATGAAAAGGGAAAACTCTGTGGACAGATGTATGTGCATAAATGCTTGCAGCATTTGTGATGTAATGGTGACATGTATATCACTAGTGACCAAAACTCCAAATTGTGTTCGGTGAAAGCCTGTGACCATTCGACTGACATTGTGATGTCTTTTTTTTTTATACTGCCAGTACTGCCAGTGGCACGGCACGTAAATAGAATGTGTGCTTGTATTTTTTTAAACTTTTACCATGAATCCTAGTGAGGCGTGAGGCTGATCCGCCTCCATTTCGCAAGCATTCGATTCTCACGCTCTGCGTGTCGTCCACGCAAACACCGTCCACGTCCAAACGCTCGTAAAGCTAATTTATCCTCCTACGTGAAGAGGAGATGCCACAAATGGCATCGTGCCAGCAGGGGACCGGACGGACACCGGACACCACGATTATCTCGTTCAAGCAACGGCTGCCACAAGAGCCAGCAGATCCGTGGCAGTTCTAGCGACTAAATTTACACCAGGCCAGCTGCCCCTCGCTTACAGATAAAAAATTAACAGAAAAAAAGAAATTAAAGCAATGGTACGCGTCGAAAAACATGAACCCTTTTTTTTCTTTCTTTTTTGGCAGCTGCCGATAATGTCGTCACCAGTTACCAGTGCTTTTGAACGGTGCGCGCTGTTGTCCGTGAAGCCATTAGGGTCCGTAAGGGAAGAACATTTCATCCGATTGCGTCCACGAACGTCCTCGAGCGTCCTCCTGTAGCTGGACAAGCTGGTTCATAATTTAAAAAAAAAATCTGGCATGCGCGAAATCACAGACTGGGACACAACAAGCGAGATATCCGTGTTTGTCTCGATGTGCATTGTGTCTATTATTTTGCACATCTACGTTTTTCCGCAAGGGAACAGCATTGAAGCATTGTTATTTATGCAGTGCACAACTAGTTTGCTAAAAAAATTCGCTCTCTAGCATCAATTTGCTGCATAAATCACAGTGCTGTGCCATAGAGTGTTGAAGAAGCAACGAAAGTTCGTTTCCAGCATGTTACATAGTATTTCTCGCCTCCAGCAAAGAAGCGAAAAGGATAGATTCAGTGTTTCTTGCGTGTGTTCGAGCGAACGCAGGAAGAGACAATGACTCGTGGAGAGGAGGAAAAAACTCACGATGACTGAGTGACTACAACCTTCGTTTATGCTTATAAATATCTGGAGTACCAAGGTCACGATGTGATTATGAGAGACACCATAGTGAAGGGTTCCAGAAATTACAACCATCTGGCGTTCTTTAACGTAAACTCACATCGCATAGTGCACGAACCTCTACCATTTTCCCTGTATTAAAATGTGGTCACAACGGCGGGAGTCGAGCCCGCGACCTCTGGGTCAGTAGCCGAGCCACTGTTCCACCGAGACGGCTTCCGTTTATTTTTCGTAAAACTTTTCACAAGGTCAGCTTTCATTTCAATTTTTAATTTTAATTTGCCAGGACACCAACAAAAAAAAACAAGTCACTGACGAGCCTTGCGGACAAAAAAAAAAGACTAAGTGTATAAACTCGTGTAACAGTATAATTACATGTATTCAAGAGTTCACTTCAAGAGCAACATAAATTGTTCGTCAGAATACGAAACGCTTCAGCCAATAATATACTGAACAAGTATATACCGAGTAGTACTTTCAAATACAGTAATATTTCTGCGTAGGTTGCTGACTCCACGCAACACGACGCAAACGCAGCAAACCAGAAAGACAGCGCGCGTCTAGAACCCTCGTTTTTTCTTCGTGAACAGCCAGGGTTCCGTCGTCAGCGGGCAAGAGCAATGGCGGCGGCGCGCGCCATTGTCCCTGTCACGCTGCGTGCTTCTCGGAAGCGCATCCGAGGGAGTGCACGTGCGTGGAGAAAATACACCCTCGCGAAGAAGCGCAAAATAACGAGATCACCGTAAGCGGGGAAGGTTCTCTTATTGGGGCCACTCTGATGACAGCATTCAGGGGTAAACAAGCCCGGTCATCGTATCTCGGTTCGCTCCGTATGGAGCAGCGTCGTGGGCGGTCACCGCTGGCCGACATTTGTCACACTGCTACGACCACTGGACAAGAGATGTATGCTTTCAGTGTGCTGGTTTTATGTTGTGCATCGCTGCATCGCTGTATAGTTGCATTCAGTTTTAAAGACGATGGTTAAAGACGATAGCCTTTCTTGGGGACCTTCGACGCAAAAATGTTGGTCTGTTTGTCTGTACATATGTCTGTTTGTCTACTCTTAACGGCAACAGGTACTTGAAACGGCCGACCCCATCCGCAGCGCCCACCAATGTTGCTCAAGATTCAGCGTTCATACTTATGTAATTGTCAATTAAAAAACAAGTATTGCGCATGTCTGGGGCACCATAACAACCCGCATATATTCTACATGTGCATCTTTTACTAGGAAAGGCATACATAAGTAACTGTAAGGATTTTAGCGCTTATCACTGACCATGCAACGCTTGCACGAAAAGGCGTGTTTCTAACACTTTGCTAAGACGAGATGGTGGTGGCCCCTGCCCGTCGCCTTGCGTTCTAAACCTTATCACCTCTGAGACAAGCGCGCACACCCGTCTCAGAGCCACGCGCTTTGTTTGCCGTGAAACCTGCTAGATGGTGCTCATGTCTCCCGTGTGACCTGAGTTGATGCGCTCGTTCGCCTCCGCTGCAGGCTCTAGACAGTCCAACGCAGCGCCTTCAGAATACCATTCACCGTTTTTCTTGCGCAGAACATCAAATAAATGCTTTGCTCACTCTCACCACACGCAAGACTATCGTCTTTCGACGACATTTGCAGATTAACATGCAGATACGGGGCCAATTAATTTATTTCCATAACTCAGTCCACCACGGTGGTGCAGTGGCTACGGTGCTCGGATGCAGACCCGACGGTCGCGGGTTCGATTCCCATCGCGGCGGTCACATTTAGATGGAGACGAAATGCTAGGGGCAACTATACTGTTCGATGTCAGTTCACGTCAAAAAAGAGAGAGAGAGAGAGAACACCACATGGCTAAAACTTCCGGAGCACTCCACATCATGGTTTGGGCGCGTAATACCCCAGATATCAATAATATGAATAAATAGTATACTTCCTGTATAGGCTTGCACGCATTGGGGTTAGAAAAAAGACAGGCAGAAGCTCTCCACTGGGAAACGGTCCCACAGTGCCTGTACCACTGTTGACAAGAATCAAAGCGATTAGGTGTCTGCCTCGCAATAAGGGTTGAGACGGACAGTAAGCCCGTAACCCACGTCACGGTCGTTACATTCGCTCAGGGGTCTAGAATGATAGACAGCATTAACTGGAGTAATGCTTGACGGTAACGAAGACGTTCGGCGACTGCCGGTCGCCCCCTCGGTTGGTCCAAGAAAGGCGCCGCTAAAAATCATCGTCACGCACGAACAGGTAAGAACAAAACCTGCGGACAGCTTTGCAAACACAGCCACATACTAATGCAACGCAGTTGAGTATGCCTCGCAGTGGTTGGAATGATTAGCTTCAAACCAAACTTTTTGAAGCTAGGTGAATCACGTTTTTTTTTCTTTCTCGGAACAATATTGAATCGCGTAGAAACCGCAGCCCGACAAAAATACAGAATTGACCCACCTCATAACGCACAAGTGCGGTTTGCGATACGAAATATTTGGGTGCGCGTTAAAGATCAGCCTCTATCCTTAGCGACGGTGTACCTTGGTTATTTGTACTTGATAACAGACTACTTGGTTAACCAAAGCAGCAGTTAAAGGGACACACTTAGGGGCCCCCGAAATAATATAAGGAGATTATAGTAAGTAACTACGCCAGCACTCCTGTGGAATGTGCCACTTGGTCTTTACTCGCCAACTTCAAAAGCGTCCGGTGAAGAAAAGGCGTTTAATTACGAGAGCCAGCAAAGCGCTTTCTCTTTTACGTGCGGTGATGCGGTGCAAGCTGGGTGCTTTTGGCTGCAACGGCTTTCAGCGAAGCATAACGCCGACTTGGAAACTGTGCAGTTGCTTCTGCAGGCCACCCACGGTCGTCGAGAAAAGTAGCGGGAAAACTCGGTGCACACTTCCACCTCGAACGCTATTAATCAGGCAGGCGCCGGGGCATAAGTTCCTTGCTTTGTTCCGGACCCGAGTTCTCGGGAACTGGCACTCTCTGTGTCTTGACTGCTTAGAGTTAGACCAGGGATGCTCTTCGTTTTCGTGGGCTGTAAACTTATGCAGGTAAGCCACTTTACTCGCCCCCTGGTAGGCATAACTTGGTATCGCCAAAGCGGCTGCCCTTCTGAGCTGTTTTAAGCCACCGGATGCACAACGTTTCGTTCTTAGACTGAGCGCGTAGTATTACTGCGTTTGTTTCTTGACACAAGCCAAGCTTTTTGTGTGAGTTTTGCCAGCTCGTGGAAATAGCTTGTGTGTAGATTATTCAAGCCGTTTAAGAAAGCAAAATTTGGGGATAGAATGCATCTGCCACGGACCAGTACACTGCGTATGACAGAGATAGAGGTCGCTCTTTATCTTCGTCTCCTAAAGAAACTACTTCGTCTTTATTTCGCGCGTGCCTTGTCGTTCAGTGTCACTCCAGATTTGTCTCATACATCGAGATCAACACATTAGCCAGCATACGACTGAGTGCTATTGCGATTACTTCGTCTTTTTAATTTTTACTCCACGAGCAAAAGTGGATTCGACAAGAGGTACGAATGCTCTCTCGGCGAACAATGTTGAGAGTAACCGTGATCGTGTGCCACACAGCTTGTATGGTGCACGATTACCGAACTCAACTGTATTCCAACAAGCTCCTATATAGTGTTCCCGATACGTCGTTACGTTCCACGGCGACATATAGCAACTTTAGTAGCGTTTCCTATTCCTTCGCAAGATTTGCCATACGCCAATGGCAACCCTCAACCAACTATGCGTAACTGGGGCATTTGGAGAGGAGGGGGAAAAATAAGCGGAAAAACAGAGAGGTTAGCCAGTTCGTAGACCGGCTGGCTACTTACTCTGCGCTAGAAAAGGGGAATAAGAGATGATAGAAAAGAGATGTTTACAAAGAGAGAGAGAAAAGATAAAAATATAGCAAAGTGAAAAGCAAAATAAACAGACTAAGAAATTAGTCTGACTTCAAAACCAGTTGTCCACAAAAAAAAAACAACGTAATGACGTTTTCAAAACCTCTTGGGCGACGTTTCCGGACATAACGAGCTACCGAGAGAACGCGAAAATGTGCGACACCTGCAACTATGTAGTATACAATCCATCTTTTGCCGGCATATTGCGAAATGCGTAGGGTCGACTGAGCAATGCACGCTGACCCCTATTCCTGCAACATAATATATAGGTGCGGCGAAAAAAAAAATATTTCACAAGACTAGAGCCGAACTAGCTGTTACAGCACTGGCAAGCTTCGCTTGCATAGTAAATATTTTTTTAACAGATACACGAACTAGTGCTTCTGAAATTTCTTCAGCCAGATGCATCGACAACAAGATGCCCTCGTTTTGAGAGCCGAGGCTTAATTGAAAGATAACAAGCAGAGCAAGGCGATAGCCATGCGCGAAGAACAGAGACAATTAAGAGCAGCGTCCCTTGTTTGGTCGGGATATTTGCTCGTCAGAGTGCGAGCCATAAACACGTAGCGATGCAGTGGCAGCAGACAGAAACAGGAACAACGTGGCATTTACATTCTCTGTAGGATCGCATCTTTTTTTTTCCAAGTGGTTGTAGTCTGGTCATTCACGATACAATCAAGAACCATTCTAACATGTTCGTAGCACTAATAAAGACAGATTATGACAAAAACAGCGCTCCATGCTGTTCATCTTTCTATGCGTCCTGTAAATTTGTTGAGAAATACGGCCACCTACTTTTTACACAAGCTTTTACGCGGAGGTGAATCCACAAGAAAAGTTGACTCGCAGCGTTGCTACGCCTGTGTAACGAACGAGAGAAGCAAAATGATTGATTCCCTGCTCTGAAAAGGAAGAAAATTGGCTCTCCTGGACTCATGCTATTTTTAGGACTCTGCATAAACGCTCACATTGCTATTTTTTTCTTTTTGTTCATTTTTTTCACACCATTGACAGGACTAAATGTCGCAAACTTTGTGAGTCTGCATTCGAGCAATTGAGAGCTTGACTTTCTCCTTTAGGTACTTTTTAATGGTACCGAATGCGAATCGTCTCTCAGCGTGTATTCTACTATTCGTAATGAAAGAAACAATTGAAAGATTCGCCCATTCTATCTTTCACAAAAAACAAAAACAAAACCAGGGTCAGAGAATGAGAGAGAGAGAGAAACGAAAAAGGCCGGGAGGTCAACCAGATGGCAGTTAGTACGGCCCTCTTTTGCGAGGTGAACTCTAAACGATGACATAGTAGTATTCTCCCCTCTGACAAAGGCTGGTCATCCGGCTTGTGGAGAGCATCGCGAAGAGGTTACGTCTCTGTGCCATCACCGCCGGGGTGATCTAGTGGCTAAGGCACTTGGCTGCTGACTCACAGGTCACGGGATCGAATCCCGGCCGCGTTTTCGATGGAGGCGGAAATGCTTGAGGCCCGTGTGCTTAGATTTAGGTGCACGTCAAGGAACCCCAGGTGGTCGAAATTTCCGGCGCCTTCCACTAATGCGTCTCCCATAATCATATGCTGGTTTTGGGACGTTAAACCACCTCGTGTTTTTGTTATCCTTGTGCTATACTTCGGGGTAGTCACAGAGAACACGTTGAACCGTTCCTTAATTCAAAGGGCTGCGCACATATTCCATATTAGTCGAACTGTACTAACCGACTAGATCAGCAAAAAGCATTTATCTGCATTATCTCGTGGCTTGAGACGCGTGTGTGTGCAATGCAACGTCACTGTATAGCTAATTTTGCAGAAAAACGGATGCTAACTCAAAAGCGTGTACATACTATAGGAGATATAAATTGACAACGTGACAAGCGTGCAATGGCAACACTCCTAGTAGCAGTTAACCTTTCGGGGAGGCCGGTTGAATTCAGAAAGCGCAGCAGAGCCTGCACAGCCTTCTTCTGTGACGTCAAGGCGCCATCAAAAGGCCTGTAAGTTACACATGCGTGGCCTCGCATATCAACGTGTAGCGAGGCTGACACTAGGATCGCCGTTAAAGGGTGAGAAGAGACGGCTAAGATTGAATAAAAGAAGGAAATTAAGAAGATCAGTGTGGTAGAAGATAGCGAGTAGAAACCGCTATACGTATACTCTTATGAAACCAGTAACGCTTTCTTTATTCGCCTTGCACGACATACCGACGAGCCAGGACGGGTGTCCACACGAAAAAGCGACGGTGCGCGCGGGAATTTCGGAGGGAACCAGAGAAAGGAAAGGGGAAACTCCACTTCGTAATTTGGTCTCAAGGAATCTTCTGGCGCGCTGCCAGAAACAAAAGAAGATAACGCCGGTGCGTACGAGTTGCGTGCATCGCCCGTGACCTCTTTAAACACGGGTCGCAGTATGTACTGAGGGGCTTGCATCCAACTCAACTGTACACCTAAGCCTCACACAAAACTGAAAAACAAACAAATGAAGAACACGCGCGCTTCACGTGAATGTCCGGATGGCCCACCACGACGAAAATACACTTTTTAGCAGGGCAGGCACACAAATCATTATAGTAGACTGTCTAGACAAACGTGTATGAACAGCTTTTTGTATCTTCCACGGGCTTTTTTTATTAGAATTAGCATTATCCTCCGATTTCATCAGCGTTTGCTTCCCGTACTAGATCACCTTGCGCTTAACATTGCTCGAAATTTCCAAATTTATGTGCTAGCACTTACAACAGTAGATGACTACGAGGAAATACGATGAAAGATATCTAGGAGTATAAAAAAATTCGGACGAAAAAAAAATTCTGCAATTTGTAATGGTTAAACGTTTTCTGCACGTCAGTTAGGCGCAGATTCACGATGTACACTGGAAACCTTTCCGAACTGCAGCCATGCTGTTTACTTATTTTTCCTCCGTATTGATGTGTACACACACGCGGGCAATTTCGTAGTAGGAGGGCCATGAGAAGACGAAATCCTACACAATAACAGAAAAAAAATACGAAAGTATACTTTGCAGTGTTCTAGCTATCTTCTCTAGACTTGTGATGACGCCTCGTAACATCGCTTGCAGTATAGGCGCTGTGCGATCATGCGTTATTTCTTTCAGTGTTCTACGCCTAGCATGGAGAGTGTTGACATTGTTTTTTACTTAAGTACAGAAAGATGACAATAGCAAGGCTGCACGTACCCCAGAAGAACATTCAATGTCCACTAGGAACGCCATGCCACTCGGGTTAAGTAAGGGACGCCGGGAGAAGCATCTTTCGAACGCGTACGCTTCTCTGCGCTGCACCGAAGTAAAAAACATGGGCTGCAAGTTCCTTCAGGACTGAGTTCATAAATGGCGACAAGCGCTCGAGGCTAGCGGTCTTCTTGGAACAATACATCCCAGGAAAAGAGTGAAAATAAAAAAAGAAAATAATAGAAGGGGAAGAAAAAAAAAAAAGACACCGACAACCCAGGGCGAGTCTCTAGGAATACTGTCGTGTTCTCCTCGCACCAGGGAGTCTGCTCCGAACTAGCGAGGATCGTCGGGCCTGTGTGCGATTGCGTTGTTTCGTCCGACGAAAACACATGCCTCGCATTACTGGCTGATTGGTATACCCTTGCTGCGAAGGGGGAGGGACTAGTTGGCCTGTTCCCGGAAGACTTACAAAGACGACATTTCGAACATGAGTGCGGATCGTGTTCACATTCCTTTCCTTGAGAAAACTCTATTCTGCAATATGCGTTGGTCTGCCGGTTAATAAGCTTCCCGGCTAATGGAGGAGGAGGAGAAGGAAGGAAAGGCAGGGAGGTAGACCAAACGTGCGCCCGGTTTGCTGCCCTACAATGGGGGAAGGGGTACATGTGGGCCTGTTCATTGTACGCCTACAAGCGGTCACTTTTATTTTTCACTTATGAACTATCGCTGAACGACATTACTTCAAGACAAAAACAAAATGAAAGAGAAAAAAAGAGGTTTAGTACTTCAGTTAACTGCTTTAACCACAGTGCTTCCGCACATTTTCCAGCAAAACTTTAGCTAACACTATTGAATATCGCGGTGATGATTCGCTCAAGTGCAGCACGCATTTGGATAGCGTGGGGAAAAGCTGAAATGGTAAGTCTAGCAGTGGTGCGCCAGATACACGCGAGTTGCAGTGCACCAAGAAAATTTCGTTCATTAGACGAATACAGCAGTCACTTAATGACCACGTGCAAAGCGCAGTGTAAAGGAGTGTACCCGGCGTTGTCCTCACGCCACGATTTAGTTTCCTACAACATTTCACCAGTGACCGTCTAATGGCTTCGCTACTGCAGTTTGTTGCTTCGCGTACCGCCTGCCGCAAGAGCTTTTCGAATTCCTTAAGTCTGAGTGGCGCTACAAAGATTTGTCACCGACATCCTAGCGGTCAATGCAACGAATTCTTTTATTCGGTCACCAGGAGAACGTTGGAGTATAGAAGTGTGGCAGCTTGGGCTAGTTGGTATGGCATGACGATAGTTATAGCGCGAGAACAAAACGACGACACAGAGACAAGTGTCTTTCGTGCCCTTCTTGTCTCTGTGTCGTCGTTTTGTTCTCGCGCTATAACTATCGTCATATCGTTGGAGTATACATTGGAAGGAATGATATGGGGCGAAAAATATATTTAAGGGCACATTGGAAGGGTTTGCAGCGCGAGCACGGAAGTGATAAAGGAGAGGCGCAACAGCGAGAAAGCAAAAGAGGGACGACACGAATGCTGGGTAAGGAGATCACGACTTTGAGCATACTCTCTTCGGTCTTTTTTTCTTTGTTTAGAACCACTCGCACACTTCCGGAATGACAAACGCCACGCCAGCGCATAGTGCCTACAGTTGCACGTCAGAGCCCGCACTTCCGGGCTCTGACGTAGTCAGCATGGCTAGCAGGCTGCGCACGCTGCACACACCATATAGTTTCCCAAAATTAACTAGAGGGCACTTTGGCGCTGCGATTGTTCAGCGACCATGGGAATGATGGGTAGTACACACATTTGCCTAGTCTTCGTGCTTGCGGGCGGCGAATCGTACTTGCGGCTTCGTTTATTGCTGGTTGCGGTTTTGTTTTGAAAGCAAGAACGAACCCTTTTGAACTTTTGATTCGAAATGGTAAGCCTAAAAGAATAAGGTTGTGAAGCGCAAACGGTGAACATTTGCTAATCTATGCTTTCGTGAAAAAAAAAAAACGCTCCAAGCCACACGAACACACACGGAGCCAGAAGCAGTCGAGAAGTACGAAGATTAGACAAATGTGTGTACTACCCATCATGCCGTGCTTTGCAGCTCCCCTAGACACTAGCGCCACAGTTCCCTCTAGTGTATATTAAGAAACTCTATGGCACACACCACGCCAGAGTTCGAAACTGCCACAAGGTGTCACCCCGGACACCCCGGAGAACAAAACAAAACAAAAACCAGACTGCTCGCTCGCTATACACAGGCGTAGACGCGACTGTACACTTCAAAACACAACACTGCTGCGTCCCTATGTGATAATATCAACACAACACTGTCACGGCCATCAAGCGTCACGCTTCGGCCCACGCGCGTCGCATCCGGTGGCTGCTTGGTGCGATGCGGCACTTAAAAGTCGTATATACGGTGTGGAGACGTCATTCACGCTTGACGTCTCGTTTTTAATGACATCGTAGCAGGAACGTCACACGCCGAGGTGAGAGCCAGAGGGAGAAAGGACGCTTCTCCGGGCGTAATGCGAAGCCCATGGCCGCACGTATGAAAGTATACGAGAGAGTCAACGGGTTCCGCTGTATTTTTTCTCTCCGAGGTGCGGCGACAATGGCGCCATTCTTCTCGGGTTCGGCGGCGCGCCCGTTTTCTTCGATTCAAACACTTCTCCTGCTCCTGCTCTCCATCTGAGATTTGCATCTCGAAGGCGAAGCTCGCGGACGCAGCCAGAGAGAATCGGGAAAAAGCTTTAATCACATGCCGGAATCGCATTCTTCTAGATCGACAACTTCCGTAAGCTTTTTGCCGCGAAATACTCGTCGGTAAAGGAAGAATCAAAGGGAAAAGGAAACGCCTCGCTGAAACGGCCTCCTCGTTCGGCCGGAGACGAGCAGCGCTCGCCCCTTTCATTTAACACAATCGAAAGAGAACGATCACGCCATCATCTTGTCAGAGAATGTTGTGCGGCTCGATCTCGGCACGAAAACTCGCTACGAATGAGAACGTTTTCTCTTCTGTCGGGCTTTCTCGACAGCGAAGAAAGTTCGGGAGCTGCGGTGCTGGAAAATGTTCAATGGCATTAATTATCACCGATTCAGCGCCGCAACTGGAAATGCCTAGCCGTGCGATCCTACTGTTGCGACCGGGGTTTCCAGACACCGGAGGTCCGGGATGAAGTTGTCGAGGCAGGAGGAAGAGAGACTTGAAGAGGGTTTATTTACAATATATACATTGCGAACTCCCTACACGGTGAGCCCTCAAACGTGGCAGGCCTCTACATGACTCCTAACATAGCGCTACATGGTGCTTGGTTCTACATGGTTCTGCTCGGTTCTGCTCTGTTCTGCCTGGTTCTGCTCTCGAAAAAAAGCACACCGAATGAGCCGTGGGGGCTCATTATAAAGGGTCTGTCCTCCCCAGATCCCTAGATCGGGGACCGCGTACAGAGGGCACCGTCCAATCACGGATCACACATTACCCGCGAGGGTGACGAGCACGCACGGTCCACGTGAACGTTCAAAATTGAAGCGTGATCACTGCACTCAAAGGTGGTGCCAGCAGGGCTCTTCCTCGTCGTGTGTGTCGCTGGTCGAGAGGTCCCACGCTCAGGACGGCATCCATCAAAGGGTCCGCCGAACTGTTTGCTCAATGAGCGGGGTGATTTGCGGGGGCCGCCGCGACCTCTTGTTCCCAGGAAGATGTCGCATTTGCTGTCGTCCCCCGAACGGCCCACTCCGTCGTGGCGACAGGACGTCTCACCCTCCTGCTAGGACGGACAATACAGGGCCGGCGTAGGCAGCCGGTCGTTCGGTTATTTGTTTGAAGACCAAAGGAGCGCCGCTCCCCCGCCAGCCCTGGCGCCGGCCATGACTGCATCCATTGAAAAGGCCGCCGTAAACAAGCTTCAAATGGTCGCCGAACGACTCGTTTAATTAGCGGGACGATTCCCGGCCGCCGCCGCCGCCGTCATCTTCCAAAGAAGAAGCCGCACTTGGGGTCTCCCGAACTGCTCACGGTGCCGTGGCGGCAAGACGCCGCACCCCCCCGGCCAGGTGGGAACAATACATGGCGGACACAGGCCGCCAACCCGTTTGGCGACCAAAAGGAACATCAAAAGGAACGCCGCTCCCTCGTCAGCTCTGGCGCCGGGCACAACAGCTCGTCCGCCAGCGGGAGAAGCGACCTGAGGGTGACCAGCTGCACAGGTTGCCCGAAGTGTCGCTGTGTAGTGCTGTCTTCCAGGCCACTGCTGATGACGCTCAGCCAAGGACTCTTTCCCTCTCGTTCCCTGTGGCTCCCCTCTGGGAAAAGCATTCATACACACCACCACAGGCACGGGAGAGCACCCTGCCCGCACTGAGACACGTCGAGTCCGACAAATTATCCAAAAGCAACCTTACTTAAGCAGTATTACCAAACACAAAGCAGCAATCGGGACGTTTCTCTGAGGTTTCACCAAAACTCCTAATCCCGATCCGATAATAATCTTCCCATCAAACTGCTTTCAAGAAAACTAACTGTCAAGTGATGCGCTCACCGTGGCATACCCGAGTGCTTGCGTGAGTAATCCGCCGTAACCCACCAGGTATCATACTCATAAAATAAAGCATTTTACTTCACGCTATCTTTTAGTTCCCGAAATTTAGTGCCGCCAAAGCCAGTCGTCAATTCCTTTTGAGAAGACGAAAGCATAACTGCCGTGCTGTACCTGCATCAGGAACATCTTTATTATACATCCGCAAACGCACATCACAGTGCTATAGTGCTCCTGCATGGATGAACCACTCATTAACTCTCGTGAGGTTACCACTCTACACTCAAGCTCATGAACTAAAACGTACACGTAAACCCACGAATACCTTTCCTTACTTCAACACCGGAGACATGCGAACAAAACAAAAAATAACAACAAAAAAACTTTCGCATGAATCCTGAAAACCTCGCAAGAATATCCTTGCGTCCGTGCGCTCACTCAAAATTCGTCTCTAACGTCGGTCCTACTTGACAAACGCCCCTAACGTGTCGTTATACGGCCGCAAAACGGTTACCTTTAAAACCAATACATACAAAGCTTAAAAAATAAACAGCATGGTACCTGCTACGTAAACGCTATCTAGTAGCAGAAGTACAAAACACATTCCAAAAGGAAAACTGACCTAAACAGTCAAAACAGATATTCAAAACTAAAAAATACAAATCCGCGGGAGAGCCTTCCGAAACGCTTACCGCTGTCACTTAATTTTGAGACGAACGCGCGGCGTCGCGTCCTGTGGGTCTTTCTAGGCGAACGGGAATGGAACAATGGCAAAACCCATTCGCTTCGCCTCCGACCCCCGCAAAGCTCTGCGCTGACAACCTGCGTTCTTACTATCGCTCAGTATCTCGCACTCCCGCAGTCCATCAAACATGCCGTCGATAGAGCGACGAAAGGGTTTGCCTTTTTACTCAACGTGCTTTATTTCTTTTCTTTTCGTTTTGTCCGGCGGCTCGGACGCATACAAACCAACTCCGGTGCCGATGACAAACGCCTAATTCTGTACGCTCTAATGCGTGTCACTATCCTTCCAATAGATCTCCTTACAACGCATATCGGCAACTAAAACGATAGAGTGCTAACGAAAACAAAGTTCAAACTAGTTATTTACAAAATCACTAAAGTAAACAACCAAAACATTCCTTTTTACCGTCCCGAGTCGACGTTTTCTGACAGGCTAACAGCTGTTCTCACTAACTTTTAGTCTAACTCGTGGTGGTCGCGCCCGGAACGATTTTCTCGAGAAGCGGGGTCTACAACACGCGTCAATCGCCCTGCTACCGAACCCCGCGACGTTCCTCGAAGCCGACTTGCTGTCGCTTCCTGCCCCTCGAAAACCACCGACTCTTTTGCCCCGCACCCCGTCCAATGCACCGCGAGAACAACGGAAGGGTCTCTTGCCCTTCGGCCACTTACGCACACAATGCGCTTCTCTTTTCTTTGTTCTCTGGCCGCTCGGACGCTTGCGATACGGCAACTTTCTTGAAATTTCGCTCCGCCATTTGAATACATTCCTCAAACGCGTCGCGATTTTTGCCTCGTCTTTACGGCGCTTTCTCCGTTTGTCACGCTTCTTCGTGCCGTCTACGGAGCCTTTCGCCAACCTCTGATGCTCGTCAGCACCCACTTGCTTGTTAGCTTTCCCGCGCGCACTGTCTGAATGATTGCCTAGCAATTCATCCTTCCAACACTGCCGCGTACGATGCGCTTTTCTTTCCGGCGGTTCGGACGCATACGATACAGACCCGTCAGAGAAGACAACGGCACTTTTCTCGCGATGTCACTCCGCCGTTTGAAAACCTTACTCGAACGCGTTGTGCTCATCGCGAGCTTTGCCTTACTGTTGCCCTTCGGACGCTTTCTCCCCTGTGCACGCTTCTTTGCGCGGACCTGGGAGCCTTTCGTCCTACTCTGACGTTCTTCATCACCGATATGCTCCTCCGCCGTCTCGCGCGCCCAGTCCTGATGATCACTTATCAGTTCATCGCTAGACCGCGGCCGCGTAGATTGCGCTTTTCTTTTCCTCACTCTCCGGCCGCTTAGACGCATGCGATTCGAGCCAGTCAGAGAAGACAACGGGCCTTTTCTCGCGAATCCGCCACGCCGTTTGAAGGTCCTCGTCAAACGCGCCGCGCTGATCGCGAGCCTTGCCGCGCTTCTGTTTTTCGGACGCTTTCTCCGTTTGGCACCTTCCTTGGTGCCAAACCTGGAGCCTTTCGTCCGCCTCTGATGCTCATCAACATGGTCTACAGGGCTGCAAGGTTCGATGGAACACTCTGTTAATCTTAACTCCGTTTCCACCACCACGGAACCCTCACACCCTGCTGCGACCGCGAGCTCTT
Source organism: Rhipicephalus annulatus (assembly GCA_013436015.1). NCBI lineage: Eukaryota > Metazoa > Arthropoda > Arachnida > Ixodida > Ixodidae > Rhipicephalus > Rhipicephalus annulatus. The sequence goes on from WOVY01004485.1 coordinate 54,749, forward strand.
TTCTCTCAGAATGGGTTAAAACCTGTTCCATTCCCTTACAGGCACTAGCCTTTTCTTCGGCCTCAAACGGCACCGCCGCTATATCTACAGATATCAGACATGTAGCCTCCGCTTCAGTTGTAAACGGCACCGCCGTTACATCGCACCGTTCGTGCGCTACATCTACAACTTTCTGACCTGTAGCCTTCTCTTCAACCTTAAACGGCACCGCCGCTACCTTGCACCGCTCGTGCGCTACATCTACGGATTGACCACTCTGCTGCAATGCCACCCCTCTACGCCGAATCCTATCTATCTCTTCGTCTAATTCCTGCATCCTTTTCATATGTTCTTCATGCCTGCGCTCAGCTTCCAATTCCTCCTGGCGCCATCTTTCCTTTCTTTGCGCCCTTTGTACTTCCATATGTTCTTCATGCCTGCGCTCAGCTTCCAATTCCTCCTGGCGCCATCTTTCCTTTCTTTGCGCCCTTTTTACTTCCTCCTCCTGGTCCAATAAGTACATATTCCCGAAGTGCTCGATTTCCTCATTGTCACTATTGCTTTCGAGAATCACTTCGCGGAGTTTAGAAGCAGGCATATCATCATTAAAATCTAGCTCCAGATCCCAACACAGGTTCAGCAGGTTCTCTCTCGTCAATCTCGTAAGATCCATGGCGACTACTTTGCTTTGGCTCAGCTGTGACAAAGCACAAACCCACCAGCGTTTCAATTCTGGGTCTAGAGAAATTGAAGCCTGGCAAATCTCACAGCGGAGACCACAAGCTTAAGCACCCAAGTAGCACTACGTGGCCAACATCCCTCTCTACTTGTTTCCTGTTAATTTTCACTCCTGCTTTTTACAACATCCTAAAATTTAACCCGCAACGTACCCTTAGAAATTTTGAAACATTACCACTTGTTCCTATTGAATCATCTAAGCTTTCCTGCTTTAGCGTACTTGCTCAGATAATCATCCAGTGCTGCCCTGTGCTGAGATAACAACCACAGTGGCCAGGCAGTTGTTGGTTATATCTATCTTTTAACGAATCTAGGCTAAAAGACTCGATATATCTCAAGCACAAAGCCAGGCACTCACCCCATTACGTGCGGTGGTGGTACGCTGCTTCGATCCCGCCGAGTTCCAGGGCTTTCGGCTGGCCTCCGGTACATGTCGCTCTCCGTCGCAGACTCGTATCCCACCGCTGCCAACCAGTTGTTGCGACCGGGGTTTCCAGACACCGGAGGTCCGGGATGAAGTTGTCGAGGCAGGAGGAAGAGAGACTTGAAGAGGGTTTATTTACAATATATACATTGCGAACTCCCTACACGGTGAGCCCTCAAACGTGGCAGGCCTCTACATGACTCCTAACATAGCGCTACATGGTGCTTGGTTCTACATGGTTCTGCTCGGTTCTGCTCTGTTCTGCCTGGTTCTGCTCTCGAAAAAAAGCACACCGAATGAGCCGTGGGGGCTCATTATAAAGGGTCTGTCCTCCCCAGATCCCTAGATCGGGGACCGCGTACAGAGGGCACCGTCCAATCACGGATCACACATTACCCGCGAGGGTGACGAGCACGCACGGTCCACGTGAACGTTCAAAATTGAAGCGTGATCACTGCACTCAAAGGTGGTGCCAGCAGGGCTCTTCCTCGTCGTGTGTGTCGCTGGTCGAGAGGTCCCACGCTCAGGACGGCATCCATCAAATGGTCGCCGAACGACTCGTTTAATTAGCGGGACGATTCCCGGCCGCCGCCGCCGCCGTCATCTTCCAAAGAAGAAGCCGCACTTGGGGTCTCCCGAACTGCTCACGGTGCCGTGGCGGCAAGACGCCGCACCCCCCCGGCCAGGTGGGAACAATACATGGCGGACACAGGCCGCCAACCCGTTTGGCGACCAAAAGGAACATCAAAAGGAACGCCGCTCCCTCGTCAGCTCTGGCGCCGGGCACAACACTACACGCGGTTTTTTTTTTTCGACCGGCGCTACATTATATATGTAGCGCGCGTAGCAGTTATAAGGAGAAAATGGCTTCGCGTCCGAGCTCATTTTCTTATCATAATACTTTCTGCATATCGGAGGCTCTACACAAGACTCTTAAAACAATGCTGCGTTACGATACAAAGACGAATATTTGACAAAGCTAGGCATTCTCGTTAGATAAAAAAAGCCACGCTCACCACTGAGTTTTTTTGCCACATAACTGACAAGTAGGCATCCGGCAAGAGTTGTCGCAATTTACAGTTGCAGCGCATTTCTCAAAACAGTCTTTGAAAAAAAAAACTGACGAAACTTATTCCCCCTTTCTTGGACCTGTCTGCGTAATCATTAGCAACAAAACTGCGTTGCCGGATGTTACCAGTTGCCATATTACCGAGATATCAAGAGAAAGGTCATAAAAAAAAATCCCTCCAAACGTGGCGAAACTTTCACGAAGCAGTCTCAAAGAAGAGCAAATATAAGAAGTTTCTCATTCCTAAAATACTGGGATTATACTAATGATAAATTTTAAGGTTGAACTTCCAAAAGTTACCCTATGATTATGGAAGAGATCGTAGCAAAGGGTTCCGGAAATGTCGACAACCTGGTTTCTTTAACGTGCACCTTAATCTGAACACGCGGACCTCAAACATTTTCACCTCCATTAAAAATTCAAGTGAGATTCGGTCCCGTGACCTGCGGATCAGCAGCCGAGTGCCTTAGCCACTAGGCCACCGATGAGGGTGATATCTCAATTCTAATAAAAAAAATTCCCACGTACGAAGGGTAGCTGATAAAATCAATGATTATTTTGTACAGCGAAAATGTGAGCAGCTATGAACGAAAGCACCTACTCATTTTTAACACTTTGTTAATGGTCTACCCCCAAGAACTCGGACTATCAACATCAGCTTTGGGCTGTCCAGAGAGCCAACGATGCGGCAATAAGGCTATAGGTGTCCTCTCGTGTACGAGCGCCCCCCGGTGTCGCGCTGGGGCTAGCATTTTTGGATATCAAGGGAGTGTACGATAGCGTGGTTCAAGAGGAATTGCGGAGAATACTGGACACACTAGGCGCGGAAGATGTAGTCACTAATCTTTTAAAGGATATCTATAGAGGTAACAATGTAGTTATGAAGTGGGAAAAAACAGGTGTCCAAGCCTGCAGAGGTAAAACGGGGGCTTAGGCAGGGGTGTGCCCTGTCACCCTTATTATTCATGATGTACCTACAAGAATTAAAGGCCAAATTAGAGGGAAGTGGACTGGGCTTTCACCTCTCTTTCGTCAGACTAGGAAAAATTATCGAACAGGCACTACCAGCATTGATTTACGCAGATGATGCAGTGCTAATGGCTGACAACAAGGAAGATTTGCAGAGATTGATGGACATCTGCGGTAATGAGGGAGATAGGTTAGATTTCAGATTCAGTAAGGAAAAATCTGCAGTCATGATTTTTAATGACAATGAAGGTAGTGAGCTTAGAATACAGGAGGTCACGCTAGAGATAACAGATAAATACAAATATCTGGGCGTATGGATAAGCAATGGGGCCGAGTACCTAAGGGACCACGAAATATACGTGACGACTAAAGGTAACAGGAATGCAGCGGTAATGAAAAACAGGGCACTGTGGAACTACAATAGGTATGATGTTGTGGGAAGAATATGGAAAGGGGTCATGGTTCCTGCTCTGACGTTCGGCAATGCGGTCTTGTGCATGAGATCAAAAGTTCAAGCAAGATTAGAAATTAAGCAACGTGGAATAGGTAGGCTCGCCTTAGGAGCTCACGGGAACACACCAAATCTGGGAGTACAAGGTGATATGGAATGCACATCCTTTGAGGGCAGGGAAGCTAGCAGCAAGATAAAATTTGAAAAGCGATTGAGAGAAATGGAGTAGGAGCGTTGGGCTAAGAAGGTATTCAGCTACTTGTACATGAACAATGTCGATACAAAATGGAGGAAGCGAACCAGAAAATTGACTGGTAAATACTTTTAAAACGGAAGGGGGCCCAACCAAAAGAATTATCGGTTAGGGAGAAGGTGAAGGAAGCTGAGACCGATATCTGGAGAATTGGCATGATTAAGAAGTCCGCATTAGAGATCTATCGAACTGTTAAGCAGGAAATTGCCAAGAAAAGAATCTATGAAAATGCTCGGGGTAATTCTCTACTGTTTGAGGCCAGGACGGGAGTATTGCGAACCAAGACATATCGGGCCAAATACGAAGGGTTAGACAGGGTACGCAGTGCGTGTGGAGAGAAAGAAGAAACTGCCGAACACTAGCTTGATAATGTTCTGTAAAGGGCTTCACCCTATTGTTCAGGATGATGGCGCAGTGTTTTTCAAAGCACTGGGGTTTAGGGAGAGGGAGGGCGAAATAGACTTTAAGCGGGTAGAGTTAACTAGAAGGAGGTTATCTGATTGGTGGCTAAAGTCAAGGCACGAGTGAAAACTAAACCATTCACTGCCAAGTACGAATCCTCAACCTCACTATTTAAAGGAAAAAAAATCTAGTTTTTGGTTCCTTAAGTATTACGGCTTGGTGGCGCTAGCCACCGCCCGATCTAAAGGGTACAGTCATATCCATCCATCCATCCATCCCTCCTAAGCGGTGGCACTTCTCAGGATCCTTAAAAAAGTTCTTCGTATATCGTACTGTCTCTGGGGTAGTTTTCAATCAAGTTACTTGCTGATTTCCGCAACGAATGCTTGATGTCAACACTCAACTGCACGCAGCTTCGTCGGCACAACGCTTGCTGACCTTTGCCCGGCAGCAAACAGCGCCCACACTAGTGAGAACACGGCTGAAACCGCGGTAGGCACAGAAGCGCATGGCTACCACGAGAATCTAAACGCTCGACGTCAGCGCCCCCAGGTCTTAATGGTGTACGGAAGTAGTAGCTGGTATATACAGACATGTACGTTGGACAACACATTTTTTGACGATATGTTACGTTTAACGTCCCAAAACCACCATTTGATTATGAGAGACGCCGTAGTGGAGGGCTCCGGAAATTTCGACCACCCGGAATTCTTTAATGTGCACCCAAATCTGAGCACATGGGCCTACAGCATTTCCGCCTCCATCAGAAATACAGCCGCCGCAGCCGGGATTCCATCCCACGACCTGCGGGTCAACAGCCGAGTACCTTAGCCACTAGACCACCGCGGCGGGGCCAACCCATTTCTTAGCCGCTGCGGCAGTTCTTTGCCTACTACGAAGATGTTTCTTTTTACCTTAATTTACGACTCCCACGTGTTGCGCTGGCTTCTAAATAGAACAAATACACCATGAAGCCCATGATAAACATGCCAGATCGCTGCAGTCATTTGCTGTTCATGCATGTTTTGTGACTTTTTTTTAACTAAAGCGAGACCGTACCACGGGCCCTCAATAATTTCTTATGATTAAAGTAATTAGTATAAAGAATGAAGAGCACGCTTAGGCACTTACTTTTTTTGTTATAAATACCTCTGGTTGAAAGTCTGAAAATATCTGTGACAAATTATGCTCGGTTGAGCTTCCTAGACGCTCACCATTAGTAGTTTGCTGCTTTCCACTTTTATTTTTTGTTTCGTCACCACGAGGACACACTGTTGCTGACATGCACGCGTCAAGCTGGTTACTGAATGAGATGCGATTGCGCACGAACAAATGGACGGCCGAGAGAAGCCAAGGCAAGCGCGGCACCAAGTGTACATCTTGGCTCGTTATCAACGTTCAAGAGACTTTGGTTATGCGAAGAAAAAAAAAAAGGAAACGGTCACACTTAGCTACAAAATGTGCCCTTCGTTCCCAGCGTCTGAAGAAGGGGAATATGACGGCGGTGCAAATGGCGTGCATTTCGAACACCTTCCGGAAGTGCGAAATGCGCATACGTGTGTGATTTGATACCCTTCCCCGACACCGGCGAAGAGTGACGCCACAGCACCGAACGGAGAGACCGGATCGCAGCCCGGGGTCTTGCTCGTTTCTCGGCAGAACCCTAACTTCCGGACGCCAGTGCTCTCGGTCGGCTGCTTGCCTTCACGGTCCACTGGTCATGGCCCGTCCGTCGGCTGCGGGTTTCATTAGGGCCATTTAGTCGCGCGCGGGGCAGCAGGATTCCAATTTGGAGAACCAGCTGTGCGGAACAGCGCGTCCGGTTCAATCCGGCGAACGAGAGGAACCGGCGGCGGAACCACTCGTCTCCGGTGAACGCGACAGCGGCACGCAGCGTCGCGCAGCGATGAAGGAGCGAGACCCTACGCCGAACGAGCTTCTTGTTAATAGCTTCTTTTTGTTGCGGTTCCCCAGAAGTTGGCTGCAGCCAAGAGTGTACTTATGAAGCTTGCATCTTCAAGGAAATGTCGCGCTAGTCACAGCGTGTCGCTGCGTTCTGAAATTTTATTAGAGAGTTTTAGTACTGCGTACGCTGCGTACGTGGCGGCGTTGCGTACGTAAGGACGCCATGTTCTGCGTAGTGCGCATGCGCAGACAGCAACGCGCACGTATTGCATTACGTACGCAGCCGCTACGTACGCACGCATCAGATGCGTGCGTGCGTACGTATGAGGTGATCGCGCGTCTCTCGAACAAGTTCGCGAAAGCGCGAGACTTCGTTTTGCAAAATGGCGGCATCGAAGGCAAGCACCGACCGGCTCTGTGGCTTAAAATATGGCCATAATCTGGCTATAACACTTGGATTGGCTCACATTGACTGTCAACAACACGTGCTTCTATTTTGATCTACCAGATGGCGCAACACGCTTCACGCTCGTTACGTACGCGGGTACTACGGCGTACTAAAAGCCGATTAGTGGCAAACGACGCCACGTAACGCAAGGCGCTTGCGTGATGCGTGCGTAGCACCATTCCGCAGTACTAAAACTCTCTATTAAAACGTCAGAGGTTGTACGTCTGAGAACGCAGATACGATTATGAGAAGTGCCGTATCGGAAAGCTCCTGAAATTTTGACCACCTGGCGTTCTTTGTCTCTCGCAGCACACGGGCCTCTACCGTTAAGCCTCCTCCGCAGTAATGCAACCACCGAAGCCGGGATCAAATCCGCGCGACCTTCGTGTGTTAAGTCGAGCACCATATACCCACCGCTCCACCGTGGCCGACTCCCTCACTCTGCATGAGAGTAGTAATGACCAATGGTGGATGTTGTCGCCAACGACGCTATGATTCGTGAAACGCTGACATACATCTTGTAGCAGCGTGTTCGTGCGAGACTTTATCACGCAAATCTGAACGTAGTATATTCCATAGGGCGATGATTCCGTCGTCGTATGACTAAGGACGTCTTACGCGTAGTCCGAGACGAGACGGGATATACCTAAATGAATTCAGTGTGCAGGTGCTTACCTTAAACTAATCTTACCGATAAATGAAGTTGAAATCACGTGTTGTTTCTCGCTGTCAGGTGCCCTGTGTTCTCTGGCGCTGGTTTAGTGCAAGTGTGCACCAAATAGTACGCCTTGACTACTTTAGGGCAGTTTTTCAAGGACATCTCGCGCGGAATAGAAATAGTATTATAAGTACAGCATTAAATTTGGTCCCATTCCTGGCTGAAATTCACTACGTATATAAAGCTTGTTCTTCTAAAAGCAACTGCTAAACCATTGCCTTGCTGAAGGTTGGTAATGAATAAAAAAAATAAAACCACACGTGACTTGCACACCCACTGTCTTGGGCCACTTGTAGCTCAAACGAGCCAAAACTTGTGGTGGATAAGGGAGAACAAACACATAATCAAGAATAAGAAAGCAAGCTCTGTCGGCGGAAAACATGGCCTTTCTAGCGTGAATCGATAGGTGACTGATAATCTTCATCAAAGCTCGAGTTCCGCTAACCCGCCGAGCCCTTAAACGTTGCGATGCCGTGTACACACTTTGCTATGGAAATTTTCAGCTCTACACCGGGCTTGTCTCCGTAGGACACTACGCCATGGGCGAGGAACGTTCAGGTGGTTCAGGTTCAGTCTGAAAAGTCGAGACGACGCCGACAGAGCCGCGTTGGACACCGTTTTATACACGACGAAGAATGTAGAAATGCGGCGCGGTTACCGGCGCGCATGTAGTGTGGCGTTTTTTTTTCACAACGGGAAGGCAACGGGGCAGAAGAAAGAAGCCGGATTGAAGCACCGCAAGCATCCACTCGGAAACGTTGCTCCAGGTAGGCCACGCGCAACTCGGCCGTCGTTTCGGGAGGTTCAACTTGCTGCTGCTGCCGGACAACGTACTACAGAGAAACGGGACTCATTTCCGCACAGCTTCCCGCCACGCTGTTTTGCGAAGCCGCGCGCAGTGGCCCTCTTTGTGAGTCAAATTTCATCCGCCGCCAAACGGTGCGCCCCGAGGGGAGATGACGACGGGGGAGCGTCGAAAACCGGCGTGGCCGACGCACACCGTCACCACTGCGGTAGTTGAACGTGGTCGTGGCTGCGGCGCAGCCAAACCGAGTGGCGAATTTCCGTTCCATGGCGGCGCACTTTGCATCACAAAGAAGCAATCCCTTGTCTTTTGCTTCGGTTGCCGACGACCGAGATATGTAGCCTTTTTTTTCCCTTTTTTGTTGCGTCGCACGAGACAACCTCAGCAACCGCAACTTTCGGAGGGAAAGCGGCGAAGCAGAAGCAAGCACTGCAGCGTCAACTCCGCGTGACAGCGAAACGTCAACTCTTGGGAAGCACGGGACGCTGCACAATCGCGACTCTCCGAGGTGCGACTCGCCAGTCTGAGAGCGTCGGCTATAAAAGGCACTCGTCGCGTGCTTGCCCTTATAATACTGACGTCCGCCAGTACTAAGTCGTGGAGCACTCTTGTCATGCTTTGAAGGCTTCTATCTAATTAAACCATACATGTTGTAGGCGCGCTTTTACGCTACAGAATAATGTTGATACTTTACCACAGGAGTACCCAGCAAGTTTTTTTTTTTTTTTAGGGGCGAAGCTCCTTAGGGCATGGGCTGTGCGTCCCCTGTAGCCTGTATGTAGCCACCTCTAGTTTAGTTCTTGCAGTGTTCACTAGATGGCGGTACCGTCCCCTGTATGTAGCCACCTCTAGTTTAGTTCTTGCAGTGTTCACTAGATGGCGGTACCGTTTCCTGTATGTAGCCACCTCTCGTTTAGTTCTTGTAGTGTTTACTAGATGGTGGTACTTGTAGCTGATGATGAAAAGATGCAAGATGTTATAAACTAGAAAGCGGTATTTGTAGTTGATGAAAGACGCGAGATCTTATAAAATAGGAATGATGTCACATATGGCGCGTGTCATTGGTTGAAGGCAATCGTTCGATTTAGTGCGGCGACGTACGCTAGGGGGAGCGATGTAATAAAATCGAGTGGGCAAAATGTACAGAGGATTCATGGTTTACCAGGTTTACCTCCGGAGCTTCGCCCACTCATCATCATTCACTTCGTGGATATGGCGGAATTTTTTTTTTGAAAGCCCCGCCACGGTGGTCTAGTGGCTAAGGTACTCGGCTGCTGACCCGCAGGTCGTGGTATCAAATCCCCGCTGTGGCAGCTGCATTTCCGATGGAGGCGGAAATGTTGTAGGCCCGTGTACTCAGATTTGGGTGCACGTTAAAGAACCCCAGGTGGTCGAAATTTCCGGAGCCCTCCACTACGGCGTCTCTCCTAATCATATGGTGGTTTTGGGACGTTAAACCCCACAAATCAAATCAATCAATACTTTTTGAAAACGGGGAGGGGAGAGAGGACGCTTGAACGCACTTCCCCACCTTCTTTACGCCACTGATACGTCTGATACAACATACCGAGTGAGATTGCAAGCAAATTGCTCATAGCCCAAAATAATGAATGATTACATGCACAATGTATTTGTCACATTCTTTGTCCACTCGGGCACCACGTTGCAAAATTAGGAGGAAAGTGACCTGCGTACGCTGTTTGATATTCCGAAACTACGCCAAAAATGGTCGAAAGCTTCCGAGAAAATACCACTATCGTAATGACGGCGTAGGAGAAGCGATTTGTACGTTACCCTGAAAGATACATTATCATATTATCGTAGTTTACTCGCTATATATCTACTATATAGAACAACGAGACTGAGTCAGTGTAATGTAACTACAGCTGTAGTTAGTGCCCGCTCACCCGTAAAATAGTTGTCGGGAGGGAAAACTTCGTTGCTGTTTTTTTTTTCAGATTTGCTTTACCTAAGCGTAATACTTGGGAATCGTAGCACAGTAACAGCAGCTCTTGCAGTTGAGCAACTGCTCTGAGAGGCTGCTACACTGGCACTCTGGATGAACGCTGACGCAAAGACTAACGCAGAGAGCACTGGCTAACCAGCACAGCTATAATATTGATGAGGAGGAGTGGCTTAATATATATCTATAAGCACACTGTCTCAGCGCTTGAGAAAATGCAGCCCAACACTGCACGGCTAAAGGTATCTTCAAAGCAATATCTTTTAATCTACCGGAAATACTGTAAACGAAAATTGGACTATAGTTGGAGTACGTTGTTATCAAAGTTGCGAACGCGCTTTCGCAAGATGTGGTCTGAAAGTGGAAGAAGCAGTTGGTCGGAGATAACGCAAGGCGTGAGGAAATACCACGGGCAAATGAGTAAAACTTTACTTTTCACTAGAAACCACATTTCTCACTTAACTACAGGCGCAGCTCTGTGAAAAAAAAAACAACAACAAAAAACATGGCGTATACGTTGAAGTTCCAATTTGGAGCTTTTAGAACAGCACTCATTCGAAAAGCACCAAAATTCGTATTGATTCAGGCAGCCACACAAGTCCACAGTTTTTTTTTATGCACAGAGTAAGAGGATGTGCCGGTCAGAAAATAACCCAAGTTCAGCGAAGCGGGCATTCTTTCGCAATGCACACACAGAGAATTTGCCTTGAGCCTCGTTGAGCAAGGTGGTTTGCCAATAATTTTTACTGTGAAGTGTGCGTACTTTTGGTAGCGCGATCCTGTAGTTATCTTTTGCAACAAGCGTGCGAGTCACGGTTGAATGACGTCCACGTCCTCTTAGATAATGAGGAAAAAAAGACACGAAGTTAGTTCGTACGTCGAGCCCACTCTGCTCGAATGCTCGACGGAGCGAAACTACATCCCAAATTCAGTAATCTGGATTCCATCATTCGAGTCCCCTGTGCTCGAATGCTCGACAAAGCGAAACTACATCCGAAATCCAGTTATCTTATTTGAATTTCACTTTAACAGAGACGTTATTTACAAAGGAAAGCCTGACTGCCGTGCAAGTATTCCGGGGAATAACAGAATATCGTCGTTGCGGCACTTGGTCCATCCCCTCCCTGTTCGCACTGCACGCGCGTGCATTGTCCTTCTGCCGCGCGCGGTATATATAGAGCAGTGATTATGGTGCTCGGCCCGAACGACGCGTGTTCGATCCCGATTACGGCGTGATCGACGGCGGCAATGTGCTGAAGGCCCGAATGCTGTGCCACGTAAGTTGACGTTTAGGAACACCGAATGGTCGAAATTGCCGGAAGCCTCCGCTGTATACGTCGCGCGTCTTGTCACAATCACGGTTTGGTTTCAGGACGTAAAGCTCCAGATATTTTATTATATATTTTTATTGCGATAACAATTATATGCACACTCTCGGCTAAATTTTGCCGTCGGCGTCACTCACCGTATATGTATACGTATATATATATTTATGAAAACGCAAGAAAGGAGAAAAAAGAAACCCAGAAAAAGACTCCGGCGCGAGGAATCGAACGTGGAACTTCTGCGCACCCCTGCTATCCGAAACTAATTGATTTGTGGGGTTTAACGTCCCAAAACCACTGTATGATTATGAGAGACGCCGTAGTGAAGGGCTCCGGAAATTTTGACCACCTGGGGTTCTTTAACGTGCACCCAAATCTGAGCACACGGGCCTCGACATTTCCGCCTCCATCGGAAATGCAGCCGCCGCAGCCGGGATGTGAACCCGCGACCTGCGGGTCAGCAGCCGAGTACCTTAGCCACTAGACCACCGCGGCAGGGCTATCCGAAACTAAGGTGCTCACAAGATCAATAGGAAAAGTTTCACGAGAAACTGAGGAAGCATATTTTATTTGACAGATTGGGCGAGACCTGCGTAGCGAGGCCCTCTATCACGTTGCATGCCGCTGAGATAGATTATTTGAGCGTCTGTCACTAATAGAATTTATTTTTTTGCGAATATGACTCGTCACTTTGTTGACGTATATGTATATGTGTGTGACTTTCGAACGAATTCAGTTGATAGTTGGCGCTTGTCTATCTTTCGTGTTGCCCCGCCGCGGTGGTCTAGTGGCTAAGGTACTCGGCTGCTGACCCGCAGGTCGCGGGCTCGAATCCCGGCTGCGGCGGCTGCATTTCCGATGGAGGCGGAACTGTTGCAGGCCCGTGTGCTCAGATTTGGGTGCGCGTTAACGAAACCCAGGTGATCTGAATTTCCGGAGCCCTCCACTACGGCGTCTCTCATAATCGTATGGTGGTTTCGGGACGTTGAACCCCACATATCAACATCTTTCGTGTTTATTTCGCGCTGAAAGGTATACCGTAAGAGTAAACCACCTCGCCCAACAAGTCACTCTACTGAAGCGGCAGACGTTCGCCAAGAAATGCTTCGCATTTATTTATTTATTTGTTTATTTGTGAAAAACTGCAGGCCAAAAAGGCCCAAGCAGGAGGGGCACAAACACAACCACAAGATCAGTACATGAGTGACACAGCTTGACTAAAATACATCTGTGTGGGAGAAGAGCATGTAGAAGAGAAACATCAAAACAAAAAAAATCAAGCGATATTGGGAGGGGGGGGGGGGTCAAGATTCACAGAATTAAACATCGGGTTCATCAAGATCGAAGGTTTGGAGGAAATCAGAAGGCAAGTTATTCCATTCTGGAAGATTACCCGCAAAGATTTTGGAAGATTACCAGCGATTGAACAGTCTATTTAAGCGAAAGCACGCCAAGCCAAGCCGCGGTCCCTGTTTGACCGCTAGCTGGGGCCGGCGGGCGCGGGGCCACTCATTTCACTTATCGCGCACCGCAATTAGCCAGACGCGGGCGTGGCCCGCAACTCTGGGCGTGACTAGGAAGTTCTTTTCCCGAGAGCTCGGACCGATGGCTTAGCACGCTTGTACGAAGTTTTTATCCCGTATTCTTTATAGTTGTTACGCCCGAACTTTCTGCTGGCGCCATCTCACTGCGGTGGTTATACCGAGGGCAAGCGCCAAGCCAGGCCGAAAGCGGCGAGTGGTTGGCGCATTTTTTCAGTAAACTCTTGCGCACTGCGTGAGCGCGTGCGTTTTACGAGTGCGAAGAAACAAAATATGAAAAAAATATAAAGCCCGCGAAGGTATAAAACGCTGATTTTACCGGCACTTCTCGTTTCACATGCTTAACTCAATCTGATATTGCCACGTTCCATTTCCCAAGTTTTCGTTATCGTCCCAAAACACCACACGATTCTCAGCGCAAACCGCGCCTGCAGGTTTCGAGAAGGTTCCGGACTGTAGTAGATCATTTCGATAAGATCACGCCCACTGTGCGAACGGTACAGATTGTTCTGGAACCTACGCCACCGCCAGCGATAACGATAGAACATTCGACGGCAAGAGTATAAATGCCGACGCGCTTCGCCGCTTGTCAGTTGTTGATCGAAGGCCGACGCTCCGTTCGCCGCTATCAGTCCGAGACTGCTATCTGTGCGAGACTGCTGCTGTAATTGGACTTACCGTTTACCGGGCACAGGTTCGCCCAAATAAACAGTTAAATACGCAACACGAAGTCTCCTGTCTTCGGCCACGTCACGACCCCGTGACAATATACATGGTTTCGCAATGCCATTATGCATATTTTCAGTTTAATAGTGACGCGGGAAATTCAGCCTAAAGACCAACAAACCATTGTCAAGGCAAAAGCTGATTCAACCGCATATCAGCCCCGTATTCTCAAACGCTCCTCGACTCGGCTTTGACCCTTCACTTGACAGAGTTGCGCACTGCGCCGCTGCTCGGCTGAAAATGACGCTGTGCTACTCAAGAATAGTAGCAAATTATCACTGATATGCAGTGACTTTCCCTGCCTAGAAATGGCGCTCCCATCGGCTTTCTCAAGTGAAGGTGGAGCGTCGAGTGATGGGGCGTTGTAGAATACGGGGGCTGGAAACTCATCTTTTCTGTTCCGCAACAATTGCGGAACATCCTCTATAATCATATCTCGAATTTTACGTTCCAAAACCAAGATATGATTGTAAGAGGCGCCCGGCTCCGGGAATTTCGCTAACTGGCGTTTTTTTTTTTGAGATGCACTGACATTGCACACTACACGCACCTTTACGATTGCACCTGCACCGAAACGCGACCGCCACGGCCGGAATCGAACCCGCGACCATCTGGTACGATGCTGAGCACCATGGGAAAGCCACCGGTACACAGCAACGGACAAACGCTCAGCATTCATAAAGGCAAGCAAGCTTACAATATGACTAAATGTTCTTATACGCGCAGAATATCTCGCCAATAGAACGTGTGGCATACGACCATGTGTTGCGTGTCTTTAGATTTGAAATTAGTATCGTATGACGTGCACTTTCGCGACGACAGACTATCACGGGGCACGGCAGCTGCGCGAGATAAGCGCGGTATATGGAGGCCGCTGTTGCACCGAGTACGATGTCCTCCCTTTTCTCATTAACGGTGCGCCGTAGGAAATTTATAGATTCACCGAAAGATGAGAGTTCACTGAATGGGCTTGGCAAAAGCGACTGACAGCAAGTTTCGCGAAGTTATTTCTGCCTGCGTACAACACTGTGTGCCCCGACCGCGAGGTATTTAGTGCCAACGGCGAGCGACTGTGGGCAGCGCCAGGCGTCAAAGGGTATCGTCCCGAGATGTAGGGCTGCCGCCAATATTGCGTTCCACGCCCTGCCCCGTCGTATACTCACCGAGGGAGCTCCATAGAAAAGCGCCCAACAATCGAGAATGGCTGCCGCCGACCCGAGGGAACCGGATCGCGGAAATGATACGGCTTCTGTTCCACGGCACGTCCACGCCGGCCTAGCGAACCCGTGGCACGATTTGCGTGCAGCGGCTCGAGGCGCACTCGTCAGAGGGCGCGCAACAATCACTTCAGATGTCGCAACGCGATGCGCGTTCTCAGGATGAAAAAAAAAAAAGAAACGTACGCCGCAAACTCGGCAGAACGCTTTTGTGTGCTGACTAAGCAAGACGTTCCTTTGTGCGGAGTAAGACAAATGAAAATGACTCGAAAGGGAGAGAAGGCATTCTATTACGATGAAGGCTCGACGTGTGAAAACTGGAAGTAACGAAGTAACTGGAAGTAACGAAGAAGTCCTAACACTAAAACTACTGCTTGAAAAGAAACGGGAAAATAAAAAACAGCGTTAGAACGAGGCGAATCTCGTCAAATTCGAAACAAGCCGCAACCTGTGTTCTCCAAGTGCATTTCACCGCTGTGTCGAAGAGAGACGAGTACACACGGATTTTCTGAATGTGCGTTTGTCATACCTTGTCCTTCTGACGCACGATTCCCTTCTCTACCGAAGACGAGCTGAAATGACTTGATTCACGAGAAATTACTTTATTCGTGCAAACGGCGCTAGAAAATGGCGTCATCCCTCTTGATCCAGCGGTGCGCGTGTGTCAGAACAGCTCTGTTAAGGGGAAAAGAAAAGAAGAAACAACTTGTTTGCCGAAGTTTTGGAAACTGAATAATTTCATTTTTCTCGCTTTATATCTCTGTGGGTGTGTGTTGGAGGTGGGGGGCAGCAGCGACTACGTATAATTGCATAGCTTCTTCAATCTGCTTCGAACGACGACCACTTCTATATGTATGGGCAGAACACGACCTTAGATGTATACAAATCCTAAACGGCGGGTACATAGTTTGTTTTGACGGACTCACTTGCCTGCGCTGATATGTATATTCTTTTATCTCAAAAATACACTTTCTGCACTGAAGATTGGATAGGTTGGGACACTTCCCATGGCGCAGTGCAGTAAAGTTCATCTTTCGCTCACTTTCAAAATACACAACAAATAAAGGATATTTTACGTTTATCTTGTTAATAAAGTGCCATTGATGTTTTATGACACGTAGAATCAAATAGACAAATGAAGAAAACGGTATTTTTTAAAATACTTTTTGGCCCTACACCCCACCCTGGTGTAGGCCCATGTACTCAGATTTAGGTGCACGTTAAAGAGCCCCAGGTGGTCGAAATTTCGGAGCCCTCCACAACGGCGTCTCTCATAATCACATGATGGTTTTGGGACGTTAAATTCCACACATCAATCAATCACCCCTCCCTGGTGAGGAGATAGTTAACGCCATTCAATTTCTGATCGCTTGACGTCGTTCACGACGGTGCGACGCGCTAGAATGCAAATTCGATGTGCCGTTTGCCTTCATTCAAACCCCACTCGTGACGGTCTCAGCACTGTTATCTCGCATTAACGCGTACTATTAGTAAAGAAAGCAATAAATAAACGAAATAAACAAGACGTCCGAACACATGCAACGGCAAGTAATGCAGGAAGCGTCATGTCGTAGAAATTTTGAATTTCGCGACCGAATTTTCCCGGTACTATAAGGGACAGCACTGCATGCAAACTCAGCGGAGCCGAGTGCGGCTCTGCGCCCTCAGACTTCCAGCGGCGAGGCACGACCGAGTGGACAGCGGCATCGCCCACGTGGGCCCGGCATCGCGCCAAGCGGGCCGTGACGAGGATGACTTGGAGGGGGGTCCTCGCTGGAAGAGGAAGAGTGCCGAATAATCCGGGGGCCCGCTTTTCTCTTTCAATATACGTGCTAATCACGCGGACCGGACGCCCAAATGGGAGAAGCACAGCCTTCCTCCTCCCCTCGAAGGGTGAAGAAGGCGCCCAACTCGTGCTCCCATAAGCACGACAAGCAGCATCCCCTTCTCTTCCCCGCGCCGCAAAGACACCTCGCCGCCGGGGCTTCGGCGCACTGGAGCGTGCATGCGGGATCTGCTGCTGCCTCTGTTATTGCACGACAGCTCCGCCCCTTTCTGCTCGAGCGTCACAATCGTGCATCCCTTTCGGACGAGCGCTGGATGTGGAGGACATCGGCGCGTCACCAACACGCACGACTGTACGGTGGTGCGGTGTAGACGCGCACCCATTGTGTTCGCAGAACGCAGGCACGCTGTTTTGCCGAATTACACGAATTCGCTGACCATTCAACTAACTCTAACTAGAGCACAGGCCAACGCCCAGACATTTCTACATTCCTAAATTGACTGTTTATTGCAACACCTCGTTCACCTTTAATTCACTGCAATACCTGAATCCTTATTAGTGAACATTTCATACAACTTCAACTAACTTTTATTTCATCGTGATTCGCATTTACTTGAACTTAATTCACATGTGAATCCTTTTACTTCACCTTAATTTCGTTTTTATTCACCGTATGCACTTCCTGATCGCTTCTGATAACTTAACATACACTTGGTACATTAGTTCACTCTACATAGCAATGAATTCACCGTTAATTTAATTTTTAACAGATGAATGCGGGTATGTGCGACACGTAACTTTGGTAACATTCCTTCTGTCAACTTTCTTTTTTTTATTTACCTACAACTACGAGAAATATTGCGTTTTCTCGTTCATGACACATCTTTATTGCTGATTTCTTTTGTATGCATCAGTTGCTGCCTTCTGACAATAACGGGCGTATCCTGCCTGCTTTCAACGTTCGTTTCATGACTTCACTGAAGGGGCAAATGAGGAGACATTCCCACTCTGACGGTTGCACTTATCATTTGTATTTTCTAAGAATTGGTTATGATCATACGACCATTGCGAACATATGTTAGCCGAGACAGCCTCAACATAGAAACTTCTGATAAATTTTCAGCTTAGCGAACAGCATTCCTGGCTTCTTTCTGTGTGTATACAAGCATTTACATAAAAATAGGGCCATTTTACTGATGCGGCAAGACAACTTAATTTGCTGCTTCAGAATCATACACACTGCTTAGGGCGTATCCTAGCTTCCAAAGGTCTCGTCTTTGGGATCTTGATCCTTTGCTGAAGCTACGGCCACCATTGCGAATTTCTCGCTCAGATGCGACGCTATTACGTCGCCTTAGGGTATGTGTCGCATTCACAAAGGCGCACTCGTTTCGCGTTCGCACAGGGGACACCTCTGCATGCGACTCCGACGGAACACAAGAGCCAAGTGGACACGCCCTGCGCAGCTGCGATCGGTATATGACACCGAGCGATGCCTACTCCGAGTGCATCTGACCAAACTGGACTAAAGGACATTTTCTGAAGCCAAGACTTTAGCACCATGGGTATAAGCCTCGATGGCGTAGAAGGCAACGAAAGAGTTACTGGCGTATTTAATAGGCAACTGGTTTGTGCGACTGCCTGTAAACCTGATGCGCTCCCTCATTTGCACGCGTGATTTTGTGAATATTTCTCTTTTCGCACCTTAGTCCTTTCCCACAGATCAGAGTAGCAAACCGGACAAGCATCTGCTTAAACGCCCCGACTTAGCTGGCTTCTCTCTCTCTCCATCTCCCGTAGTACAGCGCCATCTTCTAGATATCACGACAAGCTTCTTCTCACAATCGTACACATGCTTCTAGTACAGCGACGACTTTCCTAATGTATTAATTTCCTTGATGCTTCATTGACCTTTTGATTGATATGCGAGGTTTAACGTCCCAAAACAACCATATGATTATGAAAGACGCCGTAGTGGAGGACTCCGGAAATTTCGACCACCTGGGGTTCTTTAACGCGCACCCAAACCTTAGCACACGGGCCTACAACATTTCCGCCTCCATCGGAAATGCAGCCGCCGAGGCCGGGATTCGATTCGGCGACCTGCGGGTCAGCAGACGAGTACCTTATCCACTAGATCACCGCGGCAGGGCGCTTCAATGAACCTTTAATTAATGAAACAGTCACAATTATCTGACCCAGATACCACCGTTAAAGTAAGAATACCGCTCACCGAGAAGGCTTAAAGAGCCGCAAGATATTACCACCATTCCTATGATAAATATTTTCTCGAGTCACATATTTTGGTTTAAATGAGCCGTACCAGCGAAAAGAGGTGTTTCCAATTCCCATCTTCCCCGAGCGCCTTTTAAGAACTATTCTTGCACAAGGGCTACACGCGAACTGCGAATGTGCTAATCCATTCAAGCATCAAATGAACAGGACTAATTGCGCATTAGAGAGCGTTTAACGAAAAGCAAGTATAGTTGAAGAGATGAAAAAGGCAAGGACTGAAATTGAAAGTGCCCCTCGCGCTTGCTCCATCCAGCGCACGGTCTAAAACAAGAAAAAGGGCAAATTACTTCTAAGATAACCTGAAAAAAAAACTACTTTAAATTAACTGCTTCATTTGAGCTGTCGAATCTCGTTTAAATTGTAGATCCTAGTTTTCGTCGTTAGTTTATTCCGGAAGGAGAAAAAGAAAAGGGCTCTTCTCTAGAAGTATGGCAGCAGCAGCAGCTTTAGTTCCTTCCAACGCGGCGATGAAATAAAAGCACACACACAAAAAAAGCTTTTTCACCACCACAATCTACTGCTCTCACGTACACAATAAGCACCCATCGTAAAATCTTCCTGGCGCTCATTTTTTTTTTCTTTCGCTTCGGTCAAATTACCCGATTTCAACACCACCGCCCTCGTTCACGTGTCCGCATACAGGGGGCGCATGCGAGGACACTGACGCCCCACGTGGAATCAAGCCAAGCCCGGCACAGTGAGCCGGGCGCGTTAGCTCCTGTTGGAACGCGATAAGGAAAGCCAGAGACGCAGCGAGCCGCCGCGGACAAAACGTGATCGGAGCGGCACTGGGCTGCTTCTTCCGTCGCCCTGCAGGGTGAGATGCAAGAGCAAGAAACGCCGTCCTCTCCTTTATTTTATGGTTTCCACATTTTTTCCCCTCTTCTTTGTTTGCTGCTCGATCTTCCCTTACCCTGTCTCAAAGGTCGTCTTACTGTGTCTACACTCGGTGGGAATAGAACTGTGCAGCGGTGAGAAAGTACGACGCAGCGCTCTTACAGTAGATCACCTGTATACAATTTCATCTCCAAATATAGTTTAGCAAGCCGTTTTTTATGTCATATATACCTTATGTCATTTGCGTGATAGGTAGAAATAATCTGGTTCGCTATCACTGTTTGGCCGATGTGCGTTTTTTTTTGTTTTTTTTTCTCTTCTGGTTCGTAAGAAAAGTAGTGAAGGCATCCCCTTCACGGCTGTGCACAGCACAGTACCACAAGCTCTCTTGTGAAGAAAAAAATCGAATAAAAGTGAGAATAGTTGCCTTTTACGACTATCTCAGATAGATCACGAAGCCTTTGTTCCCCTCTTCACGATCCACCCTACGCTACAGATCACTTTTGTTGCGTCATATAGCGAATACTGCCACAGCACATAACCCCCAGTTGGTACATACCTTTCATGAAACTGTAAGAAGTAGGATAGGTAAACGAAGAATGTATAGAGTAAGCTGTCACCGAAGATCTTGATTACGTTCTGAAACCCGACTGATAGTTGGGCTGGTTGGTGATACATTATGGGCAGTAACAGCGCACAAACTCACGGGACGAAAAGAAGAGACACAAACAAGCGCTGACTCTCAACTGAAGAATGTATTGAAATATACAAATTATCTGAACACATAAGATAAAAAACACACAGAACATGCGCAGAGGGGCCAGCTAAAGTGCGTGTTGACGTCAATAATAATTTACGCTACGGGTAACTGCGCAGGCACGACATATTCTATTCAAACAAACATGCTACTGATTAGGATTTCTTCTTTTTTATGTTAAGATATTGATGTCTGACAAACGCAGGAATCCCCTTCTTTTTTTGATATAGAATGCTTCCTCTAGTTCTCTTATGATCTGCTCGCTATGTTTGAAGAGCACTGTCATTTCATTGAACCACGGTCTGCACCCACACGTGTGGCAGTGCGAAGGCAAATTCGCGTACGTGTTGGTCTTGAAGGTTCCGGAGTGTTCCTTTAGTTGTACATAAAGACAAAGAAATGTACAGCGATTGCTTATTATAAACAGTTCTTGGGGGTGGGTATAGTCCAAACTGTTTTTGTGCCTGGCGAATCGAACACTTGGGTTTACGTTTAGCTGAACAAGACTAGTTGTGGTATTGGTGTGATTCTTGATTATATAACAATATGAGCCTGCAGTTGTACAAAGATTAAACTGGAAGAATTTCATACTTTCGAAAAAAAAAAACTTTTGTAGAAGCAGTTAGTGTACAGCACCAATATGTTGTATGGCTCTTCTCTCTTTTTCATATTTTCCACCTTTTTATCTCTTCATTTCTACCTTTCTTCCTACTTCTTTCCATTTCTTTTTCTTTCTTTCTCTTTCCGTCTTGCTTCCTCTTTTCTTTTTCGGTTTTTCTATGTGGTGTTTACTTGCACTAAGCCAGCCCACGACAGCATACGACATCCGGGGCCTATAAAGTGTTCCAAATTTGACATCCTCAAGGTGCCCAAAGAACGAGTGGATGCAGATTTCTCCTTGGCGTGAGCGCGCACTTATGCTACACATGGCTATCATCTACGTGCTTTTGACAGCGTTACTTCAAGCTACGCGAAACGTCCA
Organism: Rhipicephalus annulatus; assembly: GCA_013436015.1. NCBI lineage: Eukaryota > Metazoa > Arthropoda > Arachnida > Ixodida > Ixodidae > Rhipicephalus > Rhipicephalus annulatus. Next base: position 76,339 of record WOVY01004485.1, read on the forward strand.
CAGCGTACGACCACAAGGGTCCCCCAAAATGCCCCGCTCTTACGATATCCTCGACGCTTTTAATTTCGTTCACCGAAGTTACGCCTCACTTGCGAGGTCCTTTTATCCACATCTGCTACTTTTTGTTTGCTTTTAAAGGTGTACCGTGAAAGTTTGTGGCTCCGATCTCAACGAAGTGGGCACGACATTCGTGTGCACGAAAAATGAAAGCTGGCTTTCGGTCAAATAAGTGCTCCAGCAAGTCCGGACGCGAGCCATTCGTGCAGCTGTATCCTATTTCGAAGAGTGACCGCCAACGCCGTCGTAACCAACCAAGCAGAGTGTTCAACCATTGCGACCACGGGCGCTTGATTAGACGGTCCAGTAATGAATACAAAGCACGCGCACGAGGGCAGCAACTGGGGTTCGGGGAACGAACCTTGATAGGACGCTCATCCCCGGGGGGCGGGATTACATCCCGTGCAACTTTTAATCTCTGGCTGACTAAGATGGGCTGCGGATCCCAGAGGCTTATCCCAGCGGGCGTCTATCTCTAAACGATGAGCAGCAGCTTGACAAACGGCCCTGCTCCGAAAGGCATCCCTGATGCCCGACCAATCAGCTCGACAGATCCTTGTTGCCGCAACGAGGTTCATAAAATAGAAGCGGTCTAAATATACTGCACGCTGAAATTGCGTATGCAACGGTGTAGAAAGACTGCCAAAGTAACGATGTGTCGATTTGAACGCTTGAGGACAGCCCGGTGAAGATGAAAACGACCGGAGATATGACATTGTACTGAGAGCATCAACATTTGAATAGTATATGTCGCGCTATCGTTGACGTAGTAGTGCATGTGTACGTCGAAAGCGCACGCTGAAGGTGGTCCGACTTGCTTCTTCTTGCGCTTTCCGTGCTATACGTCAGCGTCTGAAATGTGAGGGCACACAGTCTTTCACAGCTGTCCTGCACTGCGAGGACATCATCGGAAATTTTCACCCGGGGAAAGGGGGAGGGGGTGATGAACCATCGCTTATGTAAACTCACGCGAGTGTTTCTATGTAAACTCACACGAGTGTCTGTATGTGTGCTTGTATATAGCACATGCAAATTGAAAAGATTTGGGGAGCTTTTCGGAGACTGAGTCAGTATGACTATGGCAATGTCCGTGTAAAATATAAGAACGCAACTTAATGCATAGTTGTGCCACCGTCTGTCGGTCAGTATACAAGAACACTGATTTCTGTGGGTGTGTGGTTCTTCAGATAACCTAAGCTGGCTCGGAAGGATGTCCTTTATGGATGTCCAAACGAGGGCACTCGCAGACATATGCTGCGCGAATGTTTTGCTGCCGCCATAGCGAAGTATCAGCCTTTAGAAACACCAAGGAATAAGCGTTTTCTCGAAGCTGAGCGTTTACATACGCAGTGCGTCACGGCAGTCGATTACATTCAGGCCGCGTCTAATCCCGTTCTGGCATCCCCTTACGAAAACAACTGTCGCAGATTCGCAATATCGCCGCAACAGACGAGTCCGGCAAGTGGCGCGACACACAAAGCACCGATGCAAATGAAAGAGCACACAGTCTCACGGGCGGGCCGTGCACAGGCAGGCGCGTTCTGTCCTCACAAGGGGCGGCTGCGCTGCAGCGGCCTGATATACGGCGCCCGTGCTGCCGTCTTCATACAAAGCAGCCATGCAGCACAGAAGGGGAGCCGCGCCTGCCGGCCGTGCTTGCACCGTTTTGTCTTCTCCGAGTGCAAGCACGGCCGAGAGAAAAAAAAAGAGAAAAATAATGCAGGCGAGTGGCGGTGCCTGCGCCATACCGGTTCGATATGGGTCCGGCGCCGGTCGCTTGCGCGGCATACCAAGACGGCCGCGGCGACACTTCATCGAGAGCACTGCGTGGAAAACCGAATTTCGCCGCCGCCGTTTTCGGAGCCCACCCGCTGCTGCCCCCCCTTCGAATCCCGCTCTTTATTCGAGCCGCGCCATCCTGCCGAGGAGAGCCGATATTGAATATGCACGGCGAGACACACCGCCATGCACGCTCGGCACGACCCTCCTCCGCTTCTCCGTGTGTATGCGCCCGCCCGTATCTATCCATTTTTGCGTTGCTTTTGCGTCATTTATTCGATATCGGCAAGACGGGAACATCGTGACTCTTCGCACTTGGCAGCCCTTCAGGCCCTCCGTCGCCGTGGGGCGAGGTTCGTTTATGCCTATTCATGTCAGGATTCGTGGCACTGCCTGCCGAGTAGAAGGGCGTCGCTCGATCGACATAAGCTTGCCATGCGTTTCGGCACCGCACTTTCGCAGCCTCTCTCTTCCTCCTCCCCTTTTTTTCCACAGCCAGGAAACGTCGTTAAGCATTTGAAAAGGGGGAACTGCGTAGCTTATCTTTTCACGATGCGAGCACCATCTGACGAAGGAAGTACTGGGCATGCCAGTCACGTGTACACAAGGGACGTAAGAATAATGCCATTCCTATCGAACCTGATTGGGAAATCACGCAGCACTCATATCTCCACTGAAGACTCTCCTGCAAAGTATTTTTTTTCTCTCGCACAATGTCTCTGCCGAATTCTGGAGGAAAAGATGGCCACTGAGATTCGATGCATCTGCGTCCGTGCTAATAAGATATTCTGGACTGAGAGTGCCTCTATGAAACTGAATAAAGATGTGTCTTGTCTTCCTTTCCACAACTCTCACGAAAGACCGACAACAAATATATAGTACCTATTTTCTTGACCGCAACGGCAAGCTCGGCGGTCAGAGTGTCTAAAGCCGTAACGTGGAAAGCACTGCGAAACGTTCAGGATTTATCTGTCTGCGGCGAATATGAAGTCGGCAACACGTGGTGCAATGAGCACAAGAACTGTTCGGGTTCGAGCGCGGTGATTTCAGCGCATGCGTGCAGTCCTAGTGCGAGCGCCACCTGTCGACATCGTCCCCTGGCCACCGCGAAGACAGCGACGCATCTCGCCATGCAACTCCTATTACCTCGTAAGCAGCAGCGAATTGAGTGAGGCTGGATGATAAAATGCTTACTCTAGTTTCGAGGAATAAATATGGCACGCGTGACAGCATCAAATTACGTGACCACGCGCAGCAAAGCGACCGGATTTATATTCCAGAGCTTTAAAGCTCTTCCTCTGGGCGGAGCCAAATACCGAACTTTTGTTCACTTTAAACCCCAATCAAAATATAAATCCTACTCACAGCACAAGAAGGACGCTAGAATTTGCCGCTATATTTCAGTTTTTACATTTCTACCAGGATCTATTCACACGTTCCGCAGCCAGTATAGTTGTTTTTTCAAGGGGAAACATACCCGCTAAGGACACAACCTGCCATTCCCCGAAGTTTCTTTCTATCTACTGCATAGAAGCATAACTCGAATGAAGCTGTGCTCGATAACACACAACTACAAAATGCTTACATAAGGTCCGTGGTTCTATTACTACGAAAGAGAAGTTGGAGTTCTTCGAATATTACGCAGTGCGCGGTTTCATGTTTAAAACATCCACTATGTCTGTTTTCCGATGTTAATGTTCCGTGAATGCGCTTGATGCAGGGATCACTAATTACACGCGCGCCGGCGGTGGCTCGTCGCTTAGACAAATTTACAGTCGCGCAACGAAGGATTGGCGCCGACTGCGTGGTTTCTTCCTTTTACGATCCATTGATCGAGTAAACAACGACATTGAATTACGAAAATCACTGGTCACTCACCTCCTCTGTTTTCACTATCGGCCGGCTTCACTTGAATTGGACGGTTCATCTGCAGAATGAAAGAAAAAAAAGCAATAGAAAAAATAAGTCGCGAAATAACAACGACCACTTCATTATATATAAGCGTGGTATCGCTTACACTCCACTTACATTACTTTGTATTTTTACATCAGAGCTCTTGGCCAGAATTCTTAAATCTCGTTGATACGTGTCACACCACTTCTTAAAAAAAAAGCTAGCGCGTTTAAAGAGATAGATGTGCCTGTGTGTGGCTCTGGCTGCTGTTCTTCTCTAACACGGTAGCTGTCGTTTCATTGTTGCCAACAAGCACATAACTAGGGAAATTAACACATGAACAAACATTCGCACACTCACTCTCGGTACTGCGATGAAGATATTTCAGGCAGAACTACAGTTCCTATGGCATAACAGGTCACACATGAAAGAAAACTCCGTCAAGACTTTCTCACAGCATATACTAATTAGGCAGACGCAAACGGTCCCTTAATTGCCTCACTCTGCAACAGGTACGTGCGCACACAGCTAGGTGAAAGTACAAGAAACAGGTATATAAGAAAACCTGTTGACAATAACCACACCAATATTACTTTTGTTCTTTGCGAAGATTTAATTTTCAAATCTATGCGGTGTGTTTGTTTCTTCGAAAATTATACGATGCACGCGCCACGATGTTTAGAAAATTTCTTTTACTCGCCACGGGCCCGAAATTTTACGCCATACTGTGTAGGAAAGGTCGGTTTCCACTACTGATTCTAAAAACAATCACTGTTTGTTTCACAGAACGAACAACGTGCTGTAACAGGCCTCTATATTTTCTAACCTTCTACTCTTGTCAGTCATGTTTTCTCCCGATGTGATAGCAGCACGGTATCTTCGTGCAAGTGGAAGAAATATTTAGAAACCTTAGCGAAAAGTCCGAGTTAAATTGCGTGATGCAGATTTTAAACCATTGCTGTTACTTCCTTGACAGACAGGAACCCATACAATAAGTACATTTCTTAGAGAAATAAACATCTCTTTTTTCTAAATAAATAATAAAACTATTGGATTTACATAGTTCATAAATTTATCGGCTTTTGCTGTTTTCATGGTCATAATTTCGTGCCCCGCTGGTTGAAGCGGAGTCCAAAAACTAGTTGGAATAACGAGTACGTGGTGTGCTTTGTTCATAGTTCTACATAACGCGTTATAAATAATCGAATACTTGTCATAAATTACTTTCTTGTAAATATAATATTTCTTTTTATTTTTTTGAAGCAGTAATGTTCTGGGTATTTCAATTACGCTTTCTTGTAATTGATTACCAGTAATCAATAACTTCTTTCCAAAATTAATTTGTAACCAGCCTTCCACGCCAGCTCTCGTCACGAAAATATATGCAATCGCTCTATAGTGACGTCTTACAGGACGGAAGTAGCTTCAGATGTAATTTTTCTCATTTTACTTGGCCTTTATCTGCGACGCCTTACGCGACAGCCAGAAACAGCGAAGCGTGACGCTTCACAGAGGGCATGGCCACTGTCACCGAAGCGCTGGGCAACTACAATAAGGTGTGCAAGGTGTTATACTACCACCCCTCTCTACAGCCATGCATTCTTATAGCATCTTCAATCTAGCAGATGACGTCCTTGTCAGAAACATTTGAAAAACCAGTGTCTGCAACTATGAGATACACTCTCTGTTGAAAGTTAACGCATGCCAGTGTATCACAGAAATCACGGTAGGCTTCTCAGCTTTCTCTCTCCCATGAAAGCCGTGGTAGTTTGCTGTAGTTCTAGCGAACTTGCAATATTCTGTTAAGGCAATAAAACATTTAGGGACAGTAACGCAAAAATAATCTACCACACTTGTTTAATTGCTCAGTTACTTTTACGGCGCTTTAACTGACTGCTATATTCAATTACGTTTTGAAAGAGGTACTTTGAATCATAATCAGTTACTTATTCTCTGTTATGTGTGCGAGTCTTGTTTTGCCCCACCAGTGCCACATAGCTCAGCGCTGTTGTACATTATTTAAAAGTGACAGTGCGAAAATGAAACATGCATACTCTCTTATTAATACTCTTATATTAAATACTGCATCAAAATCGACGGGCAGCATGTATCCCTCTGAATACGCGCTTTAAAAAGCTTACAGTATAAACATGTCTAACCATTAGTTCGTACATGTAGTCTGAGTTGCATTTAACCGCAATGCGGAGTAGGCGGCACGAGAATGTTCGAGGGCAATGAAAATGCGAGTATATGTCACCAGCTTTTGGCGTACCTCCGAATGTCTGTGTCATAAAAGGATTTGCCTTAGTAGATTAAGAAGGGGCAGCGTCGAATCTTTTGCGCCACACTCTTGGCACGAGCGACAACTTCGCAAGCACACGACGATGAAATATAAGCACTCGCTTCTGTCACCGGCGAAGAAACGAGACCTTTTGCTTCGAGGACGGCGACAACAGGAGTCGGTTGCACCATTTTCTTTTCTCATGGCAAGGAATAAAATGCTCGGGCTTTTCTTAACTGCTCAGCCTTCCTTTCGTCGATCCACGTCCCCCTGTTTCTCTCGTTTACCTTCGAACTCCTTTCTTTTATTTTCTGTTTTTTATACTGCCTTAATATGGCGAATAACTCGCCCGCCACGTCTTCGGGCTCTCAGCCGCCGGAAATAGAGCGTCGCTTCCGTTTCCGGAGTGTTGCGTCGCCGAGATAGCGGGAACGCACGTTTGCTCTCCGCGACAGTTTATACTTTTATTCATTTCTTCCAGCCCCTTTCTTACATCGCACCCCCTTTCAACAAGTCTCCATACATTCTCGTTTCTTCATCCTCCGTTGCGCGCTAAAGTCGCGCAGTGTGACGAGGGCTTCAGCTTCGCTCAGCAAATAAGAAACCAGAAGCCAAATTCGCGCGTAGATCTGTCAAAGCAAAATCGAATTTCGTCGTTGCTGGAGCGCCTGGCAGTAGCCAATCACAATGCCCAGATACGGGATCAGACAACTCGCAAATAAACAGCCGGGCTTGCGCGTCGATAGTTTGAAAATTCGACCTCTTTTCCGAGGTGAATGCGAGAGCCATAGCGTCTGCGATAATGCACGCTTCTGTTCGGACAGCTACGCAACGTTTCACTGCGGGCACACTCTCCGAGAGGCGAGCACGATAATTTAATGCACGTTATGGACGTGACGGCCGAGCTTATTCCGCATGCAAGCGGTAAGAGCAAGAAAGGAAAACCGCCTGTCAGTGGGAGGTTTCAGTTCAGCGCAAACAGCGATCGATTTTTTTTTTCTCGCCCCGTCCTGTTGCTCGGCACTCAATACACCGAACGGCGAGTGTTCGTTGTAATTTCCCGCGAGCTCATCTTTACAGCTCTGCATCGGTGGCGCCACCTGCTATCGAGCACTTTCTCATAAGCACCAAATTTTTAACAATATAAAAAACAGAACTCGGAGCGCAGCGGTAGTTTTTTTTTTAATCCTTTATTTTCATGTTGACTCGTTCACGCTGAATGTTAATTGAGGTGACGGGTGCAGTTGGCGTCGATGGTGGCACTATCGCGGCTGACTGCTTCGACCGCAAAGAACGGTGCGCGATGGAACGGTATCATCACATCATCATAAAAGGTCGACTTGCATTACGTTTGCGCACTCTGGATGTATTGTGCGAAATCGCTAACGTCGAATACATGCACCGAAAACGCGTGAAAAACAGCCAACCCTGTGTCAAGCAATATAATGCCACATATTAAGATGATAACAGCCAGTGTGTTTTAACACCAAGAATTCAAACACAAACTCGCCCAGTGTCACACTCTGCTAAAACACTAAGGAGAACGCCTACAGCTTGTCTAGTAACGTCAGTCTGCATTCACAGACGCACGTGTTCGTAAGTGCTGTCTCACTACAAGCCTTCGCTGATACAAGTCTTCGCTGACGCAAAACTGCGATCCGGCCTACTTTGTCTTCCTTTCGGTATCCCTGCGTGCTTGCGCATAAATTTCGAGATAAATGTTACTGACGTCACGACTGACGCACGATCCTGCAAAATGTCCCGATGCAAAAATATTTTAGCGATACGGGCAGTAGAAGGGTACAGTTCTGCATGGGGCAAAAGAAAGAGTCGGCGAATTTCACGCCTTGTAGGAATCGCTTTCGTGCGAAGCAGCCAACGAGTGTGGTGCGTTTATAGTCTTTTATCCGACTGTTTTAGTAAGCGTGGCAGGTGTGTGCTCACTGTGGGCTTGGCAGGAACGTTGACTGAACAGGCGTTTAAAAGGTAACTTGTGCTCTGACTTGACGTCACTTTAGAGCACAGAAACGAAGTTACAGCCGGATTATGTGACAATCACACGTGCGTTTTAAAGGTGCATTCCTCCAGACAAGAGCAAGGCTTGAATACAGCTTGCTGAATCATAAGACTACCACTGCGATGTATATTATACTGCTACAAAACCGGAGCCGGCGCTGGAACCACAAGTGACGTTATAACTCGACATGACGCCTGCACAACAGGAGCGCATATGTAATGTTTATGGCTCTGATATAAAATTAGATAGCCAGCACTGCAACCACAATACTTGCCTGCCACGCTGATCACTTGGGTTCGGTTCCTGTTGGGATCCTGACTTCAATTCTTTGCATTCGTTGGGTCAACGCTGCCGAAGTACGTTTTTATTATCTCACACATAAGTTATTTATTGTCCGTTCACGATTCCCTTGAGTACGTATGAACTGCAAATCCCATAGCCGCATACCACGGCCTTTTTTATGCGGGTATGTGCCGCAAATGTCTGAAGCAATATTCTGTTCCTAGTGTGTACTTCAAGCACTTAGTGTATGCCTATTGTACAGACGTCATGTCGAGTTATGAAGTCAGTTGTGGTTTCAGCGCCGGCTCCGGTTTTTTAGCACTATAATATGCCTTTTTCCTTTGTTTTGTTTTGTTTCCCAGGGAGGCTGGCTCATACCCACTCAGGGGGATTGGCCAAGAATGTGTAGTGCAGTTTTTCTGTAATCATTTTAACAATGTTTAATGAATCGGTATTGCAATGAGATTAATGTAAAAATAAAAACAACATAAAGAGAGCAAACTCCTTTCCCTCTCTTACCTCTTTCTCATCTTTCTTGCCCCTTCCTTAATCACCCAGTGTTGGGTAGCCAATTGGATGTCTTTCTGGTTAACCTTCCTGACTTCTCCCTTTTGTTGCTTCCTTCCTTCCTAGTGTATGGAATCTTTCCGACCTTGCTATGCACCTACTATGTGGCCTTAAGGGTGCAGTAACGTGTGTGCCTTTTGTAGTGAATGACTGGCTTTAAACTGTGAAGTCATTGTGATAATCCCATGGTCTGACGCCAGATGGCCATGTACGTTTGTACCACACATTATTACGACAATATTTCATGTTGTATTGTGTAGCTGTATACAGGACGTGTGTGTTTGTAACGCGCGCAAGTTACTTTCACTGCATTTCCAAGCAGAGTAGCTTGTTTTTGCTGTATTCACAAACAAAGGCGTCGCTGTTTAATGTAAAACACAAACACACAGACACTTCCTAGAGGAGCGTGGTTTTTATATGCCATGGGAATCTGACTGTACAATCCGTAAGAAACCGGAAACAATTGACCACGTTTTGCTACACTGTTGAGAGGGATATTACTTTTGGTATGTTTTACAAAGAAAAATTAAGGAAAAAAGTACCTCATAGAATCAGGTACTTAGCAATAGAGAATGATGATGGATGGCCTTTTGATTTGGCCATGATGACTGTCTTGCATAGTATATGGCTCTTTCGAAGGGCTGAATTTCACTGCAACCCTGACAGGGATCCCGCTAGGAAGTCTTTTAAAGAAAGCGTACAAACTTTTCTCGAGGTAGTAAGAACAAATGAATGCGTTTATTCATGTATATAAAGGGTAGAGAAGCCCCACTGACCATGAAGAAATTTTAGGACGTGATATTACAGCAGGGATTCATGGCCATAGTAATTTATCTGTCATGATTGTTCTGTATTGTAATATGTTTAGCTCGTCATGCCGTGTGTGACGTTAAACCAGAGATAAATAAAGATAAGCATGGATGTGTGGTAGAATACCCAATTGCCACGCAAACCACCCGTGTTCGATCCTTACTCAGACCCAGAATTTTTAAGGGCGAAGCTCCCTATGGCGTGACTTGCGCGTCCCCAATTGTCGCTGTGCGTAACCGCCGGTTACACATACACGAGAGAGCGGGTATGTGCCACAGGAGAATGAGAGGGACGATTGCGCGACTACGATCGCGATGAAAAGATGCGAGATGGCGGTACTTAGAGTGTTCACTAAATGAATAGACAGACAGACAAGCAGACGGGCGGGTGGATGCATAGACGAACGGACGGACGCGCGGATGAATGGACGAACGCACAGCCGGACGCACGGACGGACGGATGGATGCAGAGGCGGACGGACCGAAGCAAGAACCGGACGGAAGCGCGGACGCACTGACGGACCACCTCACCCCACTCATCATTATTCACTTCGCGGTTATGCTGTAATTTTTTTATTTATTTTATTTACATCTTCCTCGATTTGTCGGTCACGCAAAGATGATGATTTTTTCGCTCGCAACCGACGACGCTGACACTGACGCCGATGCCGGATTCTCTGCGAAACGAGCTCTTTAACACCATCGCGTTAATACTTCGGCGAGAAATTACTCGAGCCAGATTTGGTTTCGCAAACTCAGTCACCGCGAGAAAACAGGGCGCAGTCTCCCACGTCCTCCGACACTCGGCTAAATGCAGGTAGCCGAGGAATGCCGGCCATACGGAGAAAGTGGGCTGCCCCCCTACGACTGCGTTGATTCGCCAGCAGCCAAGCGACACCAACCAACTTTCTTTCGCGAGTTTGGAAAACGAAGCGCCAAGGGCCTGCGATTCTGCTCCGCGACACTGCTTCTTGGCTGAGCTCTCGCTGCCGAGGAAGGAATCTTCGGCCATGCTATATATATATATATTTCTTCCAAATCCCTGGGCCGACAAGCGCGGCGCGGTCCACAGAGGGCGCGCAGTTCACGGTCCACTGCGCAGCGCTAATACCCAAGGCGCAGAACGAGAGGGGAAAGACGACCGGTTCTTTGCGCAACGTCCGCTCGTATCTCGCGCCGGCCGATGGCGCTCTCCCGGATTCGGCTTTGCAATTAAACTCTCGGGCGTCGCAGACACCGGAGCAAACTCGCTGGGCCTTTGGCGCAGCTAGCGTGAAAGAAGAAGGCCGCTTTAATGCAGCGCCGCGCTCTAGAAACTTCTTCATTTTGTTCCTTTTGTTCTTCGCACAGCCGACACCGTACACAATACCAGAGACAGCAGCCCAGCGGCCATGCAATTAGGACAACCCAATGCACGAGTGCCAGCTTGAAGGGGCAGCTCTCTCGGGGCGCAAACACGAGTTTAAGCCCTTTAATCGGTCGGACTGCGTTTGGCCCGAGGCACACAAACAGAGAGTGAGACGTCAGGCACGGGGATGAGAGCCCCGGGGCTGTCCAGCATAAGCTTCCCTCCGCCATCTTCGTAGACGCGAGCTGATAAGCGGACCAGTCGAGCGGGCTAGCAAGCTCGCGTGCACAGCGAGCGCCGTTATGAATGTTGACATGACGGCGGGGTCGGGCGAGCGAGGAACGCGCAGAGTTTGCGACGAGCTTTGATTGGATAATGCGGCGGCCAATGGAAGCTTCGCCGCGGGCAATCGGAGACGCAACTTGGTGGCAGCCATCGCAGCCTTCCGTCTGCGGCTGTCGTAGCTGGTTAGCCCGGCGACGACATTGCGTCCGGCAGCCGAAGTGAGCTCCGGCAGCTTCTCTTCGGAGAGCCCACGCGTACAGTTTCAATCAGGCCTGGCCTGCGAAGGAATTAAGGTGACGCCCAGAAAAGAAAAACCAAGATGGCAAGGCCGAAGGCGCTAATGGAATACGCCGCCGGTACATGCATTCTGCTTAGCCGGCGTGTCGGCAAATGGAATGAACGTCGACCCCTCAGGGCAGAATGGGGTTACAGGCGTGCCAAACGCAGCCACCGCGCAACTCGCTCGTGCAACGAGATGCCACTCCTACGCTGCGTGATGAGTGAGCGGGAACCGAGCGGAAAATGGAAGTCCGAAACGACGTTAGCCAAAGAAATGGATCGGGCCTTCACTAAATTGGGAGGACGGTGATAAACAGCGTTTCGTTTTTTTTCCAGAAGCCTTGGTTATATATAGAAGGCGCGGTCTCGGATAAATTCAACTTTATATTTAGCCTGGAAACGGCGTCGAAAATATTACGACGCAGCTACATGGAACATGCTCGCGGGGATGCTGAGTGCTTCCTCACGAACGTAACACACAGGTAAACGTTCAGATGCAGAACGTTCGCAGAGACTTAACCACGTGCTGCTAATAACACAATGCAGATACAGTGAAGTTTCACTTTTCAATTTATTTGATTGATGAAAGTTTATTTAGCATGGTGATTGATTATTGAGCACACGCGGGCAATAAAGAAGAAAAAGAAGTCACAGCTGTGCCGCAAAGGCGAAGTAATGAATGCGATAGTAACAAACTGTAAGCTAACGCGCCGAATGGCAAGCTGATCGAAACGTGCCCCGCGTTTCTCACGCACAAAGGACGCACGAAACGTACTCACAGGTACAGATAAACGCGAATAAGCGTCTGAGTTGTTACTTCGCTGTATTCGAAAAGCGCACCGTTTTTGCAAACCGAGGCTGTGCAATGATTGCAGTGACCTTTGTGCGCCTGGTAACTACAACAGAATCGTTCCGACAAAACTCAAAGGCTAGCCAACACATACGATTCTCCCCACTGCAAGATAAGGGCACGCGATCGAGGAGCGTACACCCCCTTATTCTCTACGCGGGCCAAAGTACGCGTGAGAGATGAGAGCCGCCTCGCGCTCACTGCGCCATCTTGCTGAAAATGCTGAAAACACGATAGTTCGGGAGGCCCCCCGGGAGGCCCGCCAGCAGCGGTAAGTGGTAGATATGAATAGCTTGCCGTTTGATCGTTGAAGGAGATACCTTTCGGTGGCTCAACGCAAGGTACTAACCACTATACGATCAAGGGTGCATTGAGCAATTGTTACGAATGCCCAAGTATTGATCAATAGTCAGCTAAGAGCTGACGGTACCTCAATGAATTCTGTGGGTGTATTTTGTGACGCACTTTTATTTTTACCAATATGTAAATATGTAAAATGTGAACACTCTTGATATTCAAAACAATAAAGAAAAAAAAACCTCTCAGTGACTCAGTGATTAACACTTCGCATTGACGACGCGGAGGTCCCACGTTCGATTTTGCGCGCCGGAGTCTTTTTTTTCTGAAATTGTTTTCTTTCTTGCGTTTTCATATATATAGATACGTATATATATATACGGTGCATGACATCGACGCTGACGCCGGCGGCGAAATCCAGCCGAGAGTGTCTATATAACTGCTATCGCAATAAAACAGGCAAGACTAGCATCAAATAAAGGCGATAAAGAAAATAATTGTTATAGAGCTGCCATAGAATTTTTTTCCGAGCCGTTGCCCTCAAAGGTTTACGAGCCCTGAACCTTCCCTCACAACCATTATCAGTCGCTAAGGCAAACGAAGACCACGCAATCAAAGCACTTCCGAAAAAAATAAAAAGCCCGAAATTGACTCGAGAGAAACCTGTCGCAGGACACCGCACATAAAAGCGCCCTCAAAGCCAAAGCACGAATAATTTTGTCTTGGTTCATTTTGAGCGCTTTAAAGTTGTGAAACTGTGCGGCAGCCAAACATGCGCCCCGCTGGCCTTTAGGCCGGCGCGCCTCAAGACACGCTGAGAGCAGAGAGGGGAAGCAAGCAGCGGCGGCGGGCTAATCACCGTGTCCGGGCGCAAGACAGGCCCAGCGCGGTGGCTTCGAGGAGGTGCGCCGCACCTCGGCTCCCCAACTCTCTCCATCCGCATGCGCGCGCCGGCACCGCCCCTGCAGGAGGGGCTTGTCCTAACGCTCCGGAGCCTGCGGCGAAAACGCCTTGCCAGGGGGCAGCCGACAACGAGGAGCTCCGCGCGCTATCGCAGCCTCATTTTTCAAGACGCGTCAGCGCCAGCTGAGTCTATAATCAGGCTCTCTCGAACCGCCGACTTTAACGTCGGGTTCGCTGGGTGGCGGCAGAGCCGGCGGCGTAAAGACACGTGCTCCTTGGTGGCCGTTTCTCGCGTCGCCTCCCTCAGCGCGGCGGCCACTAGCTAGCCCCAGTCCAGCTCGAATTCCTCGCGAAATCACGGACGAGATGTTACGACACCAGAGGTTTACGCGCTTCAAACATGCATACACACGGTAGTAGCTGTATAAACTTGTATTGCGTGAGAAAAAGCGTGAAAATGGCTGTTAGGCACAAATCTTTCTTCACGCGCACATATTCCGAGACAACACGATTATGCCCTTTATTGGGAAGTCCGCTAAATGAGCGTCAGTTTTCATTATTATAGTGCTGGGAAAGTAAACCCTGCACACGAGAAAAAAACAACGACTGTCAAGCCTATGAATGCGCAGCACAGTCACAATGAAAGCTGAAAGAGCGGCCTTTCGAGGGCCTTTTGTCGACGACTACAAGCACACTTGCGTAGTACCCACTACGCCATAAATCTTCGTAATTTTTTGTCTAGAAGGGAAGCGCATACTATCCCATTGTTCGTCACTCTTCGGAAAAGCGTGGTACCCGCTACACACTCGTACGGGTTTATGTGCATTTTGTTGACGTTGTGGCTGACGACGATGGAGAATCATGTCCGTGACTTTTGTAATGGGTTGGAGCAGTAATGACCAACTCGTTACGCATCGTGTGACGCCTGGTTATTTCGTTACTGTTCTAAAACGTTTTCTTACACACGTTAACGCGATTCCTTAACCGACATGAATGCTGTATTGGGTCAGTTTGCAACAAGTTTCGATCACCGACATAACTTGGTGGTAGAGCACTGGGCTGCCACGCAGAGAGGCCTGGTTCGATTCCGGTTCCTGCTTCAGCATTTTTTTATTTATATAGCGTTTAATTATTTCGCCCGATATTGGTTGCAGACACCGCAGAGGTGGCAGCGGACAATTACGGCACCGGAATCGGCCCTTGTTGCAATATCATAACAGTTTTAGCTGTAAAAAATTTACCTACAAATACCGCTGCATCTACTCCGATTATATACAGTACATCAATCACGACAGCAAAAAAAAGGACATTAGAAGTTTTTTTCTCTAAACATGACTAACTTTAGTACTTTATTCGCAAATTTATTCGCAATAAATTATGTCCACGACAGAGCATAAATAACTTTTGGAAGGACATTGCTCGTAACCAGTGTAGCGTTACTATTAAATGTCCAAATTTGGAGACTGTATATACAGGGCGTAGAATGTAAAAACAAAAGTTTTACATCTATGATTGAGAATCGACCATTCTAAAACAGGAGTCAGTTTAAGGACGTTGTGTTTGATTACACGCTAGACAGTCGTGGTGCATATTTTTAAACTTTCATTCTTCTTTATTTGCTGAGGCATATCCATTCCTCTTACTTACCCATAATCTCAGCAGGACGTTCTAGTTCCACTATCAAGGCAAGCTTTGAAGCAACTGCTGTCTTCTCGCAAGAGAGTGTAAGCAAGTATTCTTGGCTTTTCATAATTAAGCTATTTCCCAGCGTTTACCTAACCACTGCCTCACCACCCTTGCCCCCCTTCCCCGCCATCCTGTTATATACGGCAAAGACAAGTGCAACACCATTATTTCTGAAATTATCAGAAACTGCCGCGTGCGAGATAACAATAAATAATTTTACGGAGCGCGAGTTTTGAGTGAACCTGCCCGAGTAATCAAAGCGACAGACCGAGAAGTATACAGCACCAAGCGTTTTTAGAAGTACACGGAAGCATATAAATATTGAAGTCAGCTGTGTGAACTAGGAGGTTAGTTCAGTTAAAATGTTATGTTAGTTCAGTTAAATGGTACCTCCACAGATGAAGGAGGCAACCTCAACCATGACAAAGGTCACTGAATGAGGTAGCCGTGAAGCTATGCTCACGCGAATGGAAAAAGTTGTACTTGCGTCAAATGTCGGAAGATAAAAGAGGTGATCTTTGATCAGCGATTCCTTGTCGTGGAATCGAGGTTGTGTTTTATGTCGGAAAGGCATATTTAAGAAAGGGATACGCTTGAGATTTTAACCTTTTGAGCGTGCACATAACACAGGAACATGAAAGAGAGAAAAAAAAAGTTGTGTGCTCGCTAGAAAAAGTTAAAATATGAATTCGTGCCAACTCGCCCAGCTATCAGTTTTACAAAGATACAATTCGCACGCGGCCATTTTCCTCGTGACGAAAGCCACGTGCCAGTGTTAACAGAACGAAGCGTCAACAATCAGTCGCCTTAGCGCTCGGCGACGCCTGCTCCTCAGAATGTCTGCGATTGGACATGTGGGCGCGCACTGCATGCGAGAGTAAACGACAGTAACACATATATATCGGCGATCAGCTGTTTTCTCTGCTGACGCGACTAAAGCGAGCGTAAGTAAAGCACGCAAAAATATAAGATAACACGGGGCAAGTACAACTTTACACCCCGCAACTGGACGGTCACTGCGGATCAGCCGTGGGCGCGAAGGATGATAACATTACGAAAGGCGGAGGAAATCGCTGGGAGTAACGTCACTTTGCGCGGCGGTACTGGGACTACCGGAACGTCGACCTATCACGTTTCTGCGGTCAGGCCCTCGCTCCAATCAGAAGCAAAGCAACCGTCGAGGAAGAGGAGAGAGAGAGCAGCCTCAAAAGCCCAGCGGCAATAATGCGCACTCATTAGTGTTGGCTCGGCGCGCACTGCTTCTGGCTAATTGGGGAGAGCGCCTGCCGAACTCCGCGAACGCGCGCTGTCGTCTTCGTTCCGGCACGTCGTCCTCGAAGCGCGCAAGTAGCACAGTCTACGACGGGATGCTGGTGTTCGAGCGAGGCTTCGTTCGACTCGGGCTGGTAGTGCGGGCCGCTGGCACGTCGGCAGGCGAATTGGGTCAAACTAAACAAAAAAAAAGATAATAGCGCTCGATATCAACGAGAAAGCACGAGATTCGTGCGGAACCTCTTGGCGAGGGGCTCCAATTAACGGCCGCCGATGCCGACCGGAGCCCGCGCCTGGCGCCGACAGCCACTGACGAAGAGTGAATCGAGTGGCGGAACCCCGACTCTTCCTTCGACGCGACCCCGCCGCTGCCGCCGGGAGTTCGTGTAATCGCTGTCATTCAGTAAGTGTGAGGTGCCTGCAAATCGCTTGAGCGCATCCCGCTGCCGTTAATAGGACCGCGCGCTCTGCGTCTCCGGATGTGAACGAGAGCAGCTATTTCGGTGGAGGACACCGCGACGTCTCTGCCACCACCGCCGAGCGATGGACGCCGTCAGTCAGCAGCGCAACACGTCGCTTTGCTATAGTCTCACTCCACGGCCGGGTTACGGAACGCTGGAGCAGAGTTGGCGCCCTCTTTGAAAAGAAGACAGCGCGAATCACGGGGTCCCCCAGGGGTTCTCTCTACGGGAACTTGTGAGAACCACGCACACCGGCTATGAAGAGATAGCGCGACGTGTTGCGCAGTATATAGCGGTGCGCGTGGCCTACTTGCGCTCTTCAAAAAAGAGCCAGCCTGCGTTTTGCCCGGAGAGAGACGCCTTGGCCAGCCACGAAGGACCATCATTCGCACTAACCGATTGCTGCTGCCCGGAGTGATGTCCGCTGCGTAGCTGTCTCGCCCCTGCGCCAACCTTGCCTCATACCGGGTTTAGTTAAATAAATGTCCGTCTTTGTTTCGACGTGAAGCTTCCGTCGTCCTTGCTTTACGTATACTGACGGTACGAAGCAAGCCCAATACCCACAAACTATAGTAATTCACCCTTCACGCCCCGCCGTGGAGGTCTAGTGGCTAAGGTGCTCGGCTGCTGACGCGCAGGTCGCGGGTTCAAATCCCGGCTACGGCGGCTGCATTTCCGATGGAGTCGGAAATGTTGTAGACCCGTGTGCTCAGATTTGGATGCACGTTAAAGAATCCCAGGCGGTCGAAATTTCCGGAGCCCTCCACTACGGCGTCTCTCGTAATCATATGCTGGTTTTGGGACGTTAAACCCCACATATCAATCAATCACCCTTCGCATACTTAAAGCCT
This sequence comes from Rhipicephalus annulatus, assembly GCA_013436015.1. Classification (NCBI taxonomy): domain Eukaryota; kingdom Metazoa; phylum Arthropoda; class Arachnida; order Ixodida; family Ixodidae; genus Rhipicephalus; species Rhipicephalus annulatus. The sequence goes on from WOVY01004485.1 coordinate 94,256, forward strand.
AATGTTGCATAATTGATAGAGACACTGAAGTGTAAAGTAACCAGTTGGGAATGAGTTTACGTATAACCACGACGATAAAAACGGCAGTAAAATGTGGGGGCGTAAGATTAAGCTTTGTACCTTTAGCCTCAAAAAACGCGCGCTTTATCTCTAACGGGGGTAAATGTACGCACTAGTGTCATTGCAGCACAGCCCAACAAACATACGTCGGTCTCGTTTCAGTAGCTGACCGCCGCCGTCGTCTACATAGCTCGAGTTTTTTTCAGTGAGGATAACGCGTCTTCAAAAAGTGACGCTCATTTTATTTACATAGGTACAAGAGGAATCGTTTCGCCCAACCACTTCACTATATTTTTCACATTATATTTGACTCTATATTTTCACCGACATCCAACAGCCCACTTCACCCATAAATCTTACCATACTGGTTAACGCACAGTCTAGAAAACACATTAAAAACTTGCGAGGTCTCGAAAGACGTTTGAAACAGCGAAGGTGGACAATATTGAAGTCTAACATAATTGCGTCTATAGGTTGATTCCCTGGTCATTAATGGTAACTAACTGCATTCCCAGAGAAGGCAAGCGGGTTATAGGGGAGACAGAAGGTTAGGTGGGCAGATGAGTAAGAAGTTTGCGGGTATAAATTGGCAGCAGCAAGCACAGGACCAAGTTCACTGGCGGAGCATGGGAGAGGCCTTTGTCCTGCAGAGGACGTAGTCAGGCTGATGATGATGATGATGATGATGATGATGATGAGGAGGAGGAGGAGGAGGAGGAGGGGAGGAGGATAGGTTGCTTCTCAGTGAAGAGAGGTCGGAGTTGAACGTCCAAGACGCGACGCGTATGTTCCAACTCCGGAGACACAAATTCGTGCTGAAACCGAGTTTTATAGCACGCCCCATTGATCCCCGGGCACGTCGTCATTCGCGCACGCTGATTAAATGCTGGCTTTGTCCAAGTAACCAGCTTGTAAATGTACGCTTTTCTTGCAATAATTAGCACGTTAAGGCAACGCAAGCAGGAGGTTATTAACAGTGATAGTGCTCCCATCTCTCCGTGTTTTTTTTTTTTTTCGCGGCCGCCGTCATCTCTTTCGTTCTCATGCGTACCCCTGGAACACTCCGTGTAGATGCTTGGGTGAAGCTCAAACTTGCGGCTATGGTGCTTACCAATGCATGCATCCCGACGGTTCAAAACAGTTTTTTACTAATACTGTTCGCGTCTTTATAGACATATGAATTGCTGTTTGCCGCCCATCAGTTCTTACTGCTAAGCTTTGTCATTAAAACTAAGACAAAACATGTCACACGAAAACCAACTGACCCATAAAGACACACGTGCGGTTTCGTGTTAAAGGGGAAAAAACAACAACATGCTTCTAAGCTTCAGACTCGACGGAAAAAAACAATTACCTCTCAGCAGATAAAGGATGCGTTGAATGACTTCACACTACATTACTCTCGAAGCATTTTCTTAGGGATTATACAGCGGACAAACGACATTGTTTAGAGAAAGATTCTGTTTCGTAAAACAGAGGAATTGAGTAAAAATCCTGGTCTTGCGTTAGGTGCACTGTTTACACAAGAAACGAGCGACTGTTTATGCAACCCTACCGGAACGTCCCGTTGAAAATCAAGGAGTGTAAGTTCAAAGGCATCGCGCTGGAAGCAGTTCAGTTCCTTCTTTTATTTATCCTTTTGCTCACTATCTTCTTAAAATGCGAGCGTTACTCCGATTGACTTCGACGCTGCAATAGTAACGTCGACTTCTGCATATACGTTATAAAGAGCCTCTTTGGAATATTTTATATCGCTTGTTAGAGGAGTTACCGCAAGCGCACTTCTGGGAACACGCCAAACTAGTTGCTGTCGGACCTGAACCATACGCAACAAGATATCAGGCGAGACTGACTGCGTCTGGGTTAAGCGCGGCAAACAGTGTCATAAATTAAAGTCGTTCCGGCCGTGATCTTTCACGCTTGCCTTTGTGTCACAAAAAAAGAAGCTGTGTAACTCCAGAAATGCGGCAAAGCGCACCAACACACACACACACACACACACACACACACACACACACACACACACACACACACACACACACACACACGCACGCACGCACGCACATACGCACGCACACACACACGCACGCACACACGCACACATGCACACACGCCCACACACACACACAAAAGGCAGGATCTCAGCTGCCCGTTAGAAAACTCACAAGAAGCACTGTCGCGCTTAAGTATACACTTTGCTGCAGAGCATCGGGGCAGTCGATCAGCATGAACGGGCCACAAGTCTCAAGCCCATGAAGCACTAAGCGCTAGTCAACGTGTGGCGAAGCTGGCGCTTTCGGGCAAACAGGAGAAGCGCGGTGGATGGAAACGGGCGTATGCGGCTGACGTTCGCCAATGGTTTTAACGTGACCTGCTACGCCAACAGCCACTTGCGTGGGGCTGGGAGTTTGTTCGGGCGATTTTCCGCCGCCGTCAGCCACACGCACGCACAGGCTTGCGAGACTTTGGCGGCACGTCGCACCACGGCTCGGCTCAGTCGGAGTGGAGGGCGTCCGGAGAGAGCGCTGACTCGGTCCTTTTGTTCTCCGCCGCGCACGCGTGCCTCTTGCTGCTGGTTTTGTATACATACGAACGACGAGGATCAGAAAGGGGAGGATTTAATCAATAGCTGAGACGCTCTGGCGGGCCGTCCATGAGATGAGGAGCCACGGGCCGCGTTTTGGCAGGGCTCGTTTGGTGGGACGTGATATTACCGACGCGGTGAGAGGAGACAAACAGGTGAATAGACCGAGAAGCTTCCAGGTCCTACTCCCGTACACATTAGTTCAGTTTCAGTCTATTTCGGACATAGTTACATGACATGAAATATGTCCACGAGGCAAGGCAAAAGGAGACCTTGAAGTTTGAAAAAAAAGGACACTGCGAAAACTCACACGGCCTGTACTCTTGTTATGGAATTTAATATTCATATTCGACAGTTTTCTTAACGCTTGCAACGCACATTACGCGGGAGACTTTCCCTCGCTTACTGCTAGAGAAAGTCTTGCCTCCTGCGAACTCTCTAGATGCGCTAACCTGTACGTGTCACGCTTCGGCGAAAACAAGACGCATTAGGGAGCGTTCCTTGGACGTGATACTAACACAACTTTCAAAGTCAGATTTGGGTGCACGTTAAAGAACCCCAGGTGGTCGAAATTTCCGGAGCCCTCCACTACGGCGTCTCTCATAATCAAATGGTGGTTTTGGGACGTTAAACCCCACAAATCAATCAATCAACACAACTTTCAATGTAAATGCTCATGCCGTCATCTGAGCTCGCAGAATTTCGACAAACAGGTAGCCTGCTTCATTACTTCGCAGCACGCTAACATATGCCGAAAAACACGATTACCCACATATTCGAAAAGAATTATTCCTCGTTATGAAGTGTTTAACTCATCGCTAACCCGTAATGTGACGTCTGTTCTTTCGCAGTTTTGCTAGCAATTAACAGTGCAGCAAACATGAGTAATCCAGTCATTTCTTCCTCATTTAAATATAACAGAAGCGCAAAAACCAATATCTTTTCGATGCATTATTTTTAAGTTTTTAAACCACCCTGAGTCTCACTAGCAGATTTTATGATATGGGATAAAGAAGTAACCGAGCACGCTATGACACGCCACGATCAAATATTACTTTTTTGATTGAACGTTACCTATACACAAATAGCACATGAGAAATGAAAGTACAACGTGCTGGAAACTCACACTGTAAACTGATAGCGGCGTGAATAGTCGTCTGCCATCGAGTAATATTATCATAATCGGAGTGCGCCGTCTTTTTGTACAGCAGTCCCTGAGCCTTCCACATTTATCACCAGTGCTCGCGTAAGCTATCAACTAAACTCTACTTTTCGAGTGCTGCACGTAATCTTAACAGAATGATCCGAAATAATCGCGGAGCTTTTCAAGCATTGCGGCACGATTTGCGCCGAGCGTTGCTAAGTTTTCGCGAGTGAGACACGAATACATCAAAACGTTTACAAACGCGCTTGGCAATATGCATCACACGAATGCAGCTCAAAAATTTTCGTTTTACCAGTAAGCTCTCTGTCCTGTGTTCTTTCTATGTCTTCGTGCAAGTCGAGATTTTTTCGTCACGAACTTTTACCAGCATGCTATATCATACCATTGCGAAGGCTTACAGCCGATCCGAGTTTCATTTGACCCTGATAACACAAAGAAGAAAAAAAAGAAGCGCCGACGAAACACATTTCGCGTGAGCGACAGTTTTGTAGACGGCTCGCGCGCACGCTTCACAAACTCAGAGAATTCAGAGCTATGAGAACAAAAGCTGAAAAGCGCCGAGAGGGAGAGAGAGAGAGACCCTTTATTACAAAAAAGAGAAATTTATGGCAGCGTTTATTTACCACTGGCATGCTACTCTCTATAGGAATGGGGAAGGGGACCCAAAGATTTCAGTAGAGAGAAAAGAAAATTATGGGGAAAAAAAAGTTGGGACCAAGTTAACCTGACAAAACTATATTTACAATTATGGTATCCGGAAAATAGCCGAAAAAATAATAACACCAATCAAGATGAATGAAAATCACCAAAAAAAAAATACCGCGGAGACTACGGAAGAATAAGGTGCCGTGGGGGGTGAGGAAAGGCCGTTTCGTGGGCGCAGCGAAGTTCGGCAGATCGAGGGCCCGCCAAAAATAATCAGCACGCGTCCGTGGGCGGAGTGCGCAACAGAGCCAGCTCCTTGCTTATGCCGGCAAAGGAACATGAATAATTATGCCCGTCTCATCAAAAGAGTGCGCGCGCCCTAATTGCGCCCCCATGGCGGACGAATTTGCGATGCGGGTCCACCGTGCGCGGCTTGGCTTTTATCCCGGCTAAGAATGCCGAGGCAGTGTGCTGCAGCGTTCGGCATCAGACAAGAAGAAAAATCGCACGGTGAACGATTCAGCCGCAACACAAATGCTTTCGGACGCCATTCGTACTCAAAAGTATTTGCTATCGATCAGATCGAAAGAACTTAAGGCGTATTCATATGATAGTGAGAAACAGAGACTGTAGTGCGTATCATCTCGCTAGGTCCCGTTAAGCCCACATAGCTTTAGTGAAATAAATGATGTGCATGAAATGAGGCGCTAAACTACACAAAATAAATAAATAAATAAATAATGGACGGAAAAAGCACCAACCGAAATATTTTGCGGCAAAAAGAGCCTATTTTTGAACATGGCAGTTCTGTACGTGTTCCTATTTTTCGAATACTTTTCGAGCCAGCTCGTCTGTCTACATTATTATGATCTTATTTTGCGAAAGTTGTCTTTTTTGCACTGTCAGAAAGCAGTAACGTGAAGCTAACTTGCGCAAAGAAATGCGAATCGAAGGATTAGCAAATTGTTGCAAATTTTTCTATCAAATCATGCAAAATATCGGTCTACTTCCACTTTCATTGGTGCAGTAATGCAAGAAAAAGACAGAACCATCCAAATCATGTAGATGTAAGTGCGTAATTTCATTTTTTGCACGGGTTGTTCATGAAGTTCTGGCCTCAGAAGTGTGGCAGCTTGGGCTAGTTGTCTCCTCTATATATTTTCGCGCTCTGCGCAATAAACTCAGTTGGAAGTTAGCGCTCGTGTCTTTCGTGTCCTTCTTGTCTCTGTGTCGTCGTTTTGCTCTCGCGCTATAACTATCGTCTGGCCTCAGAGCTAACCAATACCTCGGCAAGACCTGCAGTACGACTCTCGGAGCCTGAAAAGATACAGACTTTGTACGGGGTTCATAGTTTCACAATACTCAATACATAAACCACAACTTTACGCACAGAACGCACAGAAATTAAGGCATCTTCACACTGTAGTGGTGCCAAGCCTCAAGGGAGTGCGTAGATGGGAGGTCTTCTTTATTTCTATTTTTTTCTCTCTTAATAACAGTCTTTTAGTTCTAATAAATATTGTGTCTAACGAAGAAAACTGCCCCCTTAACTCTTTCATGCACAGAACTACATTTTTGGCGGCAAACATATTTTTATAAAAAAATAATTGAATCTCTTGCAGAAAACGATTTTCTTGCAATAAGCGACAATTTGGCAATTTCGGTTCAAATATAACGAGGTGTTAACTGGAGGTGACCACCATGAAGTAATGGGCTACTGGTAACTTTTGGTGGAAGTACAGCTCTTCATTTTTATAGTCACCAGCATTAGCTACTCATTCATCATGCTCTCTTGCACTATCTGCATAGCAGGAACAGCACATCCTTGTATATCTATAAAAATATCTCGGTTCTAGCGCGCCTTGAGGACGACGGCAGTCGGAAGAAAGCAAACAAAGTGGCGTCATCTCTGTCGGATTCACGAAAGCTTTAGAATAGGCACCATTTAAAACCGGGCACGTAGGGCTCACGTGTTCAAAGAGGGGAAAAAAATAAAGAAAGGTGGAAAACTGTTGTGACCACTATGCTGGAAAAGGTTGAATCGGTGTAAAACAAAATTAGTATGGCAGAATAAGATGGTTTGACGAATACGACTCGCTACCCGCCAAAGTGGTCTAGTGGCTAAGCCGCTCGACTGCTCACCAAAAGGTCGCGGGACCGAATCCTGGCCACGGCGGCCACGTTTTCGATGGAGGCGAGAATGCTTGAGGCCCTTGATTAAATTTAGGCGCACATTAAAGAACCCCAAATGGCCAACATTTCCAGAGTCCCCCAATACGGCATCTCACATATGGCGGCTTTAGGACGTTAAACCCCCGAATTATTATTGTAATTTTTACATGCTGGTCACGGCATGAATAATGTCCCAATACCGTCGCGTACGTCGTCAAACCCTTCCCGCCAGACGAGTGGCACATACCTGTGGGCGGGCATGTGTCACAGGTATGCGGGTATGTTCTACAGGTTATTGACAGTTGAAAAATATTCTAGGCCCATGGCAGAACGTTAGACTCTACAAAAGCGCTGCTGACATTTTTATGGGCCACAGGCTTGAACGAAACGTTGTAAATAGTGCAGTGCGTGTGAGTGACTTCATGTTTATGTGACTGTTATGCGTGTATGTAACTGTATGTCTTGTGTTTTCATCATTGTATATACCATTGTCATCAACCGGCAGCTGGAGTAGCCTGTCAGGTGAAAAACCAGGCAAACTTCTCCAGCTCCCCATTAAAATAATTCGAGAACTCTCTTCTCTCTGACAGTTAATCTACACCCAGGAACGGTGAGACCAGACACGAGTAATTTTAACGCGCGAGCGTTTAGAAAAAGTCGACATCAATGGCGCTGACCTCACGAATGCAACGAATAAATGTTAGAGTCCCAGCAGGAATCGAACTCCAACATTCCGCATGGCAATCAAGTATTCTACCACAGAGCCATGTCAGGTCCCGGAACTACTTTTCAAGTAAACTCCAATGTTTTTTTAAACGTCAATTCCGGTAGCACAACTAGTTATCCAATTAAAAAAAACATTACACATGTACTACCATAATACAGCTGTCACGTCGGGTTGACGCCAATCGTAGTTAGGCGCCATTCGTTAAGGTTGGTTTATGTAGCCATGTCTAGGGCTACCACCCTCGCAAACATTAGCGCTTCATATCAGCTAACCGCTTCTGGTGTAGCTAACATCCATGTTGCTGTTGGCATCGTTACCGCAACTCTGAGCAACTGGTTATATAAAACATATGCGGGGCCTTAACGTATGTCTGTGCGTGCATTTGTACATGTTCTTATCGCCCCTTCGTAACGTTACCCTATATAAAATCTTACGACACAGTCACTTTCCATCGACATGTTTCGCACAAAATCGATTCCCAAGGTACGTGGGATCAGTGAGACTTTCTTTTTTTAAGAGATGAAAAGAAAACGCTATTTGACCTTGCGTCGATACGCATGCTAATATGCCATTACGTGCGGAAATATAAAACATTTTATTTGCGGATCAGTTTCAAAAACTACCCGGTCGCAGTCTCATGGTATAATGTCTAACGTTCGCGTGACGGAGGCCCCAGGTTTAATACAGATAGACCCAGCCGGCGGCACGCTTAGAACGTCAGCGCTTGATTGGTCATAAACGCCAGCGTCCCTGAAGGGCGAATTGGTCGGACCGAGCTGCAGCGAAACAACAGCGTCAAATGGTAGACCCAGGTCTACAGTAGAAAGAGGAGGAGGCAAAATCCCAGCGCTGGGAGTCGGACGCACCGCGCTAGAAGCAGCAAACAGTAGAAAAACAGCAGAAAAGAGATGGTATAACAAAAAGCAGATAATGACAAAACTCTGATATCAACAGCAAACGAAAAGAAATGTACATAAAATATCGCATATTCACACAAAAACAACACGAAAAAGCAGAAAATAGCAGACAAACACATGCACCGACTACAGAAGAATATGAGAGAGCAGGGACACAAGGGAAACCACTGGCAGATCACTGCTATGCAGTTCGTACACATTTAACTTCGGGGCGCGCGCGTGTGCTGCCTAATGTGTGTTCATCTCTCTTCCCTCTCTCCTCTCTATCTTTCATCTCCCCCTCCCCCTGCCATGTGCAGGGTAGCAAACCGGCTGCCTACAGGCAGGTTAACCTCCCTGCGGTTCTTTTCCTGCTATTTTCCTTCCTTCCTTTAACTTCGGGCGCAATAGCCTCGGGGACTTTTCGTAACCTCTCGCATGCTAATAACAAGGTAGACTTGTCGGCGCCGTAGAGGAGGAGTTACGCAAATACGTAGCGGCACTCTGAATGCGCTGCTCAATCAGAGGGCCGTGTCTCGCGACGTGACGCAAAAGCTAGCGCAATCTATGGCCGGAGGGAACTCGCCAGCCACGAGACGGGTTCAGGGTGTGGCGGTTTCGCGGGGCGTGGGCCCGACAAAGCTAGGTAACACGCACGCTAGAAGAAAAAAAAAGCTGGCGACAAACATACAAGTACAAACTAGACATAAAAAGCGACGACGGACCATAAGGCAGCCGAAGCTGCACGGTGCACGAATATCTCGTTCCGCCTTTAAAGAGAACATGGATGTACAGTGAAACGATGCTTCACTTTTGTAGAAAACGGGCAGTTCTCAACCGAGGAACGTAGTTGCCAGTCGTATAGACACACAAGTCTATGTAGGATACATGCGAAACACCCGAAATACAACCGGAACACCTGGAACAGACCCTACATAGAACATAGGGTAGGGCGAAACGTCTCAGGAAGATAGCTTTTCGCCATAATGAGCTGGCTATATCTTCATAAAGTTGGCCATTTCTCGCAAAAGAGGGTTTTCCTGCATGCATTTGTGAGCGCGAGCGGCGTTATCAGGAAAGGCGCCATACGGTATGCGTGGAAACTTGCTTATACCATCCCGTGCTTTTTCCCCATGATTCCTAGTTGTCACACCCATCGGCGCGTCGTGTACAGGTACAGTGAACTTCAATTAGTATTTAGAACGCTGTAAAGTGTTCCAGAAATCTTCTAGAACACCATGGCGCGGCCGCCGTACGCTTCTCCGCGATTCCACGCTTCTATTCTGAATGCGATACCTGTCGTGGACTATACTGTTACGCAAAAATCTGGCGATCATCAACGCAGCCAAACGCGTAGAAAAAGAACATGGCGTCGGCTCTGTGTACAGCTTCCCAAGAAGGACGCTGAGTATTAAAGAATGGGTCAACGCCAGGGCCGTGGTGCAATAGAAGCGCTCGGAACGCGATGAGTTTGAAAATGGGCATATGAAAATGCGGAGGCGGTGCTTTAATCAACCTAAATACGAACCACGGAAAAATAAAAAAAAATAAAAAATTTCCCACGCGTTGTGGTGAAGCCTGTTCATGAAGTCAACTTGTCTATCAATATTCTCAAGAAGATATGGTGAACTCATCAAGTTTTTTGTTCAAACATGTATAATATAATACCCATATTTCTAAGTTCGATATGACTGAGTTTCATAATTTTCAATGTTTGCTATCAGCTTTCCAACACCGCGGCCAACATTCAGAAAAGAAGAAAGTGGGGCATGCAACTATTGGCGCCAATAAACAAAATAACGAGCACAACAAAATAGGAATAAGACAACACAATCGCCGGCTGTTATCTGAATAAGCGGCCCGGAGTGGGGGAGGAGGAAGTAAACTGATAAACTCATTTGTGGACGTGCAGAAATGGTAGCCCGACCTGTCACTTCAGCACACTTAGAGATAGTTTGCGCTTGTGTTGTCTGTCTTCGCATGTTGCGCAGGTCTTACCTTCTTTTACGTTGATTACTTGTCAACTATAGTTCGAATTATGACTGGGACCTAACGTCCCATAACCATCATATGATTATGACAAATGTCGTAGTGTACAGCTCCGGAAATTTACCAACACCTGGGGTTCTTTAACGTGCACCTAAATCCAAGTACACGGCCCGTATCACTTTCGCCTCCATCAAAAATTTGGCCGCCTCGGCCATTCTATGCCGCTACCAACTATATAGTAGCTTGCAATGAAAAAAAAAGTACAAGCTCCTCACACAGCTGTCACTGTGCCGCGCCGAGAAAGTTCGCATTGAGGCTTCACGAAATCGCATTCGTTCAGTTTCGTGACGTCAGGCAATCTGATTGATTGATTGATATGTGGGGTTTAACGTCCCAAAACCACTATATGATTATGAGAGACGCCGTAGTGGAGGGCTCCGGAAATTTAACGTGCACCCGTCAGACAATCTGAATGACGCGATTAAGTGTACCCGTATACGTTCGTGACATTCTCTTTAAGTCGGTAACTTCAACGTTATAACGAATAAAATGAGAAATTCTGACATCATTCTTCAGCTAAAGGTCATATTTTACTTAGCAACAACGATCTTGTAGTTTTAGATTTGTGTGATCATATTTGCATCCACACACGAAAAGTTCTAATAGCTGAAAATAAAACAAGCTGGCACGACCCCTCTATACATACGCGATTGACAAGCATGGGGGTGTTGAATTGTAAGCGACTATACGGCTACCCTTTCTGTTGGTATACTTTCAATTGGAACCCAATGACGCCCTCCTGCTATTGCCTCTTATGTCCGCGTCATCGCTAGTGACCAGCTCAAGATAACGTATACCACTAACTTGCCCCCGCACTCTTCCGAAGCTCCCTGTAGGCGACCATGCGCGTCGGTTGCCCACGAAATCGCCACGAGCGCGTTGGCATGCCTTCTTGCGAAACAATAATTGACAACGCCTGTTGGAATTTCTCACGCAGATATCTCTCTCGGCTTGCGCAGCCTCACAAATACGCGCAGTTTAAGGATGATAACTAGAGCGTGTGCCCGCCTCCTCACACCACTTCAGGCAGTTCAACCAATCTGCATACATTCGAACATTTTCTCATCATCATCATCATCATACATACATTTTCTCCTTACATTTCTCCTTATCATTTTCTCTAATACATTTTCTCCTTATCCCCTGAAAGCATACAGATACCCGGAACCACCATCATGGCACTCGCCATCACAGTAGCGGTCGTTAATGGAATACAGGGAGCGCACGGCTGACTATATGACAAGTGTCGTTTTTCGTGCCGGCCAACATGGTGTCTTACACCAGGAGAAGACGTTACTGTTGATCATCGATACTGTTGATCTCGTGAGCAGCTTTCGCGCAATCAAACGCTAGAGCATTTCAAATGTTACTGTAAACTTTCCGTTATTGCACTCTCTGTGAAAGGTCGGAGTGGCACGAGGAAATAATGGACAACCCGTGCTCAATAACTAAAGAATAAAATAATGAAGTTATGTTCCTATATTGTCCTTGAGATTACAATTTCATTTCTTCTTCTTCTTCTTCTTCTTCTGCTTATTATTATTATTATTATTATTATTATTATTATTATTATTATTATTATTATTATTATTATTATTATTATTATTATTATTATTATTATTATTATTACGACTGACGCTTTGAATTTTTGTCACATCATTGTAACCCTAAATTGCCCTAAAATAGAAACATCTCAAAAGACAGAAGATAAAAACTGACAAGAAGATAAAAACTGACGAAGACTTCGATATTGTCGAATTTTTCCCAATTTAGCGTTGCTATGACAGCGCTTCTGAAAACGAGATAAGGTTACTCACGTTTGTACGACAAGAAAGACTTCTCCACTTGCAGCAACAGCTTTCATCTATAGAGATAGATGCTTGTGAGGCGCTCAGCTAGAAAATAACAAATGGCGCGCTTTTCCCATGAGACCACACACGAACATATACTGTGAAAACTACATATGATACGAAGATGAATCTCTGCTCGAACAGTTGTACGGCTGAAAAAAAACAACAACAAAAAAAACAAACATCGGCGTAAGAATAAAACTATGAATGGCCTTTCTCAGAAAGGACCATGCAACTACTGAAACAAGTATACTCTGTGTGTTGCGCGGTATATCATGACGGTGGATATCGAGTGCATCTTCCCACCAAGAAGCTCGATTCTCGGCAGAGGAGGGCAACGGATTACTCATTAATGGAGGGCCCAGTGTCCGATAGAGCATCGCGATTGGGAACAAACAGCGGGGAAAGGCGGCAAGCGGAGGCTGCAGCTGGCCGGCAAGAAGAAGGGAGCTCGTCATCGACCCCGATGCCACGGCTCGGCACGTGCGCTCAGTTCTCCCTCTTGGAAAACGCTATTCGTGGACGGGACGTGCACTTGCACTGGCCGGCGTAACCGTCGTAACGGCCTGTGCGGTCCCGGACCACACCCAGGGTCCCACGGGAGCTGGCCCATCTCCTCCTCGTCGCTAGAGTTATAAAAGAAGGCCCACAGCGCAATCACGTCCTGGACAGAAAACGGGGCGGGATCTGGGCTCCGACCTGCACTTTTTGCCCGAATATATCCTGCGCGTGTATAAGCGTACTCTCTTCGAAACAGGCGAGAAAAGTGCGTAACGACGTGCTGTGGGGAAACTCGGCGAGTTTGAGACGAGTTATGGTGCGCCACTACCCACGATGCGCTGTTTTTTTTTTCCCTCCTAGTTTGATGTTAACTGCGATCGCGCGAACATGTGGCGCGATTCACGAAATCACCGCTTCCTGACATTAGTATAGCCCCCCCCCCCCCCCGCAAGACGTGGAAATACAGGGCGTTCCTGCCTTCTTTTATGGAATGCGCCTTTGACACGTTTCTCTAGCACGAGCTTTTGAGAAATACTAATATTGGCATTGTGACGCGGGACCACAAATAGAAATTAAAAAAAAAAGAAGCGGGAGTCACAACACGTATTAGTATAGAATTAATCTTATCAGAAGAAGGAAGGAAAGATAATTTTAAGGGCTCCTTTTTTTGTACGGCTTGGCATCAATCGAAACAAATCGATATCAATACATATTCATTGAGACCTTATCAGCAGAGTAAGGCGAAAGCGAGAGCTACATTCTCCTGAAGAAAATAACGACACACTCTTAAATAAAAATTTGTAACAAATAAGACTTAGCTCGGTTAACTAAGAAACGGAGGCCCTTCTCGAAATACATGACCACGATAATGCCACAAAGAAGCCTCGCTGCCGTTGCATTAAAATATTCTTAAAAAATCCAAAAGGAAAAAAAAGCCAGAAATTCCGTCCACCCTTTTCTCCATATTCTTTCACCATACCCAAGTGCTTGTCATCTGCAGAAGCTGCAGAAAGCTCACGGGAGGCTGCGAAACGCCTTCTTCGTCGGCTGCCGGCTCCTCTCATTTTATTTTTTTTTCCTCCGAGGTTTCACCAAAACTCAGGCGGGTATGCGCACCGCAAAAAGCGATCGGAAAACCTCGGCTCCTGGAACCTGTCCTCGACGTCTTTCGAGTTCGAGAACCGTACACTTTTATGTGCGCATTTATTTACTCTTTACCGGGTGGCGCGCACCGCATTCCACGCGCAGGAGATAGCTGGCCGAAACATAGGGCCTGCAGAACTTCACGACGCACACCTGCCTGTGAGGTCTTCAGAAAGCAAGAGAGGCACAGACGCTGGCAGAGGAAAAGGCCAGCAGCATTTCGCCGCTTTTAAAGCCTGTTTTTCATGCCGCAGTGGGAGAACGGCGCCGCACTTTTTTGCTTTGCCACTGTCCTTCATCCAGTGCACGCACGCACGCACGCACGCACGCACGCACGCACGCACGCACACACACACACACACACACACACACACACACACACACACACACACACACACACACACACACACACACACACACACACACACACAAAACATGCAGTGGTGCAAAGGTCATTTTACGGGCGCCGGGCGCCGTTACTAAATGAGGTGCCGTACCCACAAAACTGATTGTGCTCACCCAAAGCAAAGAAAACCCACAAAACTGATTGTGCTCACCCAAAGCAAAGAAAGTTTGGAACTCACACTCTGCGAGTGGTCTGCCCGAAAAGTGAATCAGTACAGCGTTCAGAAGGCTTTATAACAAATACTTTCTTAAATATTGGAAAACTCCTTCGGTCTAGTGCAACACACGACAAAACTAACGTTGAAAGTTGGAAAAGTTCATAAAGGACCAAAGTTCGCCTTTGAATATTCCGCTTCACGCGTCGATAAGGTAGTTTATTTTTTTTTGTTTTGAAGGTAGGTTAAAACAAAGTTCCAGAAGACCGTATAGGGCCACAGCATCAGAAAAGAGAATCAGAAAAGCGCTTCAAAAATTGTGGTCAGTGCAGGAATTGCACAAGAAAAAGAAGATGGGCGTCCGCACACAAGGCGCGCATCTCTTTGTTTCGCCTCGTCGCGGTAGTCGTCGTCCACCCGTACCATGATTCTTTTTCTTTTGTTAAGAGAACGGTGACCGTTGCCGCACACGACTGGCCGGCTCCGCAGTCATCGAGTGTTCTTAATTAAGAAAACCTCGGGCAAAGCGCGCACACGCGTTCTGTTCCAGACGAGTTGCCGCGGGAAAGAGCCGGAAGCACCGGCGGGAGCGCGCGTAATGGCGGCGCAAATAATTAAATCGTTTCTCGAAAACTGCGCGCGACTCGGACCCTACACAGCCAGAAAGCGAAGACGAGCGAGCAGAAAGAGAGGTTCATTATAAAACAGTCGGACGGCGGCTGCGGCCATTCTCGGAGCAAAACGGTGGCAGCTGGACGGGAGGGAGGGCGCAGAACCGAACGTTATACTTGATGCCCAAGAATTTTCCCCCACCGACATATGGGGGGGCACGATTGAGCGGAAGTTTTAATTGCTCCACAGAGCGCACGGGGGGGGGGTAACGTTTCTCGGCTGTTGCGCAAATATACGCCGCTGCAGATAAATTTTCAAACGGAGAGCAGTGCTATAAACAGCGTAAGACAAATATTAACGCGAAATTCAGGGTACGTTTTTCGTCACAACAACGCACGAAAAACTGGACACTTCGCCTCACTCACAAACAGCGCATTTTGAAGCGAGTATACCTTTGTGCGCGCAGTGAGACGGCGTCTGCACTCGGCACTCTCAGTTTATAAATCGAGTGTAGCAACATGTATACAGCTTTATTGCGACAGGTAATAGCTTTGCATCCGGAATTGAATTTGAAGTGGCGGGATTTCGTTTCCCCATCTCGAATGGAGCTCGAAATACGGCGCTTAGATTCCGCGCGCTTATTCTCACCCTACGACGACCTCAGAGGCAAGGTGGCTACACGTGTTGACTGTATACATTCGCGCTATTGCATATCCACGAGAAATTTTCTGCAAACATTCGTGGATTATTTTCATACTTTAGGATTTGGTTAAACTCGCTCAAGCGAACAAAAAAAAAAGAAAACACACCAACAACAAAACGCAATAAATTGTACGACCGAAAGCTCGGTACCGCGTCTGTAACATCTTGGTTTCTGCGCTAGGGAAAGACCAACATGCACGTTAAAGAACCCCAGGTAGTCGAAATTTCCGGAGCCCTCCACTAGGGCGTCTCTCATAATCATATGGTAGTTTTGGGACGTTAAACCCCACAAATCAATCAATCAATTTTTCTTACGGAGCAAAAATCAAGTCGGTCCACTCGCCCAACGACAAGTTCTTACTTAGTACCACGTATTGCAAGCTTACCATCTAAACACAGCCAGGTTTCCCCGACAGGTAATCGTAGCATACAATTCTTCGCTGTTAACTTTCCCATTTCGGCGCACACGAGTTCTCAGGCACGCACCAATGCGAGAGGTCGATCCTGTAGTCACGCTAGACGTGCTTATATTTCGAACGTGCCACGTACTATTATAAAGATGGCATGCTAAGCCTTTTGTATTTTTTTTTCAAGGAACGAGCGAAGGCTGACTCGTGAACCACGGCATGCCTGCTCGAGTGAAGCTTTCCCGCAGTACGAAGACAACGAAAGTCGCGCGAGCGAGCTTTTTATCGAAACTTTTGGCCAATAACTTCGAAAAATCCCCTTTGTTTGTATCAGACTTCCCACAGCTAAAGTTCCCTTGGAAGAACAAATGGTGTTCATCAAGAAAGGAAGAAATAGTGATTACCAGGCTGCGTTGTCGAGTCCCCTCATTGAACTTTTACCTTCACAGGTCGGGTCTGGCACAGTCGCCTTTGTGCCTTTATTGTAATGAGAGGTAATCTTCGGAGCACTTCTTTTTGTAATGCCGAAAATTCAAAACTCAAAGGGAAAATCTACTAGAAGAACCCCTACGAAAGTTGGGTGTAAACTTGACACTTCCTGTGATTCTTTCATTTGGCGCAGTCGCATTTGGATTCAGCCACAGGAGCGTTTTTACCGCTGTTACAAATTTCTTACGAGGATCTAAAAGATTGGAATGCTAATAATAAGTAACTTCAGTTGTTTTATGCATATTTTTTGTATGTTTATATGTTTCCTTTCCAAGGTTTTTTTTAGAAATTTAACACCTTTTTATTATTACCTATATTACCTAAGTAATCGAACCCTCACTTTCAAGAAGTGAAATAATTTGAAAAGCAAGGCACCGTCCCATTCATGGCCTATCCCCCTAGGTGGGTTGCGCCAAGATGTTGAGGAACCAACCAACCAACCAACTTTTGCGCTCTTCTCTTTTTTTAAAGTGATGAAAAAAAAACACACCAAAAAGAAGGAGCAAGAGAGAAAAAGCGCACGATGGCACCACCGCACTAATTATAGGCTAATGATTGATTATGCGTGGCCGCGCTTCGTGCTTAATGGTCACTAATAGGCGCGTCGGCCGAGACCACAAGGCGACGCGATTCATTAGGACCTTCGAACTTCAAGCAGGGCGTTTTCGCCGCCGATGAAACAATAGGACGACACGCGACTGACCATGTCTGCCGTCACAAGGGGTCAGCCGGACGCAGACGGCAGAACACGCGGACGTGAATTTACTGACGACGAATTCTTTCAGGCCTCTTTAGTGATCACATCCTCCAGGGAATACGCAATTAAATGCACACCAAGCCTCTCTGAGAAAGTGAGAAATTAATTCGCATGTCTTTGTTGGGCTACAGCTATTTAACAAAATATTTGTATATGATTTTTTCGCTGATTGCGCTTAACTAATCGCTATCGCAACTTCGAATTGAGCATGTAAGTGTTTTTTTTGTCGCAACTTCGAATTGAGTATGTAAGTGTTTTTTTGTTGGTACTTCGAATCGAGTATGTAGGTGTTTTTTTTTTGTTGGTAGCCGCAATGGAAGTAACCGATTCCTGTATGAACTAAAGCATATTAGCTCAATACTGGCGTGTGCTTTGAAGTAACGAGTGTATTATTGATTACCTATTCCCTGAAAAATTTAGACATTTCTTAACGTTCCCACCGTTAAATGAATATGATCTTTTTTTTTTGATAATGAGTTCATCTCAGCCGAATCTGTGCAGCGTCACGCAATAATAAACGGAACTACTACGGCTTCTGCCCCGCGAATAACCCATGAAAAGCACAGAGAAAATTCGGATATAATGATGTGTGTTTGTGTTCGTGCGTGCGTGCATATGTGTGTTAAACAAATTTAAAATAAAGCTACACACAATTCAAAATCAGGGCTATAGTAGGTTCTTCGATTCGTGATCGGCGCTAACAGAACATTTTCCTTCTTTCCCATTTTTCTATCGCAACGCGTAATCGTAGCGCCCGTGGAGAAACTCTGCCGCAGTGGACATTTTCTCGTGCAAACTCAGTTTCGCAACTCCCTTCGGCCATGGTTGAAGAACGGGTTCCAGCCGTGGTGTCACCCGTTCCCGCCCCGAGCTTTAAAACGACCAGCTCCCTTTATCTCCTCGGCACCGGGAGTTAAGACTGCGCCAAACGGGGCTCCTGCGCGAGGGTGTTATGTTTCGAAAGCCGTCGTGAAACGCAGCCGGCACAGCCGCAAGCAGACGATCCAATCCGAAGTTACGACAGAGTGTCGTATACCGTACTTACACGGTATACCTTCGCCTGCAAAGCGAGAAAAAAAAGTGTCACTATACGTGGGTGTGAGCTCACTCAGAAGGGGCGAAACACTGTGCTATGTACACGAAAGTGCCCGTGCGTAGGGGGAGGGGCAGCGTACGCATTTAGTGGGCATCGGCAGCGGACACCAGCCCATCGGTAGAGCTGGGGAGACCGCGCCGCGTTGTAACAGGAAATCGATGGCGGCTGATCGTAACGGCAGGGGGATCGTAACTGTGTCCCCGCCGCGTTCGTTGCTTGGACCGCCAGTTTGGGACGGAGGCGAAGGAAAAGACATTATGGGCCACTGGGCGCTGAACAGCCCAGTCAAAGCATGCACGAAACTCGGGAAGAGAACTAACTGCACCTTGCTTAAGCGAGCACTGACGCGAATTTGGTAAATGTTTCTATCGTTGCTCTCAGAGAAAAAGATTGGTGTCGGGAACGTTAAAACGCGCATCCAGGTGTTTCGGAACGCGTTTATTATATACATAAGTTTAAGACCACTAGCTTAAAACAGCACTTTCTGTTTCGATTTCACGGGGGCGGTTCTGCAAAGTGATTCAGGACTAAGTAACGTGAGGACATCAACAATATATAGTGGCGCACTACCAGCAGCTCTTTCGCCGCAGTGGTCTAGCGGCTAAGGTACTCGGCTGCTGACCCGCAGGTCGCGGGATGGAATTCCGGCTGCGGCGGCTGCATTTCCGATGGAGGCAGAAATGTTGTAGGTCCGTGTGCTCAGATTTAGGTGCACGTTACAGAACCCCAGGTGGTCGAAATTTCCGGAGCCATCCACTGCGGCGTCTCTTATAATCATATGGCGGTTTTGGAACGTTAAACTCCACATATCAATCAGTCATCAACCAGCAGCTCGGTCACCTGCTGTCAGTTTCACAGGATGCACGCAAAGTGCGATGAATGAATTGTCGTCCACTGACTCCACAGTGATTACAGCGATTTGTAAAATGCACGAGCAGTGCTGTCTGGTCACGACAATGTCCACTGAGCTGGCGCTGTCTTGCATATTCTCGATGACTAGGAAACAAAGCTAAAATGCGTCATGCGTATTTCCGGGTAACGGTGTGTGCACAGCGTTAAAACTGTAGGCCAAGGAAACAAAAAAAAATGCCCCGGTTGCGATATCTCGAAATCGTGTCGATACTCCATTAAAGGTGCAAAAAGGTTTCCGCGTGCAGCAGCCTGTACGCGGCACTTCAACTATGCACAACGCGAAATCACTCTACAAAACGTTGGCGCAAAGAAATACGGCCACTCCAGTGCACGAAGCGCTCTTAGTGCCATCTGTCGCCCCAATAATACAAGGAAAGCGGCAATTGCCCAGAATGTACAAAGGTATGAGCCTTCTACTGATCTCAGCTGGCACAGCGCGTGACCACGCCCGTTTGATCAAAGTTCGCTGTAGTTGCTAAAGCGATGCAACCCCCCTCCCCCGCCCCCTACCGACCACTGTCCTCCCTTCATGCTCCTTCGATAGACAAACCCGGCCGCCGCGTTAGATCTCTGCGTAAGCCGCGCCCTCCTGCAGCCTTCGGAAGCTTCCACAGGCAAATAAAATACACGACGCGCACAGCGATGCTATCGATTGAAACTTTATACGGAACACGACGGCGACGGCAAAATGCGCCTCGACTGTTAGTGCACTGTTTGCGCAATATTACATTATGTGAACAGCTGGCCTTTTTTGTTCTCTAACCACGTGGCTATGTGGTGGTGTCGGTGTAGCCACGTCAAGTCAGCGGTGAAGCCACGCTAGCGCCTCGTATAAATGTAGAACTAATCGTGAACGGCCGGCGTCCGTACTATATAACCAAATGAGTATTCAGTCGTGTGAGAGTACCAAAACTGTGAAATTGTAGCCGTTGCCTTGTTGTATGTGTGTCCGACTTACCACGCTGCACGAACGTAAACTCAATAGGCTGCAGCATTACAACGTAGTATTTCGGAAGATCAGACAAATTTAAACACCAAACTTTTAGTTCGGAACGTCGATGAAGTAGAGTCATGCACAATGTGAATGCGAACAACGCAGGGTCAGTAATGCACCATTATTTCATTTCTATTTTCACTAGTATACGCTTAATGTCAGTGTTTTTTTTTTACGGTCTCGAAAACCTTTTTCGGTAATGAGCGGTCAGAGATCATAGTTTGTAGGGTTTGCTCAGAAAACCTCCTCGTCATGTCTTCTTCGCGTCTCATTTGCGCATCACTGCACATTCTCGAACGAATTTTTATATGCCCTGCTTCCAGTGGTGCCGATCATCTCGAATGATACACAGTGTTTATAACGTTGGCATACGTGGCAGAGAAGAAAAGACTAAGTGCAAGAAATGCGCACGCATGCTTTTTTTTAAAAAGGTGTAACTACACGACATTGAAAATTGAACAATTGCACAATAGCACGGCCTCTTGAAATAATTTTTAACGATACCGCCCCTTGCGTCAAGCTGGTTGATTGCAGCAAAGTCGGACGTATAGAAGAATGTCTAGAAACGACACATACCTAGTGACATCACCCTTATTTGCATGCACGCAAATACACAGTGATGTGTTCACAGCAATTGATTCGAAAAAAAAAAAGCTGACATAAGTGCTGTGTATACAAGGTCTGTGGGCAAAATATTTTACTGAGACATCTAAGTAAGAGTTCAAAGAATAATGGCTAATAGTCTAAAGTTGGCCCTCGATGCATATCCATTACGTTCGTTTGTCAGGCAAGGACTTCATGCATATGTTTAAGTGAATTCTCCACGTCACAATTACGACGATAGTTATAGCGCGAGAACAAAACGACGACACAGAGACAAGAAGGATACGAAAGACACGTGTCCTTCTTCTCTCTGTGTTGTCGTTTTGTTCTCGCGCTATAACTGTCGTCATGCCATACCAACTAGCCCAAGCTGCCACACTTCTAAGTCACAAATACGTAAGTTTAAACGGACCGCTACGCTATTTAACCAGAGGGGCGGGTACACGAAAACTACAAGACAGTATGGACTTCGTAGAACTGACAAGTCGAACGTACAAATTACGATAAGAATATATAATCATCTAGTTGAACGCGGCGGAGTATGTTGCAATGAGCACGAAGATACGTATTCATTCCACCCACGCGCGGCAACGCTATTTCTTTGAAAGTGAACCACGAGAAGCGCCGCTAATCACGACTCCCACGCTCTTTAGGCTTGGCCGCGTCAGCCGGTCGGCACTGCCAACGCTGCACGGATCTGGCTCGGCCGAGCGTACAGACCGAGCAATAACAGTGGAAAAAAGTAAAGCGCATTGCGAGCAACAGCGCACGCTCCAAGGCGGAGGCGGCCGAGCAGCCCTTTTCATGGCGCTATCTATTGCGGCAACTTGCTGCGCCCACTAATGCTAGCGATGCGAAACCGTCAAAGTATATCCATCTGTTTACGCGCCTTGAAAAGTTGATAAGAAATGTTAAAAAGCAAAGGGGAAAAAAGGAGAGAGGGATGAGAAATAAAAAATAAAAAAGCAAGCGCTGAGAGAAGGGATGTGCCGAAAGATGTCTGTTACTTGTAGTGGCGTATACGAGGAAAAAGAAAAAAAATCAAATAGAGGAAGTAAGCTTGGGGAATGGCAAAACGGACTACACGGCTGCAGACGTCTGAGGCGGGAAATTGAAACGGAGAAGGGAGGCCCCCCCACTAGAATCCCATTTTGGTGCAACTGGCGTTCTTGCGGCGGACGGCGAGGAAAGAGGAAGTACGTAGAAAAAAAAACGAGATACGCCCGTTGGAGGTCCGAGGCGAAATATAAATGCCGCACCCAAAGTGGTTTTGCGAAGAAGAGGGAGCTAAAGCTGTCAGAATTTGAGATAAGCCGCTGTACAAGCGAGCCGCAGGTGAAACCACATGAGCTAAATGGAGATATTGAAAAAAAGTTGCTCGTAAGTAATAATAATAATAATAATAATAATAATAATAATAATAATAATAATAATAATAATAATAATAATAATAATAATCTAAAACGAAGGGACTCGACAGCACAATACGGCGAAAGAAGAAAGTTTCGGGAGTATATGCGGTGAGTTATTAATCAGCTCAAGTTGAAGTACTCGTTTTCTAACTTCGTAATGATCGTGTTAGAAAGCATGCCTGGAAATATTTGTACGACTTTATCTTGCTTGTCTTTCAATGAGGAGGGCTACCGACGGCGGGTGATTTATTCCGAGTTCGAAATCAGCAATATGAACCCAGTAGCGCATTTATGAATGTATAGGGTTCTGCGACGAGCGAGTTCAACGGTGGCCGGCGTAGATTGGATCGCGAAGTTGACCCTGTATAAAATATGAATTGGCAAAGCATGACACCCATCGACGGCAAATATGCTTGCGCTGAGAATTCAGCAAAAGTAAAGAGACCGAGCACACGAACCAAAAGAGTGAGCGAGTGAGTGAGTGAGTGGAACGAAGGAAGGAAAATAGAGGGAAAAGAAAGGCAAGGAGGTTAACCAGCCTATAGGCAGCCGGTTTGCTACCCTGCGCATGGGAGAGGGATGGGGGAGATGAGTGAGTGAGTGAGTGAGACAAGGAGCAATCAGAACCGTTCATTCATTCAGACTAACATGCTGATACATCCAGCTACATTAGAGAACCATCGGTAGGCAGCCATAGAGCAGGAGCGCGGGTGTGACATGGTGCCACAGCATAAAACTACGAATTCAGACAGTTGCCTTACTTATGTGATTCTTAAAGAGAAAAGAAGAGAAAAGTGAGCCCCGTAACTGTCTGCACCAGAGTGCGACACCTCAACAGGTTGCTCACGAGGCATGGGGGTAAGGAGGGATTAAAACAATAGGATTAAAAGGTACAGAGATAGAGAGAGGAGGAAGGAGAGAGCGCGGCACAGGGACAGCGACATCTGGAAGTAAGGAGAAGATAGGAAAAATGGGCACAGTCGCAGGAGTGCGAGGACGGGGTACCACTCAGCGAGAGCTCTCGTCGGCGTCAGGAGATGGCGTAGGGCGAGCCAGTCGGCCAGAGCTGCATTGTAGTCGGAGATCGCGGGGCACAACCGGTCGGCACGAAATCCAGAAAGCGAGTCCCAACCTTACGACAATATGAATGTAACAATACGCTGCAATTTTCTGACTGAATGATATCTCTACGTACATTTTACCATGAAATCGTTTTATGCTGTGCTCCGGTGAGAATTTACGGCGTCTAACTACGTCAACAGACCAACAACACGAACATTTCCCCTCATTCCCCTCTCCCCCGTATAGGGTAGCAAACTGAACTGTGTCTAGTTAACCTCCCTACCTTTCCGATATTTTTTTCTTCTCTCTCTCTCTCAGCCAGAACAGAGCGACTCCTGAAAAAAAAAAATAGGCTGCTATATTTGAGAGGCGATAGGAAAGAGTGATGGAAGGCGGCGAAGCCAGCCGTTCCTATGGCGCTTCTTGCCAGTTACTGCCGAGTTTTTCCATTTCTCATTGATATTATTGGCAGTATGGTAAGTGCGACGACCATTTCTAAAGGGGAATGTTCGCATCTTCATCGTCAACCATACCCCCCCCCCCCCCCCCAAACGTGAAAAATGCCAGCGCACACCGTACAAGTAGCTTGTGAAAGAGGGGAAAAAAAAACGCCCATTTATATAACTGACTTTCCCCTTGCCTAACAATCATAAACACGGCTGTAACGCATCCTCCGAGACCAGCACTCACACCACGAAAATCGAGCACGTTTATACTACTTCCGTATATGTAAGCAAGTTTGGTAGCTCCGCCTTGGCAAGCTTTCACTGCATGACCACAGAATGCTGTCTGCGGACATATCTGTGGATTAGGTGATACGTGATGCAGCAACTAAAAAAAAGGCTCTGAGAAAGAATGCACGAACTCAAACAACCAAAAAAAGAAAAAAAAAAGAGACGCATCTTCCCACGAAGGGGGTGGGGGGGGGGGGTGACGAAAGCGCAGATGCTCGACTCTCCCCACAGCCCCGGAGGCAGAAAGCATCGCATGTTTCTTTCGCATTACTGGAAAGGAGCGAAGTGCGCCTGCTTGTTTTCACTAAGTCTCCCCGCGTACAACACTTTTTTTAGACAGCACCGTATGCGACGGAGGCCGGCCAGTGTATAGTGGCCGCATGAGGCACCCGTCGTGTTTACGGCGAGGGGCGAGCGGCTCCTATACGCCTGTTACTCGTCGGCTGCGGAGGCACGTTTAAAATAAGTCCCGAGGGTTGTGGACACGTGGTCCGCGGGACCGGGGCCAAGAGAAACCAGCGGACGCGAGCGATAGACCGCGAGGCGGTATATACGGGCGTTGCCTCGGAAACTCGCTCGCTAGTTCGGCGTTTAACGTTAACCAACAGGCCGTCCATAGGTGAACGTAACTTTTCACGTAAGTACATACATAAGCAGAGTACTGGTTTTTCACGGTACATCTTGCCACTGTGGCTCACCGAGTATATTTAGGGGCCACGTGTATATCCCCCGAGCGACTTCAAACACGGGACGACGAGTTAAATGATATTTAAAAAAAAATAACAAAGGTCCCACGCGCGCCTCAAGAGCCACCGTACACGCGATAAGTTATACTTCATCGTCTCATTCAGACGCGGTTGCACTCGCCTGGTGCATATTAATCGTGCATAGCTTGCGTTAGCCGCTTCAGTATGATTGACGCAGCCTTAATAACTTTCGTGTAAACTATGCATTAACGAAGGTAAAGAGCGAAAAAAGAATCACCCGGCGTTAACTTCTTCGCCGCCTGATAACGCTCGCTAGATGCGCGAGCTCGTATAGGAACACTTCGAACTGTGTTAGTTGAGCGACATTATAACGATATCATGTTATTATTATTATTATTATTATTACACGCGTTCATCTAACAGTGCCTGTATACTCACACGCAGCTACGCTGCAGAAGCAAGTTCAGAGGGACGATAGGGATCGTTCCTTGGACTCGTACGAAACGTAGGGTTTTCAGCGATCACGACAACTTGTTTTCGTAAACGTAGGAATAATCTTCGATATCCTTCCTTCTACGTGGCAGTAAAATAATTTCTAACGTACCTCTCTGACAAGTATACCATGCGTTCGCGTTAACGTTGTGTATCATAACTTTTGTGTCGGATCGCGATAGCTAAAAATGCAGGAACACCTTTAAAACACAATGAAACAAGAAAGTGAAAATTTCATGCAAGCCTCTTCAGCGCCCAACCAACGCGGTCAACAGAACAAGCCGCCACTTAAGTCTTCTTGAGCGCCTATCCTGTACGCACCATTTATCCCTGTGTAGTGTTACAAACTGGGCGAATTGGAGAAACTTCATTGTTAAAAAGCTGCGTAAGAAGACGATACACAAGAGGAAGGAGGATTCAGGACAAGGACTAATCCTGTTTCTTTGTTCCGATACAGCGCTTGCCCAGCGTCATTCTTCGTCTAGTGTAGCCTGTCGTCTTCTTGCACTGTTTTTTTTTTTTAACAACGAACTTCCCATGCAGTGCGTTCTTTTGCTTCACGACTTCACAAAGGGTAAGTAATCGTTTTATGGTGCTCACATTGAGTCTACTCCGCTGCCAGAAACTTTCTTTCCGTTTTTATTTAAACAATTATTGGCCACTTGATTGGTGCCAGACCACTGCTACAAGAATCCTACGAGGAAGTATATTTGAAGACCAATTAGCTCCATATCTTAGCAAGACAACACGCGAAAGGCCTGCCAGAACTTACGGGAATCGCTCATAAACTGTGCACTCTGCGCTCACAAATCGCACATTCTTACAAGTTGAAATACAAGAGTTCGTCAAATCACACTAGCAGAGAGGTCACGTGAGTGCATTGCACGTGCTGGCACAGCGTTCCGCGTAACAAAGACGACACTGACTCAGAAGGCCACTGACGCTGTTTCTGCGGTGTGCGCCCGAATTCGCGGTTAAATATAAACCGGAACAGTTGGAAGCAACGCATTAGGCAAGATATTATATGAAACGCGAACGACGGATTGGCTTTTGACGTCACTGTTTTTTTTTTTTTAATTCGAGCCCCCGAAAGCTGATTGCTCGAAGCCATCGAAGACCACATTGCCGCGATCCACAGCATTCCGTGGGCCGGTAAAAAAAAAGAAGAAAGAGCGGATGGAGAAGCAAATGTATACGGGGGCACGAAATAAGGCTCCGGTGGCGCGAGGTGTTTCGTGAGCGAACAAATAGTCGCCGCCATAGAGGGCGCAGGTCTCGCGCAACACGAGAGTCTGCAGGATTTCAACTCGTTCGGGTTACGAGTCGCTCACTCGCACGACGCCCGAGCAGAGCGGCGAAGCGCACGCCGATGGCTACCGCAGCCAAATCCCGAAGAAATTGCTTTCGTTCAAGAAGCCACGCAGGCGAGGGCGTTCGGGCGCTTCAATATTGAAGAGAGCGCCGGGAGAAGCGCACGGAAGAAAGAGGAGACACACAGATAGAAAGCGACAACAGTGATAAACAGGAGGAGCGTAGGAACTAGCGCGCAAACTACGCCGTTCGATTGGACGCTGCAAAGAGGTGAGGCCATAAAATAATCACGACTCGTAAAGGAAAATGACGCGGGGAATACCTGTATTTTTTTCTCCTTTAGTTTCCTTTCATCTTCTTGTTGTTGTTGTCTAGAAAGCACGATTGCATGGTCGGAGAATATCTGGATCCTACGAACGCACTTCCTCTCGAGGCTTCGCCAATGCGCATCAATATGAACTAGGCAGCTAACTGAAAGCGTACGTTGCCACCGTTTACGTCATCCCTGAATTGCTCGAGTGCGTGATTTGGAGGACCGAAGACCATTCACTTATACGGGCGCCTCGCTAGAGACACATTTCGAGCCACTAGCAACGCTTTTTGGGGGAATCCCGCAGCAGCATAATGTGTACTGCGTAAGTACGTTTACATTTATGTGTCTTCGTGATTAGTTCAATAGATTTTTCCAAACATTCAATAAAAATTTGCCTGCAGCAAAGACATGCAAGTTTTCGAAGTGTCTCATGTTCAATCCTGCTCCAAAACTGTATCCATGCTATAGACAGAGCGTTTATCCGAATTATTCTACAAAGACTTGGCCCTTATTTGGGCCTTACTCGCAATAGAGAAAACGTAGGACAACAAACATGTGATAAACGTCTTCTGCGGCTCACAGAGCCGTAAATGTTAACGACATTTAAGCTCACTGATGAAGTGTGCGAACGAAAAGGCACGAAGAGTGCAGATCCGACACAATTTGACATGTGGGTCGACGTTAAACTTAACTGTGCATCTCGCTTATGCAATCCGAGCAGGAATATCTGACTGGTTGCGCAAAGTCTTGATAAGCGGGCACGGTGAAATAGAGAGATAGATAGGTAGAGAAATACAGGAAACAAGGATGTCAGACATCCCCTGCTGCTGCCCAGTGAATGCACCATGGTGAAATTTAACACTAATAACAAAAACAACAACAAAAACAGAAGAAAATTGGGAGCTAGGATGCGCAGCAGGATTGGAAAGCATGCCATTCGGAGGTGAGAGCCTACTGACAGTGAAAAATATGTTTTGGCTCGGCACAGAGTTTCAGCTCACAAAGAAGTCGTGTGTGCGGGTCATGAGCTGCTAACATCGACGTATAGCGCGTTTTATACTGACCACGGCGACCACACTTTCAGAAATATGTTCATGTTCACTTATATGGTGCACTTTAAGAAAATCAAGATGACCATAGTTATCCGTGCCTCGTAATGAAGTCGCGATCTTGGCAAGTAAAACTTCGACGTTAAATTTTGAATCAGTTTTTCTCCTTCAAGAAAGCATAGGACGTAGCTCAATATAAGATACACGATGCTTGGTCAAAACGAGACCATAATAGAGGCACACATGGCATCACGTTGTCACAGCGATGCTTCAAACGCACGGCAAAGTGGCGTACGGACAACTACAATCACCAAAAAGCGTCGTCTGAGTACGTTTCGGTGCTGCTCGCTCCTCAAGCATGTCGCACGCGCTGCTGCTTCAGGTATCGCACTTAAGGTAAGAGCACCAGGTTTCTTCTCTTTATTTCGAAACATGTCTGTCGTACCGGAGATGGGTGAATGCAGGGACTCTGGGTATAGACATTTCAGGGCCATTATTCAATTCGAATCATACTGTGTTCAAAAAAAAAAATGCGCAAGCGGAGTGTATATACAGATGGGTGCTCCTCCGAAAAACAGCGCGCGGATGCACCCGGCTTTCGAGTGATCTGGCTTCAAATTGATCACCCCGGAAAATGGAAACGCCGAAACTGAAGGCGCGTATAGCATATCGGCGAAAGTTGATGCGGTCCCGAAACAGAGGGCCGCAACGGAGTGGGGGAAGCGTAATGGGGCAATGGCTGCTTTCGAAACGAAGCGCCATCATGGAATCAGGTTGCAGCTGCCGAGCTCCCCCTTTCAGCCGGTCTTCACTTTCAAGTCACATGCCGCCGTAGAAGAGCGATCGTTTTTGGAAGTAAATACGGCCCGATACTCACCCAGGCCGCTCTGCCAGGAAAAAAACAAAAAACCGACCATGCGGAATAAAGCTATTCGATCGCTCTTCCCTTAGATCTTTCACATATGCCCCACTTACCCACCCAGCCCTTTCAGCAGCATCCAGAAACCAATAAGGCAGCACGGGGCACACGCCGCCAAAAATTGGATACCAAATAACAATAAAACGCACACAGTTTTGATAGTCGCTACAACTTCCCTTAGAAACGCGAGACGTGTATTTAAGGGGAGAAAGTCCGAACGGGAGGTCACTTGTCAGCGAAGGAAAGAATCGCAGTTGAGGGCAGACCACTGACCGATCGCACGGCTGCAATTGAAGTGTGTCTTCGGGTACCATTCGCTATTTTATTTTTTTATTTTTTGGTGCAGAAATTGTTGATATGGAGTAGCCGAGGCAATATGAACTTCAACCTCTCCACAGCAAAACAGAACACCACAGAGTCTCCTGCAGCGTTTTCTTTTGAAGGAATTAAGGAAAGCATCTATCGACGAGATGACCAATAAAGAATAAAAGATAAGTAATGCAATGAAACAGTGGTCATCCACGCTATGCGGCCACGGGTTAAAAGGTCCCGGTACGGTGGCAGACACAAAGTTTCAATAAAGCTCGACTGCGAGGGTATTTCCACTGAAAACAATTACCGAGAGTTGGATTCAAGGCGAAAGCCACGTGAAAACGATTCTAATCATTCTAAGGCATGCACCTAAAGTGTTTCTAAAGGCTGTCAATCATATATGCGAGCAAAAAAAAAATAGCTTGAGATTGGCGAACAGGAGGCGCAACTTGTGTGCGATGGTCTAGTCGCAACTGCAAAAGCTGTGCTATGCCTTGAAAGTATGCATGTCAATGAGGCAACGGTTGGCCAGTGAGTTAAGCTAGCACGCAAAGTGATAAGCTGTGTAAGTGAAAGTCAAAAGCGTAGTGAAGGTCGCGACTTCCAAAAGTTTGTTGATTTATACTGCAATGCGGCGGTCACAAGGCGCTGCATGAAAATGGGATTACTTTAAACACCAGTCTTTCGATGCTTTGCCAGCATTCGGAATAATCCGCTGCCCGGCAGCCATTGTAATTTGACGGCGAGCGCATTTCGAACAGGACAAACGGAAAGTTCTTCATCTGAGTTTAAGTGTGCCTAATTATGCACGAGGCGTTAGATTCGATGAACGAACATCGCTTAAATTTGCGCATGTTTTGTTCCGGAATGTTAGAAAAAGAAAAAAAAAGAGAACGTTTGGGGCGCTGTACGAACAGAGACAAAAAAAATGGGCCAGATTTTCAATCCAGGACGAAAAACAAAGACGAATGGTAAAACAGAAAAGCGTAAAAGGTGACACTTTGCAGTCGAACGACAGTACACGACGCAAAAAGCAGACGTCGAAGTATATATAAAAAAACGTATCGCGCAGAAAAAACGATGGGGGGGGGGAGGGCACACGTGCGGCGACACATTTTTTTTTTCGGCCCGTGCTTCTAAAATCCGACGCCCGCGCGGTGGCTCGTCTCGGGTCCTACGGCACACCTGATGCCGCGAGCATGTACGCGTTGACAGGCGCCCGGAGCGTAGCAGCACGTTGTTCCCTGCCGAGAGAGAGCGCCCTAGCCGTCGAAGCTTCCATCTTTCCTCTTCACCCGACTACCTTGATGGATCGGGCGGAAGGCGAATCGCGCTTTTCTGCGCTCAAAGATGCATGCCGGGGACTCGCATCTTCCTTTTCGACGGACTCACCTCTTGTGTGCATCGGGTCGCTTATGTTTTATTTATTTATTTTATTTTTTTACTTTTTTTGCTTTGCTCGCCCGGCAGGCGTCGCACGCAACAAGGGGGAAGGCCGAGCCGGCGCTGCGAGAGAGACGCCACTGATGTCCGTGTTGCTCCTGTGCTTTTGATCGATAGCGGAGTCGCCTGCATGCAAAGGGAAGGCCTCGCTTTCTTTTTTTCGCGCTGAAAGAGCTCGCTTGCGTGCGTGCGTGTGCATACTACGCTATCCGGGGTGAATCGAGCGCCCATGCGTGCGGACGGACTCCTGTTGCTTTGACAAATAAATGCTGGTGGCCGCTGTTGCGATATTCTAATACGACGGAAAACAATGGGATGACGAACGAGTATAGTGGCTGTTCCGCGCAATATAGAGAGATGAGAAAAACGCGCCTCCTCTTATTGAGGGAAAAGTTCAAACGCAAAAAAAATGGCCGATCCCACGTATAGTGGGAATCGATGTTATGCGAAGCACGAATGAGAAATGTTGATATGTCACTTTAAAATCAGCACAAAGTTACGAGGTGGAGGCATATAATGCCGTACATGACTTCCGTGTCATGATTATCATGTTTGGATGATTCGTTTACCTTCGTCATCTATTCACATCACGTGATACCAAGTTTAGTACTTGTGGAGCTAGCGAAACGGCCACGAGCGCGCTATGAGCGTGGCATGTTGTCATGTTCTTACATGACGCGCGTGTCAGGATTATCATTTTTGCACCAGTCACATATCTTCGTCAACCATTGACGTCACGTAATGCCAAATTTGGCACATGTGAAGCTAGCGAAACGGCCGCGAGCGCATATTCAGTGTGACATGTACTAATGTTGTTACATGACACACATGTCGTGATTAACATGTTTGGATGTGTCATTTACCTATTTCGTCCGTTCGCGTCGCGTAATACCGAGTTTGGTACATGTGAAGCTAGCGAAACGGCCGCGAGCGCATCATGAGCGTAGCATGTAGTCATATTGTTACATGACACGCATCTCATGATTATCATGTTTGCACCAGTCACATACCTTCGTTATCCATTCACGTGCTGTAATACCAAATTTGGTATATGTGACGCTAGCGAAACGGCCGCGAGCGCATCATGAGCGTGGCATGTAGTCAAGTTGTTACTTGACACGCACGTCATGATTATTATGTTAGGGTATGTCACTTGTGTTCGCCATGTAATCATGCCATAACATACCAGTTTTGCAACATTCCATGTGAACGAAACCACCACAAGAGCTACAAAACCATGATATGTAAATCATGACATTCATAACATACATGTCATGATTTTCATGTAGTAAAATATGTTCTTCATACAGTCATGTTATGCCATACCAAGTTTGGTATCGATACCATTATCGAAATGGCCTGGAGAGCTAAAAGTCGTAGATAGATAGATAGATAGATAGATAGATAGATAGATAGATAGATAGATAGATAGATAGATAGATAGATAGATCATCATCATCATCATCATCATCATCAGCCTGACTACGTCCACTGCAGGACAAAGGCCTCTCCCATGTTCCGCCAGTTAACACGGTCCTGTGCTTGTTGCTGCCAATTTATACCCGCAAACTTCTTAATCTCATCTGCCCACCTAACCTTCTGTCTCACCCTAACCCACTCTGGGAATCCAGTTAGTTACCCTTAATGACCAGCGGTTATCCTGTCTACGCGCTACATGCCCGGCCCATGTCCATTTCCTTTTTTTATTTCAACTATGGTATCCTTAACCACCGTTTGTCCCCTAATCCACTCTGCTCTCTTCTTGTCTCTTAAGGTTACACTTACCATTTTTCTTTCCATTCCTCGCTGCGTCGTCCTCAATTTAAGCATAACCCTCTTTGTAAGTCTCCAGGTTTCTGCTCCATAGCTAAGTTTCGGCAAGATGCAGCTGTTATATACGTTCCTCTTCAGGGACAGCGGCAATCCACCTGTCATGATTTGAGTGTGCTTGCCAAATGTGCTCCACCCCAGGGAACTGCCACCCTTTATTCGTAGTAAATTGACGTTTCGTAGTGCCTATATATGGTAAGATGTTGAACTCCCAGCTTCGTTTGTGTGTCTCCGTTTATGCTCCAGCATTGTTTCTAAACACCATCGGTCCTATGAAAGGCGTCCAAGTGCAACGCAAAGCTCTGCAATCGTTCCTCGTTTCTTTCTCTTTCGTACGTACACTGCCAGTTTTTATTTTATTTTTTTCTTATTACTTTGCACGGTAATCATACGTCTTGCACGTAACTTTGCAGTCTTGTTTCACACCCAGAGTCTACAAGGAACCTGTGATGCGGACCGTAAATCCGGTGTACCGTTTTCTTTTTTTTAGAACTTTTATTTATTTTTTGCGCGAGTTTGTCACACGACATCAATACACATTACACAAAACTGTGCCACTGCGTTTCCCTCACGAGCGGTCTAGAAGGGGTCTATCATTCGGACCGTATATTCATTGCTACAAGTCAGCTTGCCTGGATTCGGTCTTCTGCATCAATGACATGTGCTGTATTGTGATTACCTGACTATACCACAATTACGAGTCGCTGATGGTTGAGAACTATTTCGCGAATACGGCGCTTGATTCTATTCGCGTCGAACACGGGCGGCGCCCTGTGACGACCGCATCGCGCATCCACTTTAGCTACTAATTACGAGCGGCCCACAAGAGGCTGCCGATTGGAGCATTGATTGTGGGGCCTTGTTAGCGCGACGGATGTTTGTTTCAAGTCTGGCAAAGGCCTCGCGTTCTTTTCTTCGTCTCGCGCGCCGAGATGAAACGAGCGTTCGAAGCCGGCCTTCTGGACGAACGCTAACGACTTATCAGATTTGCATACTAAACCGGGCCCGCACCTAATTGAAATTCGCGACGGAAGTTGGGTCACAGAAACAGCAGCAAAACGGGCTTCGACGCTGACAAGAACCGCCGGAGCGATCCAACTCTTCGAAGCTTTTTTGCCTCTTCTCTCGAGGAAATGGTTCTCTCCCATCGCCAGTGAACACACACTCACCACACGCACAACTTTTGGAAGACGTGAAATAAGCAGCGAATGTATCCCGCTGATGCCAGCAATAAGCGGGACAAAAAGGTAGTGCGAACAGTTCTGGTCGTCGAATACCCCCGGCTCCTAAATTATTTCTTGTATCAAGTTTATTTATTTATTTATTTATTTATTTATTTATTTATTTATTTATTTATTTATTTATTGTACCCTCAGGGCCCGAGGGCATTACAGAGGGTAGTGGAGATCTACATAATGGAAGCAATGTAAAACAGCAAGGAAAAGGAAAAAAAACTCACAGCAGATAAGTAAGAGAAATAAAGTAGGCATAAATGACAACAATTTGATAAGTAAAAACGTATACTAACAATAGTAACCTTACACATACACACATGTACTACATATATACAAATATATATATATATATATATATATATATATATATATATATATATATATATATATATATATATATATATATATATATATAGTGGGAGTAATAATTCAATGGGCCAGTTAGTCTTCGAGAAGGTATGGGATATGGCACAACGGGAGCGTTGTCAACAAGGATAAATATATTTATTTCCCAACAGTTTCGGGAGGGGACCTCCCTTCATCAGGGGACTCATCCCCTGATGAAGGGAGGTCCCCTCCCGAAACTGTTGGGAAATAAATATATTTATCCTTGTTGACAACGCTCCCGTTGTGCCATATCCTATATATATATATATATATATATATATATATATATATATATATATATATATATATATATATATATATATATAGATATATATATATATATATATATATATATATATATATATATATATATATATATATATACATTTAGAGAAGATTAAGAGTTTTAAGAAACATATTCTTATCAGTTATATAAGCGATATCATGGGGAAGATCATTCGAACTGACACAAGTTCTGGGTATGAATGAGTCATGAAGACATTTGGTGTGACATGATGGAACTCCAACTTCATTGCGGTGATCAATTCGATAGCTAAGTACCGGCAAGATGCGGCTGTTTGTTATATACGAAACATATATCAGATGCATCACGATTTCTGAAGACTAGATATCTTCAGAAATCGTGACCTCACAATGTTACCACCCACACTAGATGACACGAACACGAAAAGCACACACACGACTTCGACATCCGCCTGTCTACAACTAACAAGATGTGTTCAACACCTGTGGCTCTTTGATAACACAAACACAAAGTCGTGCGTCCTAAAGAATATCTGCCAAGAAGCAGCGGGCGTTCACCGTCGTTTTTTTTTTTTGAAAGCCCATTTGCCATATTGTGACAGGGAATTGTGCCAGCTTGTGCACTTGGTGTCAAATGCAACGTCGCAAGCTTGTGCTCATGACAGATTCGTAGCTAGGACAATCGCTTCCATGGGCAGCGTTACGGTGTGACACGCATCGATTGTTCCCTATGGGCGCGCACGAGACACGCTTCTCCTTTGGACCGCACGTATGACAGTTTGATTTGAACGGTGTCGTATGAAGAGCGCCACGTCGACAACCCGATTTCGAAAGGCTTCGCGTTTACACCCCGTGAGAACAGCCAACACCACCTAGAAAAAAAGTCTAGGTGGTGTTGGAACAGCTCGGTCTAGGTGAGCTAGTCTTCTCCAATCACGCTCTTTCGTGTTCATAAAACGTCACCAGCTGTCAAAACACCTGGTCACGCTGTGAATGCCTTGAATTACACGTCCTGACCGTCAGGTACATACAAATGCTGGCGTAGGCAGTTGCGATAGATATGAAACAAAAAGAAAATTGAATTGGATAATAATAGGTAGCAATAGAAGTTGCACATTTTTTTTCCAAATTTGAGTTCAAATAAGGTGACCCGCAAATGCAGGTGATTAACGTTTGCGCTATGGAACGCTTAGAAGGAGGGTTTCTCTAGATGCTCTTCAATAGAATGAGTAAAAGAAATAGAAAAAAAATGTTGGCCATGAGCATATTGTTCGATGCAAACACCTTTCCGCTGCGCGGACGCGCTGCCGCTGTTGAACCACTACATCAGATAAGGCGACTACATCAATAAAAACGGCAAGATTTAGTTTTTTAGATGATATAGGTGATCAAAGCGACTGTGCATGTTGAATTCTAAATGCGGGAGTTAAAATGAGTTGAGCCTGCTTAGCAGTAACCGTGTTAACAGTTAACATATAAATAAATAAATAAATAAATAAATAAATAAATAAATAAATAAATAAATAAATAAATAAATAAATAGTGTCACAAACGCACCTAAACAGTGTGCTCCGCGCGAACCTCCCATGTTATTTTTTTTTTACTTTTCGGGGCAGAAGCTTTTTGTTCAGGGAAGTGTACACACTAGTAGTGTCACGAATCCTTTCAATAAGCACCAATGCGTCTTCAATGAACATAAAATCGAGACTAGATATCTTCAGAAATCGTGACCGCACAATGGTATCAATGATAGCATATCAACAGAAGACGCGAGAACAGATTATGCATGGCGGTATATTCAATCCTTATTTCTAGGCACTGTAATAACAACCGTGTGAGCTTGAATTCTATTCTAGTTGGTAAAGCGAGAGCGTCCCACAGCAACGTGGCAGAATTTGAACGCTTTAAATGCGGTAAAAAAATTAGCATTTGCATTTTTTATGTCAGAATGAAATCATTCAACCAGAGTCACAATGTAGGCTTGGTGATCATCTATTAAAGGCGCCGGTTGCAGCCAGAACTCGACACAAAGAGAAAAAAAAAGGTAGAAAAAGAAAAAAAAACACACGCTACTCTTCGTGTGCCTCCTTTTTGTGCCTTAATTCACCGCCGTGTCGAGTTGGCGCTGCAACCAGTTGCTTCTAATCGTACATCCGTCTGCCTGCGCAGATCTATGACACAATGAATTGCTATCGCTGTTGAAGAGGTGCGGTAACGTTGTTTATGCTTCACTCTCCCTAAAAGCACAAGACACGTGGTTTCATTCATGCGCTCAGTTCTGGGAAAGGTTTATCAAGACATAAATACGCGTTCTCTGGCAAGCAGCGAACACCGGCGGGGAAAAAAAGGCTGAAATGTTGAAAATCTGCCCAAACTATGGCAACGCCATATTGCACGAGCACGGATCAGTGTCAGTGATTGATTGATTGATTGATTGATTGATTGATTGATTCATTGATTGATTGATATGTGGGGTTTAACGTTCCAAAACCACCATATGATTATGAGAAACGCCGTAGTGGAGGGCTTCGGAAATTTTTACCACCTGGGGCTCTTCAACGAGCACCCAAATCTGAGCACACGGGCCTACAACATTTCCGCCTCCATCGGAGATGCAGCCGCCGCAGCTGGGATTCGATCCCGCGACCTGCGGGTAGGCAGCCGAGTACCTTCACTATATAGACCACCGCTGCGGGACCAGATCACCGTCCCGCAATGCTTGTCACCTGCTGGAAGCAAAGTGAAGACCATAATGAGCGAACGAGATTGCAGAAACATCGATACGGCGGGCACAGCGGGAGACACGACTCATTAACAAGCAACCCTCGGCGTTTCAGACAAAACAGGGGCAAGCTGCGGACTGTAGAATCCGCTTCGGTCTTTGGGACAATACCCACTCCGTCGTTGGTTCAGACAGCGCGTTGAAAGGACGCCACACGACTAGCTGGAATAAAATAGGGTGCGTTCGAAGCGGTCGGAAACTGACAGCACCGCCTGGCAGCACAACCCCCTAGCGCCGCTGAAACACCATTTCATCTAATCTTGCCTTTTAGATGCGGAAGCATCTTATACTCGCGCCTTGTAGTGCGCCGTCCGCGCCGTCCGCACCGCCTTAGTTGAGCTAATTCATTACGTCTGATACAATAATCACTCGTTCTCTGCTACTGCAATATTCACGCGTTCATCAAGTATAAGGTTATTTGTTGCACTTCAAAAGCATACATGTGTCCGAGTTAAAACGGTCAAAGTTTCACATTAAATGCACCAGGAAGGTAAAGTATTGGTACGGAAACCAGTAACACAAACATGAGCTTGTACGGTAAAGTTAGCTATTTAAAACCTACGCGAGCGTCGGTGCACACTGAACCATGCCTGTGTATTCAGGCATGCAGAGGAGGTCACCGACGCTGTGCTGGCCTCACCCCTACAAGTTCCTTCAAACGAAGCGCACAACGAAAGCGCGATTGTCGATGCGACGCTTGGCGCGTCCGCCTCGGCGCTGGTGCAGGAACCGTGCGCTTCGAAAGACGCAACGCACTGCCCTGAAAACGGCGTCGGCGTCTCTTCTTTGACGCCACAGGATGTTCAGTGCACAAATGACCCCAGTTATCAGGCTGCTGCTGTTGGAGTTGGCCCTACGACCCCTGTTATTTTGGAAAACAGTGGCGAAAACACCACAGCCTCTTCTGTTGCGGCCGCTCCGACCATTTCGACATCGCGTCGTACACGTAAAAAATCGCCCACACAAAGGGTGCCTACACCGGACTGCCGAGACGCGGACAGTGCTGCCAGCATCAAGAATGTGGATCCAAGCTTGCCGGCGGCTCAGTCCCTACCTCCTCAGGACACGTCTTCGGAAGACGGCTTCAGCCTGGGACTGGATAGTAGCATCGGACTGTCTAGCCTTGCCGATTTTGACGTTGAAATGGGAGCTACACGTGAAACAAAGCGAGGGCACACTTCCTGCTCTTGCTCCGATGAACGCAGTGATGGCCGTGGTAAATCCACACGGTCCAAAAAAACCTCGACCCTCTTCTGGAGGGTCGAACAGTGCGTTGTAATTTGGTCGAGCAAGTGTCCCCTGGACACTTTCCAGGACACCGTCTAGAACTATGCGTCCAGGTTAGTCTTTACTTTTTATTATGGCTACTACACTGCATATTATTTCATTGAACGTTCAGGGTTTTCGCAGTCCGGCAAAGCAGGCTGAAGTGATTAGTGTCGCCCGCGCTGAAAATTGTGATGTTTTGTGCCTCCAGGAAACAAATTTTTTCTCGCTATCCGACGTACTTGCTTTTAAAACGAAGGTTCAACCTAGATTGTTATTTCTCTTTAGCTACATCTCGTTTTACGGGAGTAGGTATTATTATTTTTAACCGAGCTCTATTAAGGGATCATCATGCTTTTTACGATGGCATGGGCAGGGTTTTGGCTTTAGACTGTAGCTACTTTTCTTTCAGATTAAGGATACTGTGTGTGTATGGGCCAGCGCAAGCTGGACAGTCTAATGACTTTTTTAGAGACCTGGATGTGTTTTTTCTTGACGGTCGTGATGTCATTTTGATTGGCGACTTCAACTGCGTTCTAAATACGCGAACCGATGTACAAGGTCCTGGCTGGGGCCGGTCTGCTTGGAATTCACGCGAGCTTCGCCGCCTTGTCCACCACTTTTCATTACTAGACGCGCACAATGTAGTGCACGGAAATACCTTTGTTTGGACATGGCGACGTGGACGATCCTCCAGCAGGCTCGACCGGGCTTATATCCCACGAGCGTTAGAGGCGTTTGTCTCTGATCTATGCGTTCCGTCCTTCCCACCTTCTCCTGTGTACGTATCTGATCATCGGCCTATTGTCTTGAAGCTCGAAGTTCCATTTTCTTTCTCAGAAAAGCCATGGCGTCTTGATGTTCGCGTCCTGCAGGACGCGCGCTCAAGATCAGATTTGTCACGCGCAATACGTGTGTCGCTCACGGCGTCTGGTCCTGAAGATTGGGATGCGCTTAAAACACAGTGGCGCCTGCGCTGCGCGGTGGAGGGGCGTGTTTAGGACCGGCGCCAGGTCTGACAATGGATCGGCGTTCCTTTTGATGTTCCTTTTGAGTCGCCAAACGGGGGGGCGGCCGGTGTCCGCCATGTATTGTTCCCACCTGGCCGGAGGGTGCGGCGTCCTGCCGCCGCGGCGCCGTGAGCAGTTCGGGAGACCACCGGTGCAGCTTCTTCTTTGGAAGATGACGGCGGCGGCGGCGGCCGGGAATCGTCC
The DNA here is from genome assembly GCA_013436015.1 of Rhipicephalus annulatus. Taxonomy (NCBI): domain Eukaryota; kingdom Metazoa; phylum Arthropoda; class Arachnida; order Ixodida; family Ixodidae; genus Rhipicephalus; species Rhipicephalus annulatus. The sequence continues at coordinate 133,912 of WOVY01004485.1, forward strand.
CGCTAATTGAACGAGTCGTTCGGCACCCTTGGAAGCTTGTTTACGGCGGCCCTTTCGATGGATGCAGTCATCAACTCCAGACCCCTCGCCCAGCGACACACCTTGACGGGGGGGGGAGCCGCGTTCGTGCCACATGGCCGTGCGGTGACCACGCTTCAGTTTTGAACGTTCGCGTGGACCGTGCGTGCTCGTCACCCTCGCGGGTAATGTGTGGTCCGTGATTGGACGGTGCCATCTGTACGCGGTCCCCGATCTAGGGATCTGGGGAGGACAGACCCTTTATAATGAGCCCCCACGGCTCATTCGGTGCTTTTTCGAGTGGAGAACTCGCCATGTACGAAGAACGCCACTATATATCTAAACTTTCTTATTGACCTCTCTCTAATGTAAATAAACGTCTGTTCTCTGTTTTCCCATATAAGCATTGCTTCTCGCTATAAGGGACGAGTCCGATGGGAGCCAGCTACCAACGACGAGACCCACAGGACCCAGACCACAACAACTGGATGGCAGCGGTGGGATCGAGCTCATCGACCAGGAGGCAATGCTGAGACCTGCTGTCTGGAGGACCTAGAGTCGGACAAAACTGCTTCGTGGCATCTCTGACAACACGGGAAGGAACGCGTCCGAATTCATGACTGCATAGGGTGAGTGCACTGCTTTTCTTTGCTGAGATATCACCAGGCTTTGCGTAGGATTGTAAACAAAGCAGTGATTTGGTAACGGTTGACGGAAGTATTGATAGTACGTCAAAGTTGTTTAGTTAAAAGAGTTAGCAGCACCAAGGACCGCCATGAATTTGAAGGGACTAAAAAAGCCAGAGTTGTTAGAGTTGGCCCGAGAGCTGGGCCAGGTAATTGCCGAGACGAAAAGAAAGCAGGAGATCATTGACGCCATCGAGAAGATCGGGGCAGATGACGATGAGCTGAGCGAATGCTTGGAGGCTATTACGCAAAGGAAAGAGGAGCAGAGGCTCCGTGAGGAAAAAGAGGAGCAGAGGCTCCGGGAGGAAAAAGAGGAACAGAGACGTCGTGAGGAGAAAGAGGAAAGAGAACGTATCGATCGTATGGAAATGAAACGCCTAGAAATTGAACTAGCAAAGGCTCAATCAATGAACGGAGCTAGCGCAGTGGCACGAGAAAGAGAGCGCCGAATGACAGATTTGATGCCATCCTACGCGGTAGGAGGGGACATGGGTCTTTTTCTGGTGCACTTTGAGCGCACGTGCGAGAGGGAAAATTTTGCTAAAAACACGTGGCCCCAGCGCTTGCTTACGCTGCTGCCGTGTGAAGTAGCTGACATTATAGCCCGTATGGGTAAAGAAGACGCAGACGACTATGACAGAGTCAAGCGAGTCTGCTCAAAAAGTACAGACTGTCAGCGGAGGCGTTCAGGCGAAAATTTCGTGAGATCGAGAAAGCCAAAGACGAGTCATACCCAGAGTTTGCGTACACCTTAAAGGTAAATCTGGAGGAATGGCTTAGAGAGGAGGGTGCGCTTGGCGACGCGGAAAAGACTCTGCAGTGTTTTGCGTTGGAACAATTCTTTCGGCGTCTACCTGAAAACATTAGGTACTGGGTTCAGGATAGACAAGGAGTAGATACTATCACGAGAGCGGCAGAGCTCGCAGAGGAGTACGTAAATCGCCGTGCCCTCGAAGGCAAGGATGTCCCTAGGAGGGAGATTAGTAAATATCGGGCCGACAAGCCTCCGCGATGGACAAAGTCGGGTCGGTATATGCCGAAGGAGGGTTTAGACTCCAAAGGAAGCGGTGATGAGAAAAACAAGAGAAAGGAAGAAGCACCCGAGAAAAGGGCGGAAGGGCAACAGAAAAAGGCGTTCGAGGCCAAGAAGCCGATAGTTTGCTATAACTGCCAACAGACGGGGCATATTTCTTTGGGTTGTAAGAACCCGAAAGTTGTGTTAATGTCACTCTGTAGTAATGACGAAAACATGAAATTGCTAGAACCATACATCCGAGACCTAGTCGTGAATGGCCAACCGTGCCGCGTGCTCCGCGATTCGGCCGCCACTATGGATGTAGTGCACCCGTCCTATGTCGAGGAGAGTCAGTTTACAGGAGAATGCGCGTGGATAAGACAAGCAGTAGAGACAAACAGTGCCTGTCTCCCAGTAGCAAGAGTCCGCATCGAAGGCCCTTTCGGTGTTCTAGACACTGAAGCTGCCGTTTCGGCACATCTCCCAGTGCAATACCCGTATTTGTTCTCAAATAAATCAGAGTACTTGCTGCGACAAAAAGGGATTGGGTTCAGTGAGGGTATCGTACAGGCCTTAACTCGATCCAAAGCAAGGGAGCTCGCCGCTCAGACAGTTTGTAAAGATCCGGTGGCAGACGAAACAGCTTCAGCGGCAGAGCCTTCTTTACCTGGCACGAAACTGGACCGCCCTATAATGGAGCCTCAAAACACAATATCTAAAGAAAGATGTAAGAAACCGGATGAATCCGAGGCATCTCGAGAAGTAGAATGCACTATAAAGCTGTTAAATGTAAGTCCTACAGAACTGATAGTGGAACAGGAAAATGACTCCACTCTCCGTAACTTAACGCCAGACGCGAAGGAAGGGGTGGCTAAGCAAAACATTCAGTTCACCAAGAAGGGGGGCGTCTTGTACAGAAAGTACACAAGTCGAAAAGGAGTTCGGTTTAATCAGCTAGTCGTACCGTATCCTTTCCGCGAGGAGCTGCTGCACCTGGTCCACGGAGGTTTGTGGTCAGGGCATCTCGGCATCAAAAAAACAAAAGAATGTTTGTTACGGGAGTTTTACTGGCCCGGCTGCTTTCGGGAGGTGGAGGCATTTGTAAGAAGCTGCGACACGTGCCAACGCGTTGGCAAGCCAGGGGATAAGGCTAAAGCACCTATGAAGCTGGTCCCCATTATCACAGAACCGTTTCGCAGGCTAGTTATAGACACAGTGGGTCCACTTCCTGTAACGCAGTCCGGGTACCGGCACATACTCACAGTGCTCTGCCCGGCCACGAAATTCCCGGAAGCAGTACCGTTAAAGGAGCTCAGCTCGGAGGAGGTAGTTAAAGCGCTTTTATCTATCTTTGCACGTGTAGGCTTCCCCGCAGAAATTCAGTCCGACCAGGGATCTGTTTTTACAAGTGCACTAACCTCGACATTTCTAGAAAAGTGTGGCGTTAAAATCATCCACAGTTCAGTGTACCACCCTCAGTCAAATGCTGTAGAAAAGGTACATTCAGTCATGAAACGGCTGCTACGCGCCCTTTGTTATGAGCAAAAAGAGGATTGGGAGGCTTGCTTGCCCGCAGCTATGTTCGCGCTTCGGATCGCTCCTCACGAATCAACAGGGTTTTCGCCTGCGGAGCTTGTTTACGGACGTGCTCTTCGCTCCCCACTTCGCATTGTTCGAGAATCTTGGGAGGGCCGGGCGGACGACCCTTCGGTAGTAGCATACGTGCTTGAGCTGTTAGACCGACTTCACGCAGCTCAAGAACTAGCGGAGCAGGAAATGCGCAGAGCTCAAAACAACGCTAAGCGCTATTATGACAAGACAGCCCGGACGCGAAGCTTTCGAGTAGGGGAAAAAGTGATGATACTGAAACCCTCACTGAAGAATAAACTTCAGGTCCAGTGGGAGGGACCTGTTGAGGTAGTTCAGAAATTGTCAGACACAAATTACTTGGTTACTGGACTGGGAAGGCGTAAAACGCAACAGGTGTACCACACTAATCTGCTCAAACCGTACCAGCAGAGGCATGCCGTTGTAAACATGTCGCTCAATCAACCGGAAGAAATGCCTATTGATTTCCCGGAGTTAACAACAGAAAACAAAGACATTGGCGAGACTATTAGTAACCTGGTAGAGCAGGCGGAGTTGGAGCCAGATCAGAAAGCGGAACTGAAGGAACTATTGTTTGACTTTAAAGAAACATTTTCAGACACACCTGGCAGAACCAAAGCCCTAGTTCATGATATTGAGCTGACATCTTCGGAACCAATTCGTTCTAAAGCTTACCGCGTTTCCCCGAGGCAACGGGAAATAATGGCCGCGGAGATAAACCGAATGCTCGAGCTAGGAGTGATCGAGCCAGGAGAGAGTGATTACACCTCGCCTCTGATCTTGGTTGAGGTCCCAGGGAAAGAGCCGCGACCGTGTATTGACTATCGGAGGCTCAACTCGATTACAAAGGACCAAACTTATCCAATTCCGCATATTGAGGAAAGGCTTGAGCAAGTCAGCAGTGCCAATTTCATCTCGACTTTGGATTTAGTCAGGGGATACTGGCAGGTGCCTCTAACTGAAAGGGCTAGTAGGCTTGCGGCGTTTATTTCCCCGATGGGAACATTTCGGCCGAAGGTCCTTAGTTTTGGATTAAAGAATGCCCCTTATTGCTTTTCTGGCCTAATGGACAAAGTGTTACAGGGTATGGAGGACTTTGCCCTCCCGTACCTAGATGATATTGCTATTTTTTCTTCTTCCTGGATAGACCACATGAAACACTTGCGAGCTGTGCTATGTCGTCTGCGTGAGGCCGGCTTAACAGTGAAGGTTGCGAAATGCCAATTGGGGCGCGCTGAGGTAGCTTATCTAGGGCATGTAATAGGCCAAGGCTACCGCCGGCCGTCAGAAGTAAAGCTGGCCGCAATAGACAACTTTCCCCAACCACGAACCAAGAAAGACATTCGGTCGTTTCTTGGATTGGCCGGTTATTATCAAAGGTATATCCCGCGTTACTCTGACATTGCAAGTTCCTTGACAGACGCTCTTAGAAAGACTGAACCCCAGACCGTAAAATGGGATGGGGCCAAGGAACATGCATTTTCTACGCTAAAGAAGGCACTAAAAAGTCAGCCAGTGTTGAGCGCGCCTGACTACTCTAAGCCGTTCATTCTTCAGTGTGACGCCAGCGACCGGGGTATGGGTGTCGTGCTTTGTCAGAGGGGAGAGAACGACCAGGAACACCCTGTACTGTATGCCAGTAGAAAGCTTTCTGTTCGTGAGGAAGCATACAGTGCCTCAGAAAAGGAATGTGCCTGCGTTGTTTGGGCTGTGCAGAAGCTAGCTTGCTACATCGCCGGTTCTAGGTTCACAATAGAGACTGACCACTGTCCCCTCACATGGCTACAGTCCATGTCATCGAAAAACGGCCGTCTTTTGCGCTGGAGCTTAGCTCTTCAACAATACACCTTTGATATCCATTACAAGAAGGGTAAACTCAACAGCAACGCAGATGGTCTGAGTCGTTGTCCCTAGTACCCCGAGGGCTTCAAAACGATTTTCTGCTTTCTATCCTCGATTTGAGGCCCACTAGTTTTCTGTATTTATCCAAACATGTGTCAAGTGTTTTGTTTAATGTCTTCAAAAGTGGCTGATGTGGTGTTGCGACTCGGCGGGGGCCACAGGAATAAAGTTGAGGTAGAAGGAAGTGACTTCCACAGGTGAATCTAAGTCTGGTGATTCTGAGTAGGGAATTGCCGTGTGCTTGCTCGTGTGTGGGTGTGCTTTCGGCGCAGTTTCCGCAGTTCCTCATTGGTGGTGGGCGGAAAATATGGTGGAGAGGGGTCACCTCATCCCTGCGAGCAACGCCCTCTTGGTCAATGATCATCGGATCCAGTGTTCGGGACAAAAATAATAGAGGAAGAGCCGACAAGCTGCAATACAGATCCCGCTGCACAGTACCTGCTGGCCACTGCACCTCGGGATCTTCTTTCCCCGGCGGAGAGGCTGTTAGGACCGGCGCCAGGTCTGACAATGGATCGGCGTTCCTTTTGATGTTCCTTTTGAGTCGCCAAACGGGGGGGCGGCCGGTGTCCGCCATGTATTGTTCCCACCTGGCCGGAGGGTGCGGCGTCCTGCCGCCGCGGCGCCGTGAGCAGTTCGGGAGACCACCGGTGCAGCTTCTTCTTTGGAAGATGACGGCGGCGGCGGCGGCCGGGAATCGTCCCGCTAATTGAACGAGTCGTTCGGCACCCTTGGAAGCTTGTTTACGGCGGCCCTTTCGATGGATGCAGTCATCAACTCCAGACCCCTCGCCCAGCGACACACCTTGACGGGGGGGGGAGCCGCGTTCGTGCCACATGGCCGTGCGGTGACCACGCTTCAGTTTTGAACGTTCGCGTGGACCGTGCGTGCTCGTCACCCTCGCGGGTAATGTGTGGTCCGTGATTGGACGGTGCCATCTGTACGCGGTCCCCGATCTAGGGATCTGGGGAGGACAGACCCTTTATAATGAGCCCCCACGGCTCATTCGGTGCTTTTTCGAGTGGAGAACTCGCCATGTACGAAGAACGCCACTATATATCTAAACTTTCTTATTGACCTCTCTCTAATGTAAATAAACGTCTGTTCTCTGTTTTCCCATATAAGCATTGCTTCTCGCTATAAGGGACGAGTCCGATGGGAGCCAGCTACCAACGACGAGACCCACAGGACCCAGACCACAACAGGCGTTCGCTTCGTCGACGCGTTTCTGAAGAGCTTGCTGATACCGCGATGAAGTTACGCATTGCTTTGCGCGCCGAGACGCCTTCTCCTCTGATGCGAGCGTGGCAGCGTGAACTGCGTGAACGCTTTCAGCGCTTGACTGCTGCTTCGTCCCTGGCGGCAGCAGCATGGCGCTGTAGACACAACCCATGTGCACATCCCGAGGTGCTGCGCTACGCGAGACATTCCTTTTTTGGGCAATCAGAGCCACCTGTCTCTATGACAGCACAAATACCACCTGCGCAGCGGCTTCCTACGCGTGATCGATCGGTTTTCTTGGCGCATTTTGAAGCAATGTCGTGTTCGGCCATGCGGACTAACTGTGATGAAACACCGCCAATGCTTAGAAGTTTGCCCCGTATTCCTCAAGAAGCTGCAGATTGCCTGCACATCCCTCCGTCAGCTGATGAGGTAAAGGCGGCACTGAAATCTATGAAACGTGGAACGGCCCCAGGGCCAGACGGTTTACCTGTTGAGTTTTACTTGACATTTTGGGATGAGATTGGTGCTACATTTACCGCGGTAATCCGGCGATGCTACGAGGACGGTGTCTTTCCATCAAGTTTTCGAGATGGACGCATTGTGCTTATTCCAAAGGGTGATGCTTCCTCTGTTAATCCTGAAGATTGGAGACCTATCACGCTCCTCAATGTTGACTATAAGATATTCGCGGCGGTAGCCGTTCAACGTTTGAGGGGTCTGTTGAACACCCTAATAGGTCATCACCAGACTTCATCAGTGCTTGGACGAGAAATACACAGCTTGTCATATACCACACGGGATATCATAGCTTATACTTTGTCGCGATCTGCGCGTGGTATCCTTGTGTCTTTGGACCAGGAAAAAGCGTTTGACCGACTAGAGCACGCGTATATCTTTAATGTGCTCACAGCCTTCGGCTTTTCTCATTCGTTTGTGGAAATGATTAAAAATACGTACACTGGTCTGAAAAGCACACTAGTTCTGGATGGTTGGGAAAGTGCTGCCTTTTCCATAACACGTGGGGTCCGTCAGGGATGTCCATTGTCTCCTGTGCTATTTGTCCTCAGCCTTGAGCCATACTTGCGTGCTCTTGATGCGGATTCACGTGTCCGGGGTCTTCCGCTTCCTGGTAGCGGTGTCGTGAAAGTCACAGCTTTCGCTGATGATATAACCTTGTACCTTTCAGATGAAGATAGCCTTTCACGCAGCCTGCATGTATTTTCCCAATATGGCGACATTTCAGGTGCAGCGTTGAACATCTCCAAATCCCGGTATTTCTTCATTGGCTCTTCAAACTCCAGGCTTAGCGCCAGTGTTCCCATTCAGCCGGCCGCGTCCCTTCGTATTTTAGGTATTTCATACAACCACTACGGCATTTGCGAATCTGTTTGGTTAAACGCTCTCGAGGAAGTAAGACAGAAAATTCAGGATGCACGGGATTTCGACTTCCCGCTTCTTGAGCGGAGGTACCTTGCGCAGACTGTATTTTGCGGTCGCATTTGGTACCTTTCTCACGTCGTGCAACCATCTTTACGTATCGTGCGATCACTGCAGTCTGCTTTGTGTTCCTTTTTTTGGTCAGGCGGCACTGAGTTGGTCTCTCGCGCGGCACTGGGACAGCAGCGTGCTCAAGGAGGCTTTGCTTTCCCTTCAGTGTCCATACGCTGTCGGCTGCTGGCACTGCGTTTCCTTTTGCGCCTAGTGCAAGGGGAGGAATCTCCCGCACGAACGCTTGCATATTACTTTCTGGGTACTCAACTTCGCCATTTGATGCCTAATGTGCAACTTAACAGGGGGCCACAGTCAATAACACTTCCTGCGTTTTATGCAACAACTGTTGCATTTTTTCGCCATGTCAAGTCGAGCTGTCCTGGCATAGATGTTTTGAACAACCACATAGTTGAGACAACTGCTGCTTTGTTGCTTCCGTTGGTCCCGCCAGCCCGCCGTGCTCGCTCTAGACGGGTGTCTTGGAGCTCCTTAACGGCTTCTTTTCTGCCTGGACACCTTCGGGACTTCATGTGGCGCCTGGGATGGGGTGTACTTCCCACTCTCGACCGCCTCGAAAGGTGGAGAATAGTCCAGTCAGCAACATGTCCGAACTGCTCCCTTCGGGAAACAAATCAGCATTTTCTGAGGCATTGTATCATTGCTCGCGTTTTTTGGAGAGCCGTACATGCTGGATTTCACTGCCTCAGAGTAAATCGCTTCGTTTCTTCTGGGCGTTGTTCGCGAGGCCGCTTCGCTTGTCTTCTCATTGTTGCCGGCGCTTTCTGCCTCTGGCGCAACCGCTGCGAGGCGGTTGCTGCGGGCCGCCGCCGCCGCGCGCTCTACCCGATCCTAGAACGATTGTACTCGGAGCTGCTGTCTGTTTTGTCGGAGGAGCTCTTCTTCCTCGGTGAAGAGGAATTCCTTCGGCACTGGTCTTGCCCTTTTGTGTCGGTCTATGACGGACGAGTGAAACTTGTCTTTCGGCCGGCCTGGTATTGGTAGGCTGATCTGTCGATGTGCCGGCAGAAATGGCATGCCAACATGTAAATATGCAAAATGTACATATTTATGTTTTATTTGTCTCTTGTTTACTTTGAAGTATTTTGTGGTTGTGTTTTGTGAACCATCAAATGTACATGTTTTTTCAACGTCATCTCATATCCATGTTCATGTAAATGACGTCTGTCTTGTCATCATAGTTAGAGTATGTCTAAGACGGAAATGTTCTGTTGAGTGTTAATGACGTTTGTGGCAATAAATTTTTTCTAAAATGTGTCTAACTCTGTGCACACTGAACCATGCCTGTGTATTCAGGCATGTGTCGGTGCACACTGAACCATGCCTGTGTATTCAGGCATGTGGGACGGCTTTAAGCTCTCCCCTAGTAGAGTACCCTGTGCTCTAAATCGTTACCCCCCTTTTTCTAACCCCCCCCCCCCCGTTACCAGCCACTAAACTGTTTTAGCGGGACGGCTCAGTGCTCTCCCATAGTTGAGTACGAAGCACTCAAAATCGTTCAACATATTAGATGCGGAAGCATCTTATACTCGCGCCTTGTAGTGCGCCGTCCGCGCCGTCCGCACCGCTTCTCGAACATTCGACAGCTGACGCGCGCGCATGCGCTGTCGCGCCGTCGCCCACCATCTGTGCCGCGCGCGCTTCTCCTTCGAGAACATTCGACAGCTGACAGCGCATGCACCGTCGCGCTGTATATATACTCAAGGTCGGCGCTCGCTCGCTCAGTTGCCGCTCGTCCGTTGGTTCGTCGCAATAAATAAAACACCGCCCTTTCGCATACGTGCCGTACGTGTTCACTCATTTAACACCCCATTTCACAACCACGTTAACCAATTTAGCCATCGACCCAAGTAAGTCGCACTTTAACACCCCGTTAACCAATTATATGGTCCGCATCCTCCTCAGTGTTCCCCCGAGGGAAGCTGCGGGCAATTTTTTTTTCTGCTTCTCTATCTGTCTCCAATTCCTCAAACTTACTGTCGAGGTTACCGCCTCCGGTGATGCGCAGTTTGCGACTCTTTACTCCTCCCCCGCCTTCCAACGGCCAGCAACACCTTAAGTCTCGAGACAAACGACGGCGAAATGTTGGCGTCTCCATGATTGACGCCCTTCCCTCCGAAAAAGAAGTCCCACCCACGACTGCAGCGCGTCCGCGACAGACTGCGAAGAAGGACGAGGTGCTGGCGCGTAGCCACGCTGGGAGTCAGCGTGAAATGCACACGCGTACGCTTGTCAGAGTTGCGCAGAAGGCGTCGTTCGCGCTGCGCAGTCATCAACGTCGCCCCTAATGCTCGGTGCATTTTACCTTCCTCTCCCAGCCCAACAGGGAGGTCGGTCCCGCTACGTCCCCATTCCTCACACTTACTTTCCGGGGACGAGCAGCGGAAAAAATAAAGAGAGAGCGAGACGTTTGCAGTGCATCGTCAACAATTCGCACGCGGATAATCTGTTTAGCGATCCGGCATTTGGCCCTGCAGTCCCGTCAGTCGACGACCGTTGGCTTCTCTGCGAAGACGAGACGAAGCCGGCCGCTCCTCGGATCTGCCATTATGCAAATGGTGGACGCCCCAGCCTCACGAGAATGCGGCGGGCTCGACGTATAGTTACGTGCAACGCTGCTGACACGCACGTTACGTTAAAAGCCGCGCACGGCCGTTTGCGAAACGCCAAGGAGTCCCTCGTCAGTTCGGTGTCCACGCAGGGCCTTGGTGCGACGAGCAAGCGTGAGGAGATTGCAGAGGATGCTGCACTGGTGGCACGCTAAAAGGCAAGCTTGGCGTTTTGACATCCCGTGGCCCAGCAGTTGCGCAAACAGATCGACGGTGCTCCATTATTCTGCGGCGACACCCCCGCAATCCGGACTGTTCAGCATTTGCATACAACATTTTCCTTTAGTGCTTGCGCAGTTGCGTGTCGCTGTGGAACGTCGTGTATACGTTATCTTTACAGCAAGACTTTGTATGGCTAGGTTCGGGCGCATCACGCACCCGGACAAAAGACGCGCGGAGCAACAATTTTAGGCCAACCGATTCACTCGACTAGTTCGACATTTCGACTTCGAAAAATGATCTCAAAGACCGTAAAAAGCTTAGGATGTGTGCTCCGAACAATCTCTGAAATGCCAATAGATACTAAAATCTTGATGTATAAATAATCAATTCGGTCGTATTCAGAATATCTTTCTCTCACCCCAATACTACATGGGTCAGGTGAGAGGCGGCCCTACGCAGCTCCCTCCTGGCCGACCAACTTTGGGCTGTCCAGCAGGCTCGCGGAGCGGCCGATAGGCTTGGCCTAACGGTCCCGACGTTGGAGTCACCCGCTGCGCGCTGACGCGCGCCTTGCAGGACCACACTAAAGTTTCGCAAAAACAACCCACAAGCTCCCAAACAATTCGATCATTCCAGCGACTATATAGGCGGCGCGGGGGAAGGTCGAAATGGCGGACTATGCGGTGATGTGACGAGCGTTTACGTCAGCGTCGCAGAGCGTGAAGACGCATCCATTGGTTTATGAATACTGAGAGAACGAGCTGCGTCCCAGTTTTATCACCGTGTGACAGCTTCAGAGCAAGGCTACATGGCGCCGCCTTTGTCACTGGAATGACTGAATACATCATTAATCAAACTATCACCGTAATAAAGGAGAAAATAAACGCCCTTCGCTTCATACGTCAAAGGTTTAATATAGCGTTTTCACCTTTCACAGCACCTTTGACCCTATATAGGCTTACAGCCACCCTCGAATCGCCAGCGCATCCAGTCATTCAAGTTTCTGCATTGCAAAGTTAAATTTCCTTGCCTACTGTAGCGTCCCGCCGCGGTGGTCTAGTGGCTATGGTACTCAACTGCTGACCCGCAGTTCGCGGGATCGAATCCCGGCTGTGGCGGCTGCATTTCCCATGGAGGCGGAAAGGCTGTAGGCCCGTGTGCTCAGATTTGGGTGCACGTTAAAGAACCCCAGGTGGTCGAAATTTCCGGAGCCCTCCACTACGGCGTCTCTCATAATCATATGGTTGTTTTGGGACGTTAAACCACACATATCAATCGATTGCCTACGTATAGCGTCACTATTCATCGTCATTCAACATCTTCATCATTTCTTAGCCACCATGCCTCGTCTCTCGCGCAGCTCAAGCCGGACTCGACCTGCGCGAGCAACAGAACGGGTTAACGCATCTGGCGTGTCGGACGCAGGCAGCCGCTGCCGCTGAGCTTCGACCCGGGGAGTATAAAATGGCGAGATCGGCACGACCCCCGTCGGCTGCCTTGGAGACGTCGTCTCACGTCTGCTCACTCGCTGCACCTACTTCCTTCAGACAATCACCAACTACTACAACATCCAACAGTGGAAGCCACCGTTACCTCAACATCGCGCTTTACATTTCCCGTAAAAAATGCAGCTTTTTTTCCCCCTTGTGCAATCAGAAAATCAAATTGATTGTCAGGTATAGGTTGTTCTCTTCATATATTATCTTATTTTTTTTCGATTGGGGAATGTTTCACGTATTTTAAAATTTATACTGACATCACCTGTTTTGCGTGTGTACGCTTAGTATTACGTTTAAAGAAACAGGGAGTGAAAATACGGGCGCAAGAAGAAAGTCACGACACCACGTACGCCATTGTTCTTGATTTATATTGTGTCCGTGTTTGCATATGCGTACCTGCCAAATATCTCAGCTCCAAGCTCCAACCCGCCCTGATATAAATACCCCATAAAAGCAGAGCGTGCATTTGGGCGTGTAAGTAAAAAAAAACGATAGATTAGATAGATAGATAGATAGATAGATAGATAGATAGATAGATAGATAGATAGATAGATAGATAGATAGATAGATAGATAGATAGATAGATAGATAATTTTGAAAACGGCGCGATTGCTGCATAAGTGACAATCTGAGTCCTCCCTTCTACGCAATCACTTTGTAGCGCATCGCCACACGAGGAGTAGTTTCAATGTATAGAGTGCGGTGCGCTATGCGTGAACCAAACTAATTTTTACAGCCGCGCCAGTTTCGTAAGCCGCTACGTTACAGATTACACCCATATACAGCAACAGCGTGGCATTATCTACTTAATCGTCGCAACAAGAGGGAATTCTCACTGCCATAGGAGACTAAACACGAATTAACCACAAACCTCGTGTTCCTTATACTTTCTTCATTACGAACTCCGTCAAATAAGCGAGATTTACGCGTAGTTTCAGACAAAGTTTAGAACAGCGCTCAAGTTACCACTTTACTTCTTTTTCTGAGATGGCGGGGAAGGGCGATGGAGCGAGAGAAATCTCTATAGTTGTTAGCGTTCATTCTTCTTCAACTTCGTACTGCCTCGCTATAGTCAGCGTCGCTGCAGCGTGCCTTCGCAAATATTTCCGGGTCTCTGCCAAAAAGCCCCATCAATCTACTGGGCGGAAACTATAGCGTGGACAAAAAAAAAAATGCCACACCGAAAAACCGGAAGCTCCGCGAAACAATAGACTCCTTCCTGCAACCCCAAATTTCATTTTTTTTTTCGCCTTGGTAGACAGTCTACCCCGGCTTTGTTCTCCACATGGATGTACACTGGGGAGACGCTTACTCCGGTTTCATCGTGTCGGATGAAACTGCCACACTCATTGAACAAATATATATATATATATATATATATATATATATATATATATATATATATATATATATATATATATATATATATATATATATATATATATATATATATATATATATATATGACTCCCACAGGTTGCCTTTGGAAGAGGCTGATTGTTGCGCCTTATGCTCGACGGAGAACCATCGGCCGCTTCTCGCAGTTGCCCGCGGGGTGCGATGCGACCATGGCAAAAGCTGACACACGTTTTAACACGGCTGAAACGAAAACGAAATAAGACACCGAAGGCATTCGCACGCTGACCACGAATTCGTATGGTGCATAACCAAATGGCATCCGCGCGAATATTTCCTGTTACGCAATCTTCATGCACGAAACGTTTTGTGGAAGCACTGCAGCGGTACAACCCGTGTTTCCGACTTAATTGTTAGCCTCTGGGTCAATTATAAGCTTACGGTTCTTAAGTAAACTGTCGATCACGTAGCAGCTTTGTGGTTTGGGTAGTCCGTCAAGGTACGACAGAGTAGTGCTATTACCATATATGACCACGCGTAGCTATTAAACAAGCCCGCATATCTTCTTTTATTGCGCGGTAGTTGTCCGTGGTCGCGCGATTTACAGCCGACTGCTTTACCACCCTCTTCGCTTTTCTTCTTCAGATTCAGACTTCCTCTGACACGTGATGTTTCGTGTGTAATACATTTGCCTGTATTTGTGCGCATTGAGGCATTTGTTGAGTGAGTGCTGAAGCAGCGTTTTCTGGTGTGTGTGTGTCAGAATGTATACCATGACGACAAGTGTTCGTGGCAGTGTATTTGAGGTCGCGACTTCAATACAAAACGGCAGCGTTGATGTTGTACCGCGATTCTGCACGCAGCTTAGAGTGTTATGTTAACTGCAAGTCATTTTCACAGCTCATATTTCTCTCTGTCGATTATTGGCGCAATCATCGGGGGTTTAGGTCGAACACGCCCCTCTCCCGTCGGAAAATTTCCAGTTATACATGTGTATGTATACACACACATATGCAAAAGCACGCACGAATATACATAAAGTGTGATTCAACGAAAGTATGGTAGACTTATTCACCGCTTTCTCTCGCAAAACAAAAGTTCAGACTGCACTATCGGTGCGCAGGCGTGCACGCCTCCACTGCGCGTGGGTGGCTCAACCAACGCGGCATCGAGAAACGCGCGGGGAAAATCAAGTTCGCAATTCGAGAAATCTCACCCCTTTCTTTATTCACTGATCAGTCTTTTGCAGCTCTCCTCCAAGCGGTGCCCGCGGGAGCAGAAAATAGCCGCGACTTCCAGCGCATGCCCCGAGCAAGCTAAGCACCAACAACAAGGGCGAACACTCGCCAGCGCCGCCGTCAGCACGCAGCTGCGTCCGGCATCGGTAGCACGTGCCTCTCGAAGGGCTGCAGCGGAATCGGAGGCGCGACTATATTTAGGGGAGGGTGCATGCCGCTTGAAAAAAAAAAAAAACTGCCGGGAAAGGCGCACATTGGCGCTGTTTAGCGTCCATCGTCCGCTGCGCACGAATAAGAAGGCGGCCGGGCGCTCAACCCGATGCGCGTAACATGGAGCGTACGGCTTTTTTTTTTTTTTTTGACGTCGTCATGCGAGTTGTACTGGCTGCCGACGGGGAACATATGGCTGCAGTTGGCTTCCGTGGAGAAGTTGAGTGAATAAGGAAAGGTATCGCGCCTCTTCAGTTTAGTCACAGGATGCGTTGGCTTACAAACAAGGCGCCGGCTGCTCCTGAGCTCGAGTTCATAAACGCCGTTCTATACTTGGTGACGCAGAGTGCGCTATCTCCTCATTGTACATGTAAATAAAGAAACGAGCACATCGAGTTAAGACACTTGAAGCGATGTCGCCTTGCCCGTGATAACAATAAATGAAACTAAAATCTTCTAACGTCGTGCACACACACACACACACACACACACACACAAATATATATATATATATATATATATATATATATATATATATATATATATATATATATATAGCCACTAACGAGAAAATTGCGGTTTAAATAAAATTTTGTAAACGAACGATGCATGTACTGCAGACAAAACGGAAGACAAGGCAGGGACTGGCGTCGCTTACTTACTCATATGCACACCTAATATGAAATAGAAGCTGTATACAGACACCTACACTCGCTTGGCGGCGAAAAGCTAGCTGGTCCACATACATATTGGAGAGTACGGCTAGACCACCCAACGTCAATCCATCTGTTTTAAGGGTGCACAGTCAGCACGACCCAGGGAGGCATTGCTGTAACATTGTCATATCAAAAACGTGGGGTACGCACCTTCCACGTACTGGCGTTTTTTTTTTTGTAATTACGAAATGTGAGCGAGGCACGAAGTGGTTTGTCTTAAGTAAGGTTGGCTACGTGACGGAATTCACAGGTACGACTGATACAGAGTGTCGTCTTCGCTACGACCCACCCGTCAGACTATATATCCTTTGGATGCAACCAACGGAACCCGTGCGACCAACAACTCTGTCACATTGCTCGCCAACCCGTAGGCTGACCGCTGTTGTATGCCGCAGCAATATAATGTCTCTTAGGAGGATATGCTGCTGGGTGAGCTGATTCCTATTCGCGTAGCAGACAACCACACTGCCTAGGCGAGGACGGCGAAGAAGAGGTAAACGAAGCTCCAACTCACAGCTAAAGCTTATTCGTATCCTGCAGCGCAATATAAAGAAAGTAGTTGTGCCCTATACATGGTGCGAATAAACTGTTGTTGCAAGTTCGTGCTTGCCTTGCGTCTTCGTCGTACTGTCAAGCGCTTCTCTACTTATAATGCCAGTGCCTACCGTACAAATGAGTGCATTGGCGCAGCTGAAGCTGCCGTGCTTCGCAGCGATCGCGGCCCGCCGTGCAACTGTTCGCGTGACGCTGCATGTCATGCAAGCGGGAACAACACGTGACGCTGTGGCGCGCAGCTATGATTGCATTTCACTTCGGCCGAAAATATGCCCCAACACAGAGTGGACGCTGGCGTTGTCCGTCGGCCTTGCAAGCGCAGCAGCCCCGTGGGACAAGCAAAAGCGGGCACAGTGGCCGTCACCGGATGTGTGCTCAGCGATGGGAGAGCTGTTTATCGGCTATGCTAATAGGGGCGCGCGTTGGCTCACGCCCGCGCGCACGTGTATCGATTGGCTCTTAGCCGAACGAGAGCGCCGGTCGTCCCTTCAGGGCCCCCGGGGAGCGAAAGAACAAAGGACAGCGGCGCACACCGTACCCGGCCATCATCAACGCGCCAACCCCCGAACTCAATCCACCGGGGGGACACCGAGGCCTGCCAGTGAAGCACTCTCGGAGCGAAGGCACACTCCACGTCGGCAGCCCACAGGACGACGTTTATTAAGAGCGCAAGTTTTTCAGTGCAACCCCGTAGGGACCGGCTGCCATGGTGACGAAACCACGCACACACCGGAATACATCGACGAACAAGCGATTGCCAATAAAGTAAGGAGAGAAAAGTAACCTGCTTGGCACGACGCGTGCGACGTTTCGCTGACGTGACAAGTGCGAGCCGTTACACATTGCGAAGGCGGATGACGAGGGCGAAGCTGCGGAGCACGTTATGCAGAGGCGACACGGTGGATGTCAGTTTGGAAACAGAGACCAACTTATCGACGTGCCCATCGACCAAACGAACCTTGATTTAATAATATGTGGGGTTTAACGTCCCGAAACCACAATACGATTATGAGAGACGCCGTAATGGAAGGCTCCGGAAATTTCGACCACCTGGGGTTCTTTAACGTGCACCCAAACATGGGCCTACGGCATTTTCGCCTCCATCGTTCAAACGAGTCTGCGGCTACACAGGGACACGACACCACAATCGAGGTGCATTTTAAGCGACGCTTGCCCACCACACCCAACTGCAACACCACATTCCCTGCTCCACTTTCCAACGTCGTCTTCTCTGGCTCCCAGTGGGTACGGGGGGTTTCGCACACGATCTTCACTAGTGTTTGCCACCCACCGGTATCTACATGTATAGTTATGAGCAGGATTCATCGCAACACATGATGCGTAAACGCCAGCTTAAAAAAAAACTCGAGCTAAGGTTTGATCTTTTTAAAGTCGGCTTCACTTTGACGCGAACATGCGTTGCTAAAAAGACGTCTGAGAACACAGCTCTTAAGCGTCTGTTCCTGCGTCCAGCGACGTCGCCGTTGTCGTTGTCATCACCGTCGGTGGCTTATCCGATAGACATGAAAAAATAAAATGATAAAAAATAATATCCAGGATCGAATGAGATTTCCACCTGGGCCCTCTGCATGGCACTCGAGTATTCTACCACAGAACTACGCTAGTGCGTCAAACCCGTTGGCAAGAAGACCCCGTAATGTCGGTGAAAGAATCGTGTTAATCTTTGTAATATAGCATGGCAGAAGATTAATACAATAACCAGTCATCAGACGAGGTTAACAGCACGACGAGTGTGTGGGTCAAAGCCTCCAACCCACTGCGAACTGTTCAGCCAGAATTCACCTTTATAAGTCACATTCCACATCAATAAAGTGCGCATAATACCTTACGTATGTGTATAGCGGTGCTACTCCACAAAAATTATGATGTATGGCGTAGTTAATACCTTGCACTCAGAATTCGCATTAGGCAATCTTGTAATCGTCGTTTTTTATAGCCTTATGTCAATTTGTACAGATACCGTGAAGGCCCTGGGCCTTTTTCATGTTTTTATTATGTGCTTTCTGTCGACCCAACCGCGCATGTATCCTCGCAGAGCGCCTCTTGCGTGGATGACTACCATCCCCTTGGAGAGCACAGAAAATCTAGCAACTTGCCCATTGACTGGAAAAATGCACGGGGCCTAAGCCACACACAGTTTTGGTTATACACTGACAAAATTTGCGGACAATACAGCTAAGGAGAACACATAGGGAATGTATGTGGTTTTTCAAGTGTTTTCCCATAAATTGAAAGACAGCGAAGTTGACGCTGTCGGTGGGATGCGAACCTACTGGCGGAAAGGGTGATTTTCTTCCACTTGAATCCCTTTCAACTTGAGTGAGAATCATTTCAATAAAATTAGGAACCACAAGCAATGTCCCCTGCGCTTATCCCAGCTCGTTTGTTGGCTTCAACAGTTTAAAATACAGAAAACGAGCCTCTCACACCGTACCCTTAAGTTCGTACGTACAACTTGCTGTAATGTGCTACTACAATGATGCTGTAACTTACATCAAATTACATTCAGGGGTCTTACGCACCCAAAGTCACAATACCATGATATGGTAAGCAGTAGTGAGGACTCCTTATTTCGATTCCCTGGCGTTCGTTAACGTGCATACATATCTAATACCGCTGTCACACAGTGCCCTACTAACCCGAATTAAGCCTGATCGCAATCAAATTCTCATCATGTATTTGCCCGTTTGTATAGCTTGCGCAAACGAGGCAAGCACAATTAACAAGCTTGATCAAGATCCAACCCAAGCAATATACTATACTGTAAAACATGTGGCACCGATATCAGGCCACAGCACCTGTTGTATTAAGACTCTATCGAAAAGTAGCCGCCGCGACAAAGTCAAACTACCCAATTGAAACACACTTAGTTCTTTTAACACCTTGCGTAATTACCGTGCAATGTTTTTAGATTTTTTATAGCAATCGAGAATGAGGAACTAACATTCGTGTAGTCACCACATAAACATAGACAGGATCGAGAGTCTCCTCATAAAGCGCCAATAGTATCAAGAATGTCAGGACTGATTTAGCCAACAGACGTGCCGTAGGATAAAATTTGTGTACAAAAAAGCTGCCATTGACATCAACCGTCAGCTTCTTGGCCAATTATCGCAGTGGGCGCGATGTAGATAAAGGAATAAGCAGAGAAGCAAGCAAGCAAGCAAGCAAGCTAGCAACAAAACGGACAGCAAAGGATAAGTACCCTTGCTAAAAAGACTGAGAGTTAGATGAAATAATGATTGATTGATTGATTGATTGATTGATTGATATTTGGAATTTAACGTCCCAAAACACCATATGATTATGAGAGACGCCGTAGTGGAGGGCTTTAGAAATTTCGACCACCTGAGGTTCTTAAACGTGTGCCCAAATCTGAGCACACGGGCCTATAGCCTCCACCGAAAATGCAGTCGCCGTAGCCGGGATTCAATCCCGCGACCTGCGGGTCAGCAGCCGAGTACCTTAGCCACTAGACCACCGCGGCGGGGAGCTCAAACAATGAAATTAAGGAGTTCGCAGTGATAAAATGACAACAGTAGACAATTTGCTTAGGCAGCTATGCAGATTCTGTCGAGTTATACACATGGGTTACCACTCTGTGGAGCTCTACTATGAATAACTTTGCCCACATGCGCCTAAACGAAAGTGACGTAAAAACTGGTTTGTATGCCTGAACCAGCCAACTGCGGTACGATAACATGGTCAGAACCAGAAGAGAGCTATAGATCAAAGTGTGGTTGCGGAATTAACCTGCCTTGCGAGGCGATGTGTTGTTTCGGAAAAATGATAGAGATAGACGGATGTTCAATAAAAACAGTTTTAATGTTACGACCGCTGCTAGCTCACATTAACAATCAATTCTACAGCCTACGTCAACTAACAGGCAAACACTAATACAGTCAACATATGAAATCGCTTACGAGCGCTTGTAGCATGCGAGTAAATACGGTGGTTGGAGTCGCGTGGCTTCCCCAGATACAAAGTGCTGCCCTTGTGATCAGTTGGTATTTTTTTACATGCTAAACTGTGCGCGGGCAGCTCATGAAGGAACACGAGAAGAAGCCATACCACTTTCGCGGGCCAATGCTGACAGTAATTTTCGACGACTTGCGCGTGAAATCACGTTTTCACTATGGTCTCCACCAAGCAACGAGACGAATCGTCAACACCACCTGTTTTCGTTGATGGCTCTCCGCATGCCCACTGGGCTTGACCAAAGAGAAGCCACCCTTCTTCATCGCTTATGGCTAGGAGTGGCATTTGCAAAATCTTATTCCTTTGCCATAGGAATGGTGGACAACACTCTCTGCGATGCCTGTGATTGCGCAGAGACGGTACACCACATCCTGTGTGACTGTCTGTTGTACGACATCAGGAGACCAGTCACTGTCATCCGTTATTGCGCGCATAGACAACAGCCAAATATCTGTGGACACTATTCTGTCAAGTGCCCGAGAGAAGACACTGCAACAGAAGGCGACGAAAGCTCTGTTGAAATTCCTACGCGACACCGACTTGAACAAGTGGCTGTCACAGCAATGTCACACACCGCGAAAGACAAGACTGGACTATGACTGAGTGTGCGCGCGTGTGGTGCCGAATGTGACGTGTTCATCTCTCTTCCCTCTCTGCTCTCTATCTTTCATCTCCTCCATCCCCCTCCCATGCGCAGGTTAGCAAACCGGTGGCCTATAGGCTGGTTAACCTCCCTGCCGTTCTTTTCCTATTTTCCTTCCTTCCTTCTACGTTCTAAAACTACGTTATGATTAGGGGGCCCGTTATAGCGGAGGGTTCTTGAAGTTTCAGTCACCCGGAGTTAATCGAACCCGGAGTTAATCGATTGCAGCTAATCGAACCCGCAACCTTCTGGTAAGCCGTCAAGCACCGTAAGCACTGCACCATCAAGGCGGCCAGAAATTCGACATCGTCGAACAAACATGCGAGCGAAGATCAGCTATAGGGCGACCCCCTTTTTTTTTTATCCAACATTGACAAACGACGCGAACAAGAAGTCCGCGAGGTCGCAAACATCTGTGAGAGTGCCTGGTCCACTCTCCTCTCATTTCGCGACAAGAAAAAGAGAGCGAGAGTGCGACGTAGGCGTATAAGTAAAGCACCAAGGCGAAAATAGCGCGCGATAATAAATAATATGCGGAGGGAGGCATCGTAGAGAAGAGCGGAAGAATGGCGAGAGCGCGCCGCGGTGCAGAATGCGCGCACGAATCCGCCCGCTGATGACTCACGGCTCCTGGGGCGGGTGGACGCCGGGTTTGCATGCGGGATCCGACGCAGAGCCGGGTGCTCGTGCCACGCGTCTCCCTCTCCCCCTTTCCTCCGGCTTAGAGCATCACGGAGAGGGCAATCAGAGCACGGGACGCCAAAGAAAAAATACCAAGCGAAGCGGACCACGCTGCAACAGGGGCGCAAACAAAGCAGAAACAAAGATAGCGGCTAGAAAAAGAGAGAGAGAGAGAAAGAAAAAAACGATCGATGCGCCGGAGGCATGTGTCTCGTCGGATGTTGATGACGGTGGAGCTCTGCCGAAAGAGGATGCCGCCCTTCCCCACCTCGGGGCGTGTTCCGCAAAGGGGCTTGTGGCGCACCCAGTCGGAATCATTAGAGACCCCGCGAGCGAGTGTCAAAAGACAACGGGCGAGGTTTTTAACTCCAACAACAGGCATCTCCTCTCGACGTCATCGTCACCGTCTCGTCACGGAGTGGAGTTCGCGACTAAGCGCTCGCGAATGAGACCACGCCGGCTAGCGAAACGTAGAAAGCGCATATAGTAAAACAGATGTATGCGTAAAGCGTTTATTTTAAAAGCGAAGCTGTTTTTAGTCGATGTCCTTTATGGCCGAAACATGTGGTAACGCTTGCGAGCATCATGCACGGGTATGTCCCAAAAAGAGTGGGTAAGCACCACAACTCACCGTCGGCCCATTAAAGGTGAAAGAAAATACCACCAGTCATTGTCGATAGCTTTTATTCGCTCACTTAGACCAACAGAGGGGTATGAGCCACAGAAGTCTGCTTGGCCTTTCAGAAAGCTATCACCATCATAAGCGCGTTATGTGCCAAAGAAACTGGGCAAATCCCACTACGTAAAACTTCCACCAAAAAAGGAAGGAGGCAACAGTAAGCCCAACAAACGACGTACGCGCTAGCGTAGTCACACCACAGTCACTCGATAATTTGTGACTATACTACCACATTGGTGGTGGCTATACTGCTACATCATATCTTGACAAATAGCGTTTAACAAAGAGCATTGATTGATTGATTGATTTGTGGGGTTTAACGTCCCAAAACCACCATATGATTATGAGAGACGCCGTAGTGGAGGGCCCCGGAAATTTAGACCACCTGGGGTTCTTTAACGTGCACCCAAATCTGAGCACACGGGCCTACAACATTTCCGCCTCCAACGGAAATGCAGCCGCCGCAGCCGGGATTCGAACCCGCGACCTGCGGGTCAGCAGCCGAGTACCTTAGCCACTAGGCCACCGCGGCGGGGCTTAACAAAGAGCAGTGACACAACATATATCAAAACATCTTAAGGGAATGCTTTTTTATAAACCTGTGTATAAGAATGATATGATCAAGATGCAATAAAGCTATACTACGACCTCAAATCTTAACTAGAAGCGCTTAATTAACAGCAAAGATACAACATACCTGAAACACTAGCAAAGCATATAATGCGCTAACCTGACCAAGCTTTGCTGTTTCATCGGTGTCCGCGAAGGGGAGCTGGCTTAATTTCGTTAACGCAATAGCTTTGAAGATCTCGTTTCACAATAGTTCGATGTAGGTGGCATCTGCGGCGTCGTTTTTGGTTGTGAGTGAAAAATCAGCGTTGGCCACGAGCAAAAATTTGACGTAGATGCAAATAAACATAGAAGCTGGAGGGAGCTTGCACTTTGGCTTTCCTTGCGGAACGGTTTAGGTCTCCACAGATAGCGAAGTGGGCTAGTGATTAGGAGTGAGTGTGCGCATATATATATATATATATATATATATATATATATATATATGTGTGTGTGTGTGTGTGTGTGTGTGTGTGTGTGTGTGTGTGTGCGCGTGTGTGTGTGTGTGTGTGTGCGTGTGTGTGTGAGTGAGTGTGCGTGTGTATGTGTGTGAGTGAGTGAGTGTTTGTGCGTGCGTGAGTGCATGTGTGTGTGCGTGTGTGTGTGTGTGCGTGTGTGTGTGTGTGTGTGGTTATCAGTACAACGTTCAACACTCAAAGAATTCTTCCTTTCACCAGCGAACTTTTTTTCTGCCTGAGTTGGTTGGCAAAGCTTTCACCGAATAAGTGGTACTGATCCGAGAGACAGTGTTGCTCTGTAGAGCGTGGCGGTGTAATCAACATTGAGGCAATATCGTAAACACTAACATACGGCAATTGTTTTCTGAAGACACACTATGATCAGAGTTTATTATGTAATTTTGTTACTACCAGTCAATCCAAGCGGTTTTGCAGGTAAACGCATGCGTGAGCCGGCTTTATATATTTATGCTATCAGAGTAGAAGTACTTGTGCAATACAAGCACTGGCGTGTACATAACATGAAAGCGTAGCTCGGTTGCATTCCTCTAGGCTTGGCGTGAAGATAATACTAAGTGGAAACGGTGACCGATATTATACAGATAACGTGCGGATAAAAAAGGAACGATTACCCGTGACGTTATCGTGCAGGTTGTGGAAAAACAAACAAGCAATTAAAAACACTCGCACCTGTAGACGCAACGCGAAGCACTGCTCACCACCTACTTGTATTGTTGGCCTGGAACGTAATGTAGTTGATGAGGAGAAAAAAAAAATGAACGGCGGCACATATTGAATGTCGATATTTTAACTATGTACGTAAAACGGGTACATTTGTTTATAAAAGGTTTCCTTGAGAGAATAAACTCCACGGCAACTGAGGAAAATAAATATGAAGGCAGTAATATTAATACTCCGCACACAAAGATAATCCTTGCGAACTCACTGTTGAAGACTGAATCAGTAATATTACTATCGAGTGATTGTAAGTGACTGCTGCTCTGAATAAAAGCCAACCGAAAGCGAAGCAAAAGAAAAGCGTCACACATGACGCGACGCAGCCATGAAGCTCAGATTCCTGCGACTATGATACTTGAGTGAGATGCCTGCTCAGATGAGCGTGAAACACTTGCAGTTTTTTTTTTTAGTATCTGCACAAGAAAGTATGAAAGCCAGACGTCTTTTCTGCATTTCCTTTGCTGCCAGCACAAGCAGTGTGCCTGGCAGACCACGAAGCATGAACGAGAGAGAGAGAGAGGGTTAGTGCGCTACAGTAAGCGCTGCTGGCTAAGATGTGACAGATCTCGTGAACACAGACGAGAGTATACGGGGTCTCAAAACTGAGGACACCGTTTATTCCGGGCGCCCCTGTCGGTGGCCGCGCACCAAGCCTAGCGTGAAGCGCGTTCTTGCCGGCACCGCCGCAGGCAGTAAACCATTTAGCGGAAACGGGGCCAACGAGGTTTACGTGCGCTACGAGGAAGAAGAGAACCTCGACAACATCCTCATGGTGGAAAATGGAGAACGGTGGCTGAGTTTCTTTTTTTCTTTTTTTTTTGCTGCGTGTATAGGACGTGATTGCGTCCGTCTACGGGTATATTACGAGCTGCCCCTCTCGTCAAAGAGGTAGATGTCTTGCAAGGAAGCCTCGTCGCGGAAACGCCTCAACAAGTCACATATGATGCTGCCGGTGTTATATTGTCTGCCAATCGAACGATGTGGGCGCGGTGCAAGCTGTAATGTTGATATACATTAGTAAAAGTTGTTCTTGGGCTAGTTCGTCCAGGCTTGCTGGAGTACACAAAAAGACGCGTAGCATCAACGAAGAACAGAGTAGAACAGAAAGTGTTTCGCTCACGACTAAGTTTATTCTAAGGAAAGAAGCGACGTTGATATCCGTAGAAACCATGTGTAGGCACTTATATTGTTTCTAGCGTGCCCATTTTCTTGACAACTTCTACATGATAGGCTTGTACACGGAAACGTCTGAGTTGTATCGGTTCAGAAAACATGCCAATTCAACGTTTGAAATTGCGAATTGGCTGCTATCACTCAAATCCTGCACCTACTGCACATGGCCTAGTAGAGTGCCTTGCACACTGACCTTCTGCTCGCGTAATACAGCGTCAGTAATGTCTGCGGTGCAACCTCGTTTCGAAGCGGTATTGACAAGCATGTTTTATGCGCACTTTGCAGCTTGCGGCAACCTGAACGAGTAAACGGCAACACTATAGATGTAGCCACCCTTGCGAATTTTCGGAAGTGAAATGGAATCACTGCACGTCGCGCCGTTTAGTGGACATATATAAGGCAGCGATGGCACTGACCAAAAGTTTGGCCACGCGAATGAGCCGAGTGAACGTGAGTATATCTGAAGACACAGACGGCGACAGAGACAGTTTGATTATGACTTTTCAAAAAACAAAAGAGTACATATTCGATAAACCCCTAGAGAAGTAATGAACGCGGTAGCTTATCGGGAAGTACTTTATATTGTCACGTCTTTATCTGTGTTTAAGAAGAGGTTGGTACCTAGACACGGCTCCGGCGACACTTCTTATACAGTAATTTAAGGCACGAGGTTATCAATAACAAAAAAGAAATGCAAAATTCACGCACACAAAGTGTACATTTATAAGAGCAATGCTCACGCGTCGTGAACCATGTCCTCGCATCAACAACAATGCTTACAGACAAGAAACACGAGAAACGTTCGTGCTTTGCAAAATAGTTCTTTTTACAGTCCATTATTGTAGGCGATCACACAACAGTCCCGTAAATAGGTTGGGCAGAGAGCCGCCCGTCACTAGCAAAAGTTTTGGGTTCTTGGTTAATGCATTTTTTTTTCTATCGCAAATTACTTGCTTTACAGCACCGTTAAATTTGAGAATAATATTAACACGAGGACATGAAATATGGAAAGGTCTATTAAAAATAGAGTGGCTTTTTAGTATTTTACCTAATTATTATTGAAGACATGACTGTTGCCCATTCAGTGTAGATATGTAATCAGCGGGAAACGTTAAAATATACATGGTGGCGTTCCGTTGTGTAGACGTTTTCTAACACCAAAAGTGCTTGAGCACTGTTGCTTCTTGAGTAACGACCAATAAAAGAACGAACGCAATAGAACCTGAAATCTGTAGCTACGTACGATACGGGTATATAGAAACCAGAAGAGATTCACCAAATAAGGCCTGATACACAAATATCAGAATAAATGATATATACTATAACGCTTGTTGAGCATAAATAAAAGCGATGGTCTACAAAATTAACTTAGCAGGTTCGGCAGTTACGGGGTGTGTCAGGTTTGGGCTATGGAGAGAAGGAAGGGCTGAAGGATGAACAAGAGAAGCAGTGAAATTATTCAATCACGTAAATAGCGTCGATTAAACGAGAGATACAGATAAACCATATGCGATTCAACGACGACAATACACATCAGAATAAAGAAAACAGCTTTGCAGAGGTTCTGAAGGAAAATACGCATCAATTGAAAGTCATCAACGCCGGGCAACTTAGCTTCACCCTATAACAGAAATGTACCGCAGATAAGCAGAACGCGTGGCTAATTGCATGAAAGTTACAATGCAGTTCAATGAAAGAAACTGAGCATGAACGACTACGTCTATCATCTATCGTAATAAAATAGATTTCACTCTTCCGGTTAAGAAGAACCTATATGCGAGCATTACAGAAATAAACGACAACCTGAGAGTAGAGCAGAATACGCTGGCAAACTTCCCTAATTTTGTGATGGTCGCAATCGTGCTTGAACTTTCATAAAGGAGCTGCCCGAGCTTCTTAGCATTCGCGAAGCTCGTTTGAATGTGCAAGTTGTCCGTCGTTAGTCTAAACGCTGGAAGCTGGACGTGTGGTGAAGGAATCCAGAAAAATGAAGAGAAAAGAAAAGAAAAGACACACGGCTTCTGCCGGTACATTAAATTGAGCAGAGAGGAGGAGAGAGAGAAAAAAAAAGCTGGCAACCAAACAGAACGCGAACGGAAAAAAGAAGGCAGTGGTCGTAGAAATATGAGTACAGTGTTGAATAGACAGCACGTTGACCAATGAGAAGAAAGGCGGGTTGAAAATTCTTAACGAGGATCCAGACTGCAAAGCGTTGTGCATGCGACGGACTTGGTTTTTAAGTCCATCCGTTTTCTCCGATAGCGCTGTGCCACTCGTTCTTGGCATGAAGAAAGAAGAAGCCACGCTTCGAAGATAAAGGCCCAACTCTGTCTAAACGCGACTGCGAAGGAAATGGTGGAGATGCCGGGTGGGGGGGGGGGGGGGGAATCAGAGGGCACCGCAAGAAAAATGACGTCGCCGAATGAATGGTTTCGGAAGAGACACCGGCGTCGTTCCCGCGGGTGTCTATCTGCGAGTCCATCTCTCGATTGGCGGGGGACTTTGGCGCGCAAAAGGAATCGAAGCCGCTTTCGGATGAAAGCCGAGCCCGGCAGGCACAGAGAGCTCAGGTGTGCGCTGCTCTGCCTGGCGAGGTGCATGCGTCGCCCCTCCCCCATTCTGCTGCGGAATCCGAGGGATATTGCGGGTGCTCCCGTTCACACTGCGCGCGCAGGAGGGTCGTGCCGGGGATTTGGTTCCCGCAACTCCCCGAGTGTCGGAACACCGCGAAAAAGAGGAAAGAAAAGAAGAGACGTCTTTTCCGCCCACTCCCGAAACAAACAAAACAAAAAACTGTGCCCGTTCGGTTAACGGCACGGTAACCACCGCTAGCACAAACAAGGGGACGCCCCCCCCCCCCCCAAGTGCTCAGCCTGAGCGGTGATATATCGTACGCCTATCGGTGCACTGTTTCTCCGCTTATCCCAACCGCGCTTCTTTCCTCCGAGACGGTGGCACCGACGGCGAGAGATGGATGGTGCCGGTCGGCAACCGAGCCTGCAACGCGGGGCGCATTCCTTGGCGCGCGGCAGCTCAATCAACGAGAGTGGGTCGGACGACGCATTGTTCCGCTGCGTCACCGCTCCACCGGGCTAGATACTGCTCCGCAAAGGTGCACGAGCGACTCCTCCTCTCCACTCGGAGTCGCATCCACACAGCGCGAAAGCGTAGCGCTCCGACTTGCCTCTTCCGTTGCACGGGGAGCTAAGCCGCCCGCGCGTTCATTTATCCGGGAGAGGAGGTGATTCGTTCATTAGGAAGGAAGGATGCAGCCTCTCTCTCTCTCTCTCTCACACACACACACACACACACACACACACACACACACACACACACACACACACACACACACACAAACACAATTAAACAAAGCGAATTACGGTAGACCACATGACAACGCACTGTGGGTAGTTTAGTACAGAAACCTAACGCCATTTCGAAAGTTATAGCTTCAAGAAATGCAGCATAAAATTTGCGCGGTTCTCTGCGTAGTCCCCTTTAAGAAGACGCTTCGGCTTCGCTCCAGCCAACCGAATAAGCGACGCGGCGACCATCCTGAGAGATTTTGGTAGAAACCTTTGTTCCAGGAACTCAAGCTTCGCAAAAAAATGGCGTTCCGTAATGACAGCGCGATATATACATAACTGTTCCTCTCCTATATGTGACACCCAGTTTATGCTTTAAAGTTAATGAACAGCTTGCGGCTCTACGACATACGTCTTCTACGCAACCTCGTTGTTAAGCGGTTTCTTCGTAATTGCCCGTCATCGATGTTGGCAACACCGTTTTCCTCTGTAGCCACAATAAATGGCCACTGCCGGTCTGTAAATGACCAGGAGGTTAGATAGACCGGGTTTAATCTGAAATACTTCATAAATAAAACAACGATGCCAACTTCGGGTGACCATCATTTGGCACGATATTAACAAACTCCAGTTGTAAGGTAAACAGCTTTTATTGCGTGCTTTTGTTAAACGGCATACTTTTTGCTGACATTTCTATCTACCCTCATCGGCTGATTAGGTATATAGTCAAGGTAACAAAAACACGCAAATGCTGAAACGACGAGCACATCGGTAATGAGGACAACTCGGCGAAAGCTATGAGTAGCCACGGTGTTTTCATCACGAGTTATTCTCGTGATCGATGAAGAACACAGCACTTTACAGAGGATGTTTAAGTCAGCAGGCTGTCACCACTGCTTCGTGCACAACGCAAGAAATGAGATACATCCAAGAATGCCCTTGCTACTGCTGTACGGAACGCGATGCTGGGAGATTTTCGGATAATCTCAGCGCTAGCACTACGCGAAATAACTCTTCAGTATATAAGTGGCAACAGCAAGCACATGACCGAGTTGACTGGCGGAACATGGAACAGGCATTTGTCCTGCAGTGGACGTAGTTGACTGATTATTATTATTATTATTATTATTATTATTATTATTATTATTATTATTATTATTATTATTATTATTATTATTATTATATCAGCTAGCTTGCACAAAGAGGTGCGCATATATTAAGCAGAGCGCTGCGCAGTATTTTTATTCATCCCCGCGATGAGAAGAATACTCACACATATATGCAAAAAAAAAAGACAGAAAAAGGACATCATGTAAGATTTTATACATTTCGCCCAAGTTGGAACCTAAAAATACTGAACACACTTTTCTGTCCCTTCGAGTTCTATTTGAGCACAGTCTCACCCTTGTCACGAAAGTGTTGCATTCTGAACGTTCACAGTGATATCCGCGATCTTAACCAATCCCGCGGCGGTGTTGCAGGCAAACAATCATATCAAAAACAGTAATTGAATGAAAATGCCACGTTTACACAAAGCAGCAAATGCAGCAAAAGATGCAGTAAAATACCGCACCTCCCACCTTAAAAAAAAGTCGTTCAACCCATCCCTGAACCCGCCGTGGTGCTGTGCGCATGGTACTCAACTGCCGACGCCAAAGATCACAGCGTCGACCCCCCCCCCCCCCTCCCCCAGGGTGGCCTCATTTCGACGTGAATGAAACCCATGTACTTGGAATTATGTGCTCGTTAAAGAATACCAGGTAGCCGAAATTTCCGGAACCCTCCATTAGGACGCCCCGCATAATCATATCGTGGTGTCGGGGCGTGAAAACCCCATAATTATCACTCATAAACTTCTCTAAGTATAGCGGCTCTTTTAGCGGTGTCTGAAGCATTCAGAAGAATTGTACACAAGCGAACAAACATCATTTAGAAAGCCCGCAATGACAGACACTGTCAGGTGATAATATGTGGTAGAGCTTATGGATACGGTCAACGTATATAAAACGCATTCACGCACGAAAGACATGCGAAAGGCATGAATAAGAAAGCGCTGTACGTGCAAATACAGCATTCACGTTATGACGGGCATGCCTGTCTTTCGAACAACGCACTGAGATAACATAAAATGGCATATTTATTATTACATTATAACGCTCGGAACGGTGACGCGAAACAACAACGGCGAGAAAATCGCAATAACAACAATAGCATCACACTCGCACTATAGCATCTACCAAAACACGATTTTTTTTTGCGCTCCCGTTTCATCACTCTCATACCTTAAAACTTCACGTTACGGTTTAAGCTGTTGTAGGCTCACATCAACGCACGAGTGAGAGAGAGAGAGAGACGAGAGAGAGAGAGAGGAGAGAGAGGAGAGAGGAGAGAGAGAGAGAGAGAGAGAGAGTTCAAGGCAAAGTCGAGCCCAAGCATTCTGCATGTCATCCGAGTATTCTGCAACACAATCACGCCAGTATTAACAAATTTCACGTCTATGGAGGTTTTGCTGTACGGCGGGAAGATCAGGTTAATAAATGCGACATTGCATGGCAGAAGCGTACAATCGCAGCATCAGTCACAACATGTCAATGTGTAAAACGAATGAGTGGTTGAAAGTTGCTCGCCCACTACGAACGGCTCAGCTACAATTCATCGTCATCATCGTCATCATCTCCAGTATCAACCAAGTTTACAGATACGTAGGCTGACATACTGCCTTACATATATACTTGTAATGTGTATACTTCCCAACTGTACATGCACAGGGCGCCATGAGAGAGATTACAATAGCAATCCCTCCTGTTTACACATACTGTGCATTCCTAAAATACAGTCTTTTTTTCTTCTTTCAAGTGCGAAGCGTTTTAGCAAGCTGGGATGTCGTATGCTGTTGTCGTAGATGGTCGTATCGCGGACAAACAATCGCAAGCACGAGTCGCAGTAGGTTTTCCCTTTTGCCAGGCCTCTTCTGTCTACAGGTGCACTTCAATTATCCTTCGCAAATCAGTGTCATCACCGAGGAGGTTTAAAAAAAATTGCTGGAGTGGAAGCTCCCGCAGTGCTTTGCCAGCAGTAGTGAAGCCAGGTTTCGCCCTCCAAATATCTCAGGAATATGCTACTTTCTAGTGATGCCCACTTGGACATCAAGAGGCTTTGATTTGTTAGTCTAAGGGCTAAGTTAATTGTAGCTTAAAAGATAGTTATAGTTGTTTACGAAGAAACAATCCGCAGAGACTACTATCGGCGACCTAATCGTCAATGAAATTTGCCTTTATTTCGAGGCTCACTAAAGAAAACTAGCAACACAAGGACGCACTTTGAGCCCTATTTGACCCTAAAAGGTTGCCACTTCAAACTTGTTGGGCGTGCGAGGTAAACGCTCCTTCTCAATCGCCGAACGCCAATAGCTCATCGTGCCCCTAGTAAGATGGCTGCCGCAGCCGCCATCTTGCGGTTGGCACAGCTTCACTTGTGGCAAAGAATTTACACTTCAGCAACCTTTTTCTAAACCTCCTCGGCCATCACGCACCATCGTCAAGCTAATACCCCTGTCACACGGGCACCCGTGAAGACCGTTCAACTCCCTCGTCTTTACGACAACGAAGATGCGGTCGGTGTCACACGGCCACCCTTACGCAAACGAAGGTGAACGGAGCATTTCGCAAAGGACGTTCAACGATCTCCCTTCGCAGCGAAACGAGGTACTCTCGTCCTCAGCAGTCTAGAGGTCAGAGAAAAATTTGAAGCACTAAGTGGCCGCAGTGAAACAATAATACATTTTAGCAACATTAAACGTTCTTTCGTTGTAGTACTCATTCACAACGCGTGTTTGTTTACAATATTTACGCCCACCAGAGTTCACTTACTCTCAACACCGATGCCCTACACACCGTGCCTCGCGAGTCGGGCCGGCCGGCGCCAGCCGATCAGCGTCATTACCAGCGCAATATCGCACCACTTCCTCACGTCGTCCGCTGTGTCACTCATGGCTGAAGAACACAAAATGTGCGCTCACGAGGCAAGGAAGCATAAGAACTTTCGTACCGGGCATGTACACAGGCAACAAAACAACTGAAATCACAATGTGGCCAGCGTCACTAGCAGCATTGCTACATTTAGCAAATGCGTTTTTATTTGAAATTATTTTTAATGATTTGTTAGTCGCATACCTACTTAATAGTGCTTTTTTTTGTAAAAACCGCATAACGAGCATTCACAAAAAATCAATAGGGATCAAATTAGAATACTTATCCGAAAATCAAACAGCGCCAGCTGAGCCCCCTCGCGGCAGCTGTTACAACTTTGTCATTGCCGTGTGACACTGCCACAACTCCTTCTCCGTCGAACCCCCTCGGGGAGATTTACGTTGACGGTGTTCAACGGAGTTTGGTGGTGGCCGTGTGACAGGGGTATAAGTCGAGCGAGTCGTCAGCAAGCGCCTCGCGCGCCGCAACCGGTAGTTCCGTAGTTCGACCAGTAGTCGGTGCTCGCACCCTTACTCTCCGAGTGAATCGTTCTTTCTGGACGCGAAACAAGAGACGCGAGCGACACGCCGCGGGGCCCGCGCTGCCACTGAGGGCGCATAAAATTTCAATCCGAGAGCGGGCGCATTATTCAGCAGGGGAGCCGGCGGCGTGCGCAGACTGAAGGGCGCATGCGAGAAGAACGCGCTCCAGCTCTGCCGACGGCGGCGTCAATTTACCGCAATTTTCGAGAGGCTCAACGCCAGCCCCTTCGCCTTCCTTTTTCTTTTTTTAGTTTTCGTAACCCGGCGACTGACGACCGCGCACGGATGCGCGCCTCCCTGTTCAGGCCAGAAAAAAAATAAAATAAAATAAAGCGAGGAAACGGGATTACATAAAAACCGCTCGGCACCAGATGAAACAAGATCAGCGCATCGTCTCCAGGCATTCAACTCTATACCTGATTATAACTCGCGCTACTGTAACTTTCTCGTATAACTTCCTATAAGCATTGTATTGCGTTCGGTCTGAAAGAAACGCAAGACAATGAGAAGTCCACATACCATTTCTAGTGTCACGAATCGAAGACAGCATTGAGCATGTCTGAACGCAACATTAAAGTGTCGGAATCGAAAGTACTTTTCTCTTAGATATTGCAATTAATATTTCCATCCCAGAGCACAATCGCGCTAAAGTTTCATCTTTTAGCTAGTGTTGTATGCTTCCCTCGCAAATTCATTTTGAAGCTTAATTACGGAGATAAAAAAAAATGGCAGCATATCCACGGAGTGAATGATGGGGAGTGGGGCAAAGCATTCGTCCGTCCATTCGTTCTTGCTTCCGTACGTTCCTGCGTACGTCTGTGTAACCGTCCATGCGTCCATCCACCATTCCGTGCGTGCGTCTGCTCGTGCGTCCGTCCCTGCGTTCGTCCATGCATCCGCGCCTGCGTCCGTTCATGCGTCCATCCATGCATCTGTCTGTGTGTCCGTTCGTCCATCTATTCAGCCCTCCAAGTACCACCATCTCGCACCTTTTCATCATATATTCTCCATATAGAAGCACCGCCATCCAGCGGACATTTCAATGACTAAACGGGAGGTGGCACATGCACACTTTCTTACGGCTTGCGCTTCGGGTTTACTTCCCACCTTTAACCACCTCGAGTTCATGGTATATACTAGTTCACTGTATTCATGGCACTGCGGCCCAATGCTCGCTAAACCTTTCTAAAACCAAGGAGGTTACACCCAGCGAGTATAACGTAGCAACCCTTTCTTGCCAGATCGCGCTCAATGTACATGCCAATAGCTGCTAATGGGGATCGCAGCGTGCGCGTTACCTAAAGGCCGAATGCTCCTGTCTCTCATTCCCCCTTAGCAGCCATTAAGATGTGCATTGAGCACTATCTTTTATTGTTCAACAACGCACAGAAGAAATCTCTCACCGGAACCACCTTGGAGGTCAAAATCGTAAGGACGGCTATTTCGGCTATGTGCCACAGGTGGATACGTACTACGAGGGACGCACAAGCCACGCCATAAGGAGCTTCGCCCCTAAAAAGGCTACTCCATCCGGGCTTTTCTGAGAGCGAGCCCTTGACGAATCCTTCCGTAGCAGCTCCAAACACGGCGCTCACCGATTTTGCAAGATTTTGCAAACGGTCGGTGAGCTTCTCCAGTGCACCGTTCCCGTCAAGTCATCCGACCCATTCTACCCGCGCCGCTCTGGCGACGTCATTTCGTTCTGCCGTCACCCCCGGAAGCTTTTCAGGCCTGCGCGTCACGTGACGTGACGTCGACGACGTCACATTGCGCCGGCCGGCCGGCCGCCCTTCGCTGGGTGGCTGCGCCAGCCGCGAGCGCTTGCCGCGAGCGCCCTTCACGCCTACCGACTCGGGCGAGGTTCCTTGACACCATGTCCGCACGATTTATCAAGGTATCCATTGATTGTATGGTTTAACGCGCCGACGCAACGCAGGCGATGAAGCGCGCCGTAGGGGAGGGCTCAGGATCAAGTTTTACTACCTGGGAATCTTTATTGTGTGCCGAAATCTCGTACACACGGGCGTTTTTGCTTTTCGCCTCCATCAGAAATGCGGCCGCCGCAGCCGGGTGTCGAAACTGCGCCCTAGTGCTCAGCAGCGCTACGCCTTAGCCACTGAGCCACCGTTGCGGGGGAACTTATCAAGGTATCAAGAAATAATGAATATCGTGAATGGAATAATGCGTATTTATTTATCACAGCCAGACGCCGTCTGTACAAATATCACAGTGCACATTGTTCTCGGTCCAGGCAGACGACAGGCAACACAAGATGTTGCCCTTAATGCTGAAAATATGCCAAAAGTACAAAACACAATATCTTGCCACATAAAACTCAGAAAACAAAACAGATTGTAACAGCAAAAATATCCCCGAGCTTTGGAACAGAAAAAGCACACTTTCATTTAAATTGTAGGTTAGAGGAAAACATACCATTCGTTTATCATAGTAGCAGTAGCAACACAAGGTATCAGGTTCAAACACTTGCCAAAAAATACAATACATAAGAACACTGGTGACTAAATTGTGGTCCACAGCATGATAAATGACAGAAAGAAAAGTAATTGTACTGCCACAGGTAGGTGCATGTTCTAGGGAAAAAATCTAACAAAAATCTAAGAAAAAACAAATCACAGTGCACAACATGTCTGTACACAGAGTGCACAAGGAAAGTGTACACAGCTTAGGTACCAAAACAGACTGTACAACTGCTACAGTGGGCACCGAGGCAGTTCGAGTTAAAAAAAAGAAAAAAGTACAGCACCTTTAAAAGCTAACAACTTGTAAAGAGATACAAAACTGGAAACAAGGCTCAAACAAGGGAATGTATTGCTTGAGCCAGGTGGCAATAAGTGCAGCGCTCCTCAGACAGCATCGACAGGTTGTTCAAAATTTCCAACAAGGAACTTACTTTTTGAACTGAGTCTGGTACAACAGCGCTACCAAGGTTCTTGATTGGTGAACCTTGATAGCAGGCAAAGACTTCAAGGTTTGCAAACACGGTCAATGACGCATTCAAACAAGATTCACGATAGTCGATAATGTTCAAAAACATGGAGCACTCTTCTTTATGAATCACAGTCCACTTCGGAGACACTGACACCCCTTGCAGGCGAGCCCTTAGTTCTTCGAGGGACGAAAACCGGTCTCGTTCTTGCTCCGCTTCATATGACGCCAGCGACTCTTCTACAGCACGGGCGAGTTGGGAGGCTTCTTGTCGGCTCCTCTTGGCGTCAGGGGTTTCTCTCGTGCTCTGGTCTCGTACTGATAGGTAGGACGGACAGCCGGGAAATACCGTTGAGACAGATCCAGGACGCAACCGTGGTACTGGGAGTGCAACTTCAATAACTCTCCCTGTCCTTGGATCCGTCTACGATGTCGTCTTCTCAATGCATGAAGCGTCGAAATGATCCGCGCACACCTGCACAAACGTTTCAAGAACGTCTGAGACGCCACTTCTCAAAAGAAAAAAATGCGCTCCCGTTTGCATGACCGTGTTTACAGTCCGTGTAGCTAAAACAAAGTCTACCTACGTTTCGCAAGCATCTAAATAAAAGCGCTGCGCTAAGCGGTACAAGCAACATGAAAGGAAACACGGGAGCGTGATGTCACCGCACTCCACGAAGCGCTTCCACCGAGAGCTTGCAAGAATGGACGACACCACGGCACTGTTAGTGAACAAAGCGCAGCTGACCATCCTTGCTGCGAACGCTGCTGGCGTCAGCGCTTCGCGAGGCCCGGCGGCCACACGCTCAAGTATTTCCCATCATAGGTGATTTCTACCCGAACAAGCAACGACAAGCTAAGAACAGGAGCATCTCAAATTCTTACCTTAGTGCACGAAGTCGGCACGAAGTCCTTCCTAGGAATGGCGCGTAGCCATTGTTTGAGAGCGTCGGCGTCTTTAGGGAAGGAAAACACTTGTATCTTCTTTCCTGTTTTGTAGTTGCCGGTGCATCCGGGTACACAACACTTATTCGGCATTGTCGCATCACTCCAGCATCACGCACGGAAACGAAATTGCCGCAAAACAACAACGGAAAGCAACAAACGTGAAACACCGTCAACACCACGCCGCCGAACCGTCACCACCGCCGCCCGCGCTGCGCTCGCTGCCACTGCTCCCCGAGAGTCGGCCGGCCGGAAATGACGTCAGATTGCTGGGCGCAGGCCTGAAAAGATTTTCCGGGGGTGACGGTTCTGCTCGGATTCGGAGCGCATATTTTATTAATTCATTTATGCTGAACTGCACACTCTCTCTTACCTCGTGTGCGTGCGTGCGTGCTTTGGTTGTGTTTGTGCGTAATGCATGTTCGAAAATTACGAAAAAGTACGCTTGAAGTTTTTTGAATTCATATAACAATTCCAAATGAGATTGGTGTTTGCAGCGCGAAGAAAATACTCTGGACAAAGAGCTGTAATCACGTTTGAAATGTAATACCAACTAATTGATTGATATGTGGAGTTTAACGTCCCAAAACCACCATATGATTATGAGAGACGCCGTAGTGGAGGGCTTCGGAAATTTCGACCACCTGGGCTTCTTTAACGTGCGCCCAAATCTGAGCACATGGGCCTACAACATTTCCACCTCCATCGGAATTGCAGCCGCCGCAGCCGGGATTCGAACCCGCGACCAGGGGGTCAGCAGCCGAGTATCTTAGCCACTAGACCACTGTGGCGGGGCAATGTAATTCCAACTAGCCCGTACTTAGACTTCGCGTCATATACCGAGCTTTACGAAACGGCAATCCTGGAGTTACTGCCTGAACCACCTGTTGGTGGATCTGGGGCCGCAGCGAACAAGTGCTCACTTTCCGCGAAGCCCGCCCGGAGAAGCAGAGCCCCTCGCGTCACGGATGAGCGCACACCGCGGGAAGAAGAGCGGCGATGGCGGCTTCTCTTAGTTGGATGAGTGGTAGGCACTGGGCGCCCAGCACCCGCGGAGGCGGCAGGGTCATCGGCCCTGGTTCGTGCCGCAGGAAACAGAGCCGAGCCCTTGTGCTCGCTCACACGAATCGCGTTGTCGGCGACAGCGCCTCCATCACGTGCCTCATGGCGTGCGACTCGCGCGTGCATGCGGTACAGGCGCGCATTCAACGCCTCCCTCCCGGAAAGACCGATCGACAGGACTCGGTGATGAACCGCTTCGGCGGACGTGGAAAACATGGGTAGCACCAGCCAGAACATCGCAGAAACTGCCTGTCTCTCAAGATCAGCGCATCGAGCTTGTTAAAAAGGGTACCTCATTAAATTACAGTGCAGCCAGGCTGGAACAAGGGCCATGCCGTAGCACGAACGCAATATTCTCCGAAAATTTGCTCATAATTATCAACGGCGCGTACGTCTATTTTGCTCACTATTTCTTCCAGGAATGAATTCTTGTAGAAAGTACCGCCCGTCACAATGTGTTTTTTTTTCTTCAAAATTTATGCTGTTGTCTGCTCTAAATCATTGGTTTAATCAATCGGAGAGAAATCAAGCCAGTTGGGTACAGCAAGTGAGAAAAAAAAAAGAGGTGACATGTTTACAACACCTTTTTTTTTCGTGTGGGTGTGTTTTTTTCGTAGAGGTGTATTTCGATTTAAAAAGCAAAAAAAAAATATAGCATTGGTAGATGTTCTAACAAATGTATGTACTACACGTCGCACGACTACTTCGGGCGCAAGAAAGCAAGAAAATGTTCATTAAACGTTTGATAAATATTTGCGAATTTTCAGAGTATATATATATATATATATATATATATATATATATATATATATATATATATATATATATATATATATATATATATATATATCTATATATATATATAGAAAGCTTGTAGCAAATTGCAAATTGCTAAAGCCCACAGCGCACACAACGGGAATCAGTGCTATCTATATCAACAGCAACACAGAAAGAGCAGTCCAGTATAGAAGAAATGTCGAAGGAAGGCAAAAAAAGGCATAAAACAGTGCACACACACGCGCGTCGGCGTTATCGCACTTCAGCGATCGTATAAAGCAAGCAAAGAAAAGAGCGGGAAACTGGGGCAACAAAATTACGAAAAATTTGTTACTGGTCGCATGCGTACAGAGTTTTCACCGAGAAGCAAGAGCGAAAATGAGCGGCCGTCTATTCCCGGGGCGAAAGGGGGCGGCGCGTACGATTGATGGGCTTTTGAAGCGCGTTAGAGCGCCTTACACGGCAGAGCGAAAGAAGCGTGCATGTCGGAAGCGAGAACCAGGGGATTATCTCGGCCGTCGATACGAGAGGGCGGACGGAAGCAAAACACGCTGCAAGGCCAAAGCCTAAAGTGCTGGGGCAACATCGCGACGAATCGAAAAAAGGAACAAGTGCTCGTGATCCGCGGCCCGCGCATCGTCTGAGCAAGAGAAGAAGAGGAGGAGGAGGGCGTGCGTCATAAAAGGACCACGACGAAAACGGCCAAGTCGACGAGGGCGCTCTCGGGGAGTTGGGTGTCGCGAGGCTTGCTCGACAGAGGCGGTTGCCATGGAGACCGGTCCTGAAAAAGGGCGCCTGGGATACGTCCGTCCACAGGTTGCCGGACACCCTACGTGGTGGCACGGTTTTCCTCTGAACGGTGGCCTCCGTCAAAGCGGAACATTTGCCACTGTTAGTTGCACCCGCCACGCCCACGAACATACAAGCGAATGCATGTAGCTCAGCTTGCACAAGGGTGTGCAGTCAAAGGACTCGTTAATTTTTCCTCTTTGCGCAATCCACATGCTTCAAGTTAGGCGAGTTGGCGCGACATCCGTGTTTAGTTTAATGTGAACGATAACTACGCAGAGCGGCGTCGGGCACAAGCTTAAGTTTGCTGTACATGCACAGCTTTCTCCTCAACTCCTGTTTCGATTTCTAATGGCTCAGGGCTACAGCACAGAAAAAAAGAAAAGACGTTCAAATATAACACAGCACCATTTGTTTGTCAACGTAAAAATATTGTGATGGAGAGTGGATAATGTGGAGTTGGGAGGAATATTACAGATATGGTAGATGTTTATGACGATTGTATTTGGAGCTCAACAAGTTCAGTTACGTAATCATAAGGAGAGATGATGGTTTTGCGAACGCAATCAGATCAATGGCTGAAGGAAAATAAGCATAACATAAATTGCTAAAATAATACAACGGTAAATCACGAACCCCGCGCTTCAACGGCCGAAAGAGGCGAATCACACAGCAAGTTCCACTATCGAGGTTTGAATGTTTAGCCCCGCAAAAACTTTCGAGTGGCAGTTGCACTGAATTGTCCTTGCCTGTTCTTGCCTGTTACTTCAACAGTCTATACGGATGTGGTTATAGCAGCCGTCATAGCAATCTTAGAAGCCACTGGACTGGATGGACGTCTTTAGAGTTACCCCAGCGTAACAAGACCAAATTCTCATTATCCTACCTCACCATCATTATTGATCACTCTTTCACACAACTGTCAGCTTTCCCCAGTGTAGAGTAGCAAGCTAGAGCAAACTGTTGTTTAGGACACACATCCCTACCTTTCTGTAATAAATCCCTCCCTCTCTATATATATATACGTATGTATGTATGTATTGTGTGTGTGTGTTGTGTGTGTGTGTGTGTGCGTGCGTGCGTGCGTGCGTGCGTGCGTACGTACGTTAGCGTTGGTTTACCGATTCACCACTGAATGTACACAGCCGCACTAGTTCCTCGAAGCGCTTATCTTTCTGAGAAGCACCACATGCTGTGGGTTCCCTTTTCCCCGAGTCGAAAATCAAGATGCAATAATTGGTTCCGGCCGGACGGTCACAGACGACGTAGAAATTAGGATTTCTATATTCTGAGCGCCCTGCTTGGATTCAGGAGTTAAGATTCAATATTCATTGAAATCACTTATATTCTATACTAGCGGCTAAACAATACGTTGAAGGCTTTCACCACGCGGGGAAGGCACGCTATGAGATGAGACACGCCCGTACGTAGTGATTTTCCATACAGGAGGAGGTTCCGAATAAGACGATGCCATCATAAATTCGGGCAGCGGCGCGTTATGCTGCGTTGAGACACAAGCTATATGATTCACACCGACCATATTAAACTTGCAAGGCGCAAACCAGTGGTTTGCAAAATAAATCAGATAAGTAAGAATAAAAATAACTGGCACAACTATAAATTCTTACAGCAAGTTCAATAGTGTACATGTCAAAGTTTTTTGCCACTTGAAGACATTTCACATGAAGATGCCTAACAAACTCAGCAGCTACAGTTCGTAAATTGCCTTTACTGTAAAAACAAAGTAGGACAAAAAATTTGGCTGGGCGCGACGTGATTGATGGGGCCGTCAGCAGCGCGTAAATCGCGGAGTAAGGTTGCAGAAGACGCAATCAAGATACTCGGGAAGTCAGAAGCTGTGACAGCTCATGAGAACGCTCGTTAAGCGCGCCGAGAGTTCGACTATCAAGAATGTTTGGACACGCCGGGTCGAAAGGGGAAACCCTAGGCGAGTTAACGAGGTGAAAGAGTCCGGCACGTTCGGCTTGCCTCCGAGGAAACCCAGATAGCAGCGTCGCGTGCGGCTTTATCGGCTCCGACGTAAGCGAGGCGACGCTGGGCATCAACTATCCGGGACGCAGACGAGATCAATACGCGAACGCGTTGCTCTGCATTTCCGCTAGCCGCTGGTTCCCGGCCGGAGCAGCGCGTGGCCTGTTTATTTGCGCAAGCGGGGCTATTTCCAGCGGCACTCACGGTTCCGCCGACCACGCGCCCAAAGGCCCGCTGGGACAGCCACCGAGGCTGGCGGTGGCCGGACCCGCAAAGCTGCGGTCACCGCCGACTGCTTGCCCCTGCGATCACTCTGGGCGCACATATATCGCTCGAGCGTCTATTTGTATACTACATGCCCGTACTGTTGTGCGTGTGCGTGTGTGTGTGTGTGTGTGTGTGTGTGTGTGCGTGCGTGGTGTGTGTGTGTGTGTGTGCGTGTGCGCGTGTGTGTGCGTGCGTGCGTGTGTGTGTGTGTGTGTGTGTGTGTGTACGATCGTTGGGCTGAATGGCAACGGAAGAGTAATACAGCAGCGGTTGCGATCGAGGTACAACGCACCACGCAATGAATAAGGCACCAACCTTTTACCCTTACTGGTGAGCCCCGAGTTATCACGTACATCACTCCCCTTCAAGGTGGACGTTAGCTCTGTGTGAAGATTATGGTACTCTCCCTGGAATGTCGTAGGATAAAAGTTCATTGTCTGTCTGTCTGTCTGTCTGTCTGTCTGTCTGTCTGTCTGTCTGTCTGTCTGTCTGTCTGTCCAGAGTGTAACGGGAAGGCGCAAATCTGCAAGATGGAAAACATACTTGAAAGTTTAAAAGAAAGGAAGGAAACGTGCAGAAGAACGCGGGAAAAGAAAGGCAGACTCACGACTGTTTATTTTAACGGAAGGCTCCCTATATACACATACACACCCATGCGCGCATGCCTAAAACCTGACGATGGGGCTCGACAGGCATAATACACATGCTACCACCCTCGAATAGTTAACAAGCGCTCACTTCAGCGTCACAGAGCGTTACAGATGTTTGGCCCGATGTATCTACACGAACCACAGATGCAAAAGTGCAAGCGGCCAATAGGTGCGGCAGAACACGCCTGCGGCTAACAAAAGAGGAAAAGAGGTTCAACGTGTGTAAATAGGTGCCGAAACACACACACACACACACACACACACACGCACGCACGCACGCACGCACACACACATACACACAGAGAAAGAGAGAGAGAAAGAGAGAGAGAGATGAAGATGAACGTGAACGTCGGACGGGAGGTTAACCATCTATTAGCATCCAATTTGCTACCCTCTATAGAGGCAGGGCAATATAGTGCCAAAAAAAGGCATTGAGAGAATGAGAGAGAAAAAAAAGAAACAAAATTCATACACTTATGATAAAAAAAAGGAACGATACACACAGAAAACACTTTCAGAAAGGCCAGTCTATCGCTGTAGAACCGTGCGCAGTATATCGCTTTTAGGATCTTCTGCGTTGCGTCGTGGTGATACCGTATACTGCTCGCTCTTCCGACAAATGATGCTCGTCAAAGTCTGACCTGTTTTTAACAGGTCCACCGGGTGCTTGTTAATTATGGCGGGAGCCCAGTTATTCTCTTTATAGACCGTCGCGAATGGACGCAAAGATGATAAAAGATGTCACAAGATACCTGTCTACACAAAGATGCCACCAAACAACCGCTATAGCAACTCAGATGAAAAGCTAGAAGAAGGTGCTGGCAGAATAAATTAACCTGAACTGAAAAAAAAAAACCTATGTTGGTGGTACTGGAGACTTGCAATTAGACAATGTGAAAATGATGTTTTTGTTCGAATGCACCTCATTTCCGCAAGCATGAATGTTGCCACCTGGTTACGCACTCAGACGTGTGACATGCTATTCAGAAAGGCATCTAGCCACTGAAAACACTCCGGCGTGTAAAAAAATCAATACATACAAAAGAAGAAAAGATATACGCCCACGCGAGAAACAAGGCAGCGGCAGGCTCGCGTGAAACTACCTTTTAGAAAAAACCGATACAGCTATTTGGGGCTGTGCAGGGGCCGTTGAGTGTCACCGACAGTGTTTAGAAAATGAGGGGTGATGCAGAACAAATCGTGCACCGCTGCCTGCTACGCACTCTCAGAGCACGTTGACTGCAGGCGCAGCCGGTCGTTGGGCGAACGAGGCGCGCATGGCGGAGCCAAAGAAGGCTTCCTTGATGGCGGCTGTCGCGAGGCAGTCATTACTTATCGAACCGCAGTAATCAATGGGCTCCACGGATCCAGTTTCCTGCGGCCTCCCTTCGGCCGACCGCTAATGGCCTCCTGACCTTGCGCTCCATCGGTTCCTTGAGCAATGCCACTCGACCATCGGCTGCAGCGTTGACTCAAGCACGCCACTGCAGCACTCCACGACGACCGG
This sequence comes from Rhipicephalus annulatus, assembly GCA_013436015.1. Lineage (NCBI taxonomy): Eukaryota > Metazoa > Arthropoda > Arachnida > Ixodida > Ixodidae > Rhipicephalus > Rhipicephalus annulatus. The sequence continues at coordinate 177,949 of WOVY01004485.1, forward strand.
AAAACGTCATCAGCCCCCCTCAGTTTGTTTCTCGGTTCACGCTGAAACCGCACATTGTATCAAGTTCGGCCCCGCGACATCCACCGCAAGATCGTTACCGGATGGGCGCCTCACAGAACACTGCGCACAGAGTCTTTCCTTTGGCACGTTACGGAAATACAGCGCGCAATACGGTATGACGCTATCGCTCCTTCGTTACCAGTCGTTGTGCTTTTGCCAGCGAGTGAGGCACCCCGTACACCCAAAACCGCTTTTTTTTTGTCACAAATTACTGAACGATTGTCACGCCTCGTTGTTGCTTGTCAGCCTACGCTTTCATAGCGAGGAACCTGTCGTTCCGGGGACGCACTGGAACTGGGAGCGGCTTAAAGGGGACACTATAAGTACCAAAACGCAAAGTACTGTATATATATATATATATATATATATATATATATATATATATATATATATATATATGTTTAACACCACGTTGAGGTTTCTTCGCCAGACACAGTGACGTGATTCGCTCTGAAGGAGTTTACTGTGTTCTGTTTACTATTTCATCGATAAAATTGAAGTACATTGTCATCTGTGGATGCCATAGACTTGGCATACGAAGTTTCAGAAAATTTCATCCAGCCAATGTCGCAAAAATACGAAAAATACATTGCGGGATTTCTTACGTCACGCGTGCAGATTACGGCGCCAAATTTAAAAATGAAACTATAACCTTCATTTTCTCCGCTAATAATAAAGTTATGACAGTAAAACTTGCCGCATTAGAGTTATCCGAGTGCAGTTTATCATTCTAAAACAACTCATTATTTCTCTTCAGTGCCCCTTAAAGCACAATGAGTAGGAAAAGAGGATCGCTACCGTACCGCCTTACTGTATTTGCATACAGTATTTTGTAACTTGCTAAAGTGCTCTAGTGTCTGCGGCTAAACGTGGAAGCCTAGATAAGTTGTCTCCTATGCGGCAGCCGGTGGTAAACATAAGCGATATCGCTGTCGTAAATATCGGTGAATACATCGCAAAAGCGTGTACAACAGGTTACTCGTTTTCGCAGTCGCCCTGCGTGGAAGCAAATGCGAGGATCGCGATACCTGCAGGACTGACGTTAACAAGATATGTTGCGTTCTATAACGAGGCATTTTATTTGGCCGGAAGGGAAACCAAAGGCATTCCGCCGTCGTGTATGCGTGCAGCACCTGATAAGACGACCCCGGAATCTCATGCGCTGTCAGGTGTGCGGATGCGATTTTCAAAAGCCTTCCACGCATGCACTGTGTACTAAGCTGCCTTGATGATTTCCTGTAGCACCAGTATTTTTTGCCACTTATGAGAAGCGAACAATATTTCTCCAGGGTCTTTCGACTTCTAGTTCCAAGCGTGCGCAGATAATTGGCGCACCTCGAGAAACTAATGACGGATAAACTAATACGATCGGGGCCGCACTTTCAGGGCTGAGTGATTCGCCTCTGTATTCCGGAATGTCCCTTCAGCGTCACCTGGGGAAGTGTGAATGCAGTGCCGCCTTTCACCTGTAGTCACTGCCGATAATCGCGAGCAGCTGCGAAGAAACAATCGCGCACCTTCTACGTGAGTGCACCCATTTCAACGCGCCAAGACAACAACTTACTGCAGCTCTGGATAGAGCGATACGTCAAGTACCCTGGGGCGATACGTCAAGTACAGTATCAAGGTATACCCACCAAGCCATAAATCATATTTTCGCGAAGTGGACTGATGGACTGTAAAGACGTGAGATGTGCGACTTCGTGAGTACATGCTCTCTCTCTTTCTCTCTCTCTCCATCGCTGAAATTCCCTCATCCATTCCTCCAGCGTAAGGTAGCATAGCAGCCCTCCTACTGGTTTGTTTGTTTGTTTGTTTGTTTGTTTGTAGCCTCTAATCCATGGCTCATACCCACTCTGGGGGATTGGCCAAGAGAACATATAGTCTCATATGGACGATAACTGCATAATTGCTCACAACGAAAGAAAAAGAAAAAAAGAAAAAAAAGAAGAGAAAAAGAAAAAAATTCCTGCCTTTTCTTTGCCTCCTGTTCCTCCATTTCTTCGTGAAGTAGGCAAGTACCCATTATGCCATTATTCATAGTCGTGCAGAGAAGCGAAACTTTGTTGATGCTGTGGCTGGTATGGTAGGGTAGGTCCGTCATGGCGTGAACTAGCACGTTGCGGGCCGCTCCCACGTCGGGACAGACAGGCCTAGCCTCTCTGCCACGTCGTGGGGCCGTTGGACTACCCATAGCTGCGTCCTTAAATCCCGACTGCGTAGCGAAGCATCCCATTTTGACAATGTAACGTCTTCAACCCGTAACGCAGGCCACTGCCCGAGCATGTGATTTAAGCTGGCAAAGTCTGAGCAATGCACATGTGTGTTTGATGTCTGAGTTTCTGGATATTTTTTTTGTGCTAGAGTGCGGGACTGGGATATGACGACAATGATGAATTATGGCTGAGCCCTTTGTAAGTGGAGTAAGGCTTTCAACAAACCACTCGTTACGTAATTCGTATTGTGTGACGACGGTTGTTATTTTACTCTTCTCCCACGTTAAATTAGACATGTTAACGCAATTCCTTACCGAAATGACGCCTGTATAGGGTTTTTTTGTGAAGCAAGTTACTCGTTGACCCAGGAATAGAGGTGTGAATACATGGACAAGTCTTCAGCCTGAAAGCTTATCAACAATTCTAACCTAAAGGTTTCCATTCCTAATTAGGGACGACTACACGTGTGGAGGAACGCTATTGTGGGTATTGTTCCCTGTTGATCGCTTCAGCCAGGCGCTGCACGATGCAGCGGCTATTTTCTCACTGATAGTTGGTACGCGATGCCGGCAGCAGTCTCACTGTTGCGTTGTTGTCGAGTACACTATAAACCATCTAATAGGTAAAATGCGCGCTCCAGTTGCTGCTATACACCTCAGACACATATAGTCATGTCTCCAGGTCAGGGCCTTTGCTGACATCATGCTCCGTAAGAAATTCGGGAGTCAAACATACGTCACGAGCGCCATGTTCCAAGTGCCGCATTTCATTCCTAGCTCACACCTAGGACAGCAAAAAGGATGGCCGCAGCAATGCAAACGCATGTACGGCCTAGATTATAGGCTGTTCAGAACTTTAAAACTTTCTACTGGATTACAAATACGATCTTATCTCTCTTCGCACCAAAGCAAGCGTACAATGTGAAGCTCTTCACATACTGTCTGTAGGCTTCACTTGTTAGATGAACATAAGCAGCGTGCTTGATTGAAAGTTGGTGCATATAGTGAAGGAAGGATAACACAGCCCTAAAGACGGGATGAGAAGAGTACGGAGACACAAAGATGTCTGTCTCGTGTCGTTCCGTTTTAGAGCTGTTTTCTTTTTTTTATTATTCTTCATGAACCTGTTAGATGTTGGTGAATGCCGTAGATGGCCGCCGTAGATGCTGCAATTATAAGTTAATACGTTCAATAAAAAGTTCAATAATTCATGCAGAAAGCATAAAGGATCACTACCGTTTTCCGAAAACTAACGATTGTATACCCAAGGTTCGTTTCAAGAGGAGTGCACATATAGTGTGAGCGCCTTTCGCCGAATTGTGCAGCAGTTGAGCAAGCGTGCAAACGCCTCTTCGTGGGGTGTAATTTCTGTCCGCGCGCGCCAGGCAGGGAGGGACCACTCACTGTGAAAGCAAGCAGACGTCGCGCGTACGTAAGCCAGAAAGGTAGTCGCGTTCGTCAATGCGTCCCTTCGAGAAGAAGAAGAAAGGCCTCGAGGCGCGGTACACACACACGTGAAAGGCGAGCTCACAAGAGCCGAAGAAGCGAAGGCTCGGGACAATAGAAGCGGCGGCAGTTCGGTACTGCGCATCGATTGCCGATATATATCGCGCCGGCGACAGCAGCCATCCGAGGCCCGGCGGCGGTGTATCATACCGCCGTAGTCGTCGTCGTTGACGTGCGCTGGAAGAAGCAGGGGTGGAGAAGCACGCCACGCCCGTAACAGCGGGCCAACACGTGTACGCGGTCGCGCAAACACGACCCGCCGGCGGAACACAATCGGCGCGGGGCCACCGCCAGGGAAGCCGCAGTGCACGGCGAACCGGAGAGGAAGCAACGTCCGAGTATACGAGCTTCGGTGAAACACGCGTACGGATGGCGCGATTCAATGCACGAGCAAGAAATACGCAGGTGCCTGCCGCTAGAAAACGCACAATATGGCGATATTGGATAAGATAGTAAGCATAACGCTATTTTCCATTGACTAGTGCGAATTATTACAGCAAACGCGAAACAGCATGGCTTTCCGAAATGAAGGAGACTATGATGTCACCGAAAATATCTACCGATTACTAGAAGGAAAAAAAAAGTGGAAATTTGGAGGACGCCTTTTCCTCTGTTTGACAAATTATTAATGAGAACTGAAAGAACAATCATGCAAAGTATAGGGGATGTTACTTGTAGTAATTGTAATGTAAATGTAAAGAAAGAAAAGTGGACTTGCCGTTATAGCAGGGACCTAACCTGCCACCTTTCAATAATGCGTGCGATGCTCTACCAACTGAACAGCAGCGGCTGTCATCCTCTCTATCACTTTATGGGGTATGTATGCGTATTTATTTGTACTTATTAAGCATTTTCAGGAAATGTTTGAACACAAAGTGGGGCTAATTGAAGAAGAACGGCAATTTGGGCTTATTACCATGGGGCTAATTGGTATCAAAGCTTTATGACATGGTTAGCAGCGTAAAATGAGACGGGGACGAGAAGTAGTACGGGACCGCGCTACTTCTCGTTCAGGCCTCCTTTTACGCTATATAGTAACCATATATTATTCTCAAATGGCTGCAAAGCCACATGGAACCACCCACCGCTCATTGTCAGCAGTGTGGCTGCTTTCTGAAGACAATATAACATTATGATTCTTTTCATGCTTGCGGACCGATCAGCACGAAAACGTCTCGAGGGCTATAACATGCAGGAAGCGCTAAGTTCCTCCCGATGATGCTCAAGGTGCAGAAAGTTACCAGATGCCCTTCGAACAATTGATTGATTTGTGGGGTTTAACGTCCCAAAACCACCATATGATTATGAGAGACGCCGTAGTGGAGGGCTCCGGAAATTTCGACCACCTGGGGTTCTTTAACGTGCACCCAAATCTGAGCACACGGGCCTACAACATTTCCGCCTCCATCGGAAATGCAGCCGCCGCAGCCGGGATTCGATCCCGCGACCTGCGGGTCAGCAGCCGAGTACCTTAGCCACTAGATCACCGCGGCGGGGCACCCTTCGAACAATTGTAAAGCTAGCCAGTCAAATCGTGCTTTATGGCACAGCAGCTACAGCGATACTGAATCGTGAAACGGCTTGCCAATAATAATAATAATAAAGGCTCTCGCCGATACAAGTCATATCCGTGCCCCTACCCCGCTGAAGCCCCTCCATTGTGCGCACTAAAAAAACAGAGGTCGAGTTGCAGCAGCACCTTGGTACGCCATCTCCTCGCTATAGCCTTGGACGACAATCACGCACCGACATGTTGTTGCTTTTACGTTTCGCGACGTGTGCATTCTCAAGACGGAGGCTTCGGCTGCAGAATGCTACCGAAAGGAAATGTGCGCTAGGCAAATCAATACAACTCTTCGGGGGTTGGGGGTTTATGGCAAGCGTCGAAGGTAAACCACGGTGGTTTACGTCTGTGACAGATCTCGCTCCCTGTGTAGACATCGATGAGATACGAGACGTTGGTAGACGGGGCTGTGGCCAGACGCAGACGCCACACGTGTCGCAGACGTTTGGTGAACGAGAATCTCGGGTGCCTACGTGCTGCACCGAATTGCAGAGAAGAATTTCCGAGAAAAGAACAGCGCCGGTGGACCCGGCCGGGGCGCAAGAAAACAATTTTTAATCGGGGCCATGCCGTTGAACGCGACACGGGAGGCAGGCAGACGGCCATTGTAGGTTGCGACACGAGAGGAGGCAACGCCTGTCCAAGCAAGAAGAAAGGGGCACACAACACGGCGGCGACGACCAGCGAGCGAACCCAGGGCGCACTTTTGGAAACAATTTGCAGAGCTCCATCCATCATGGCGAACCCACGCGGCTCGGTATTGGCGGCAAGGCTGAGCCGCTCCAAGCTGTCGCTATTTGCCGCTTTGCGAAGGTTTTCGCGTCAAATTGATTGGGAAAAACGAGCGACCTCAGCTCGTCCGGCCTGCCACTGCACCGTAGTCGAACCGAGGCATCCGCGGGTGTTGCATGCACTGCTCGGGACAACGTACATCGCAACCACGTACAGGACTTGCTTGAGTTACGGCGAATGCCGTCACTGAACAGGGAATATTCTGACGGCTGTATACGCAGTCGAATGTTTTAGCACTACATCGGAATAATGTTCCCGTACCTAGCCACAGAAAGAGCTGACATTCGTGTGATACTGCTGCTGTGCACGTCAACAATGAGGAAATAAAACTGAAACTAGCTGAGAGAAACAACAGAGTGAGGGTATAAAAAAAACCATTATTGTATAGCGAACTCTCGTGAAGCGAGCTTTTGCCGCTAACCCTCCAGCATCTTCGCGTCTGTGCATCACTAAGGGTATACTATGGCAGCGAGGCTCACCGCGTGGACAGCTCACAGAAACAAATAACTGCGCCAAGAGTTCTTGCTAAACTTTCATAGCTATAAAGTACCGCTTTAACGTGCCAAAACCACGATATGACATTGAAGCGAGTCGTGATGGAAAACTCCGGATAATTTCGACTACCTGAGACTCTTTAACGTGCACTGACATCAGACAGTACAGGTATCTTAGAAGTGTGGCAGCTTGGGCTAGTTGGTACGGGATGACGTGTCCTTCGTGTCCTTCTTGTCTCCGTGTGATCGTTTTATTCTCGTGCTGTAACTATCGTCAGTACAGGTATGTTGCATTTAGGCTTAGATCGAAAGGCGACCGCTTCGTGCATGCAGGGTCGAACACTGGTCCTACGGAGCAGCAGCCGAGCACTCTAGCCACTGCACCACCACCACAACAGGCTGTCATTAGACATATAGGTTTGTGTTGTAGCGTATAGTGGTGTATTCATGTGGGAGGTAATGGCCAAGCTTTGCACCAGGGTGGCCGATTCTCTGCTCTAACGAGGGAGTGCATTACGATCTATATGGTCTACGGTGTGGTTACACCCCAGGTCTTCCTGTCCAATTTCATCATCCTGTGGATTTTTTTTTCGTCCAGTGGGCAATTGTCTTGTACCTGAGTTCGAACCCCGGACCTATTCCGTGCAACGCTGATGATCTACCTCTAGCCATCGCTGAAATGAACATAAGCCGGGCCAGTGCCCTATGCATTTTTATAGGTGGCGTTTGCCGGGCACGTAGCGCGTAAGGAGGATAACCCCTGCTCATTAAGGGTAACTGAGTAGATTCCAAGAGAAGGCTAACGCCAGCAAGGGAAAGAAGAAAGTTAGCTTAGCCGATGATATTAAGAAGCTTGCGGATACAAAGTGGCAACAGCAAGCACTGGACCGAGTTCATTGACGGAACATCGGAGAGGCCTTTGCCCGGCAGTGGCCGTAGTCAGGCTGACAATGATGTCGTATCGCAGCTTATTCGTTCACTAGAGCGGCATCCGTAGACTGCGGCTTTGGCTTTGGCTCAAAAACTCCGGACAGGTGACTGCATCAGGAGGCTAGAAACAGGTGATCACGTGACCTTACTTCGAGAAATACTGGCTGAGCAGACGCGCTTAACCCACGAAGTTATATAGAGATCCGCCGCAATAAAGTAACCATACGCTTGCAGTCATCCATTTCTAGCCGTCAAAATATGTAGGTATACCACTTGGTGCCAAAATAGCCCAAGCCGTTACATAAACATCAGGCGGTTTCGCAAAGGTAGAATCGCTTGCAAGGTTCTTTGTAGTATAACTAAATCACAAAGCAAAAGATTTAACGCTTACATTGGTCAACTTTTTTTTTAGGATTACGCATAGAAGGTACTGAGGTATTCACCATGGAAAGCTCAGCAGGATGAATCGAACGTTGTATTAATCTAAGCGCACCGGTTTCGAACCTGCAACTCCGCACGATCTGACCATTCATGTATCAGTGAAGTAATAACACTTCACAAGCTATTCTGCAGCCAAACATGGGCCATAAGACCCGCCACAGCTCACGTCTCCTGCTTTCTTGGTTACAGCTGTTGCTACGAAGGTCAACGAGACGGCCGCCTAGCCTGTACAGATCAGGCTGAAGCAATCTTACCCTTTAAAAATGAATATTTCGAGCGGCAGCAGTGAAGAGAGTGCTCCCGTGTGGCCGAGAACGACGCCAAAAACAAACGCAGAACTGCCTCGCGGTCACGTGATTGCGATTGACGCGGCGAGAACGCTCGTATAAGCCAGGTACGGACGCTCCGGCTTTCCTCTGAGACCACCGTGCACACCTCGATGGCCCGTCCCCGCTTGGGAGCAGAACGCCAGCGTCCGCGACGAATTCCCACACCGCCAAGAACGTCCGGCAAAAAAAGAACAGAAAATTCGAGGAGCGGGGAGGTTGTTGCATTTAGCAGACGTCGAGGCGGCACAGCCGAGGGCAGAGGCCGGAGACGTTTATGAAAATGCAGCCCTGGAGCGCGCGCAGCTATTTCGGGCGGCTCGCTCGCCGGCGGCCGGGAGGTCCGCGCGGAATCGATCGTACACGAGAAAGCAGCGTGCGTTCACGGGAGTGCGCTTGCAAGACGACGGCGAGGACTAAAACAATTTGGCTGCGCAAGCACTGACTGACAAGTCATTAGCGATATTACGAGTCCAACGAGAAGCGAGGGAAGGCGATGGCGTGCGCGCCCGTCAGCCCGTTTCCGACTTCGCCTAGGGTCCGACGTGCACGCCACTAGGGCACGCATGCAAGCGTGCGAGCTTGCGTCGTCATTGCGTCGTCATTAGGTTGACGGCCACCCACAGACCGCGCGGACCGAAGAGTCCAGACCGTCAACCACGGGAAACAATCAACGATTTCGATTCAACCTATTCCGAGAAGATGCGCCATACCGAACAGCCCGAGAAAGACAGGGGTACCCAACACTTCAGATCGTCATCGGAAGGGATAAATTCGATAGTCGACAATGTATTTACTGAGCGGGCGTACGAACACTGTTAGTGCTACTATACTGGTTATGTGTGATATAGCGCTCAAGAAAACAGACACGACCTCTCCCTTATTATAGTCCATTATTTTTTTTAAAAACGATTGCGTTAAAGATCTCGTTTCGCCGACATTCTGACGTCAGCGTTGGCGTCGTAGGTATATACTGAGAGCAAAATCAGCGTCTCCTTGCGACACCTGCTCACGCCGCTAGCCACATCGGAGCGCCCCGTATACGCACAAGAAGCCGACAGGCAAACGAGTGTGTCTTGTCGAATGCGGTGCGACTTCGGAAACTATTTAATTACCAGTTTAATTAGGATTGTCCAGAGTTCGCGGGGCTTGACTGCTGACTCTCAAATCGCGGGATCGATTCCCGGTCGCGGCGGCAGCATTTTCGGTGGAGGCAAAAAATGATCGACGCCTGTGTACTGGGATTTAGGCGGTCGGAAATTCCGGAGCGCTCCCCTACGGCGCCTCTCATAAACATATCGTGATTTTGGGCGCGTTGAACACTATCAAATATTATTTATATGAATGGGGAAAGGTAGTCCGAGCTTGCGATGCAATGCACCACTATTGATTACGTGTGGTGGGCACACATCTTGACAATGTGAATGATGACGAGTGGCCGAAGCTCTGGAGGGGTAACCGTACGTTACGCGAGCGTTGGCCCACATAATGCAACTTGAGTGACAAGGAATGAATATAGGAAATGTAAATTCATTTCGCCTTCCAGTCGTTCTAGGCATTGTGAGAAGGATTTCAAATAATGCTGGAGTGGAGGATACGCCCCGAAAATAAATATAAAAACGCGCCATCTTATCGGTCGCAAGATACCATTTGAACGTGGGTAATTTGATGGGCTACATAGTGCTCGACGTGTGGCATTGTCTTGCAAGTGTCTTTGAGTAGCTTGAACAACTAGGACCACTTAAGTAGAGATCTACCCATCAATAAAACTTGTTTTTGGGCTAGTTGATTATTCGTCATATTGTAAGATATTTAGCACAACCTCGATTTTTGCAAACACTCAAACATTCACTCACACAACCACCCGAGTAACACACACAGCATACAGTGCTGTGTGTGTGTTACTCGGGTGGTGTGTGAGTGAATGTGTGAGTGTATGCGAAAGTCGAGGTTGCGCTAAATATCTTACAATACCCATCAATAGTCGTCTAGATATATTATTTTCGCCAGGAACAAATATCTCTTATCTTATAGATAGCATAAGGTAACGTTGAAGTCTATTGTATTAAAGCCTTTTAGTGTGTGTGTGTGTGTGTGTGTGTGTGTGTGTGTGTGTGTGTGTGTGTGTGTGTGTGTGTGTTTGTGTGTGTGTGTGTGTGCGTGTTTGTGTGTGTGTGTGTGTGTGTGTGTGTGTGTGTGTGTGTGTGTGTGTGTGTGTGTTTCACATATGTTTCGACTATCGCAACGGTTTTCCACAGTGATTATAATGGAATACAAGGCTAAGTCCTAAGGACATGCACACAATCGGCATTTCCAGTCACAATGCTGCTGAGCACTTTTCTCGCCGATTCCTTGATTGGTGAGGCTGCAATCGCAACCAAAGTACACCGTACGGAGTGTAGCATTAGCAGTTCACACGGCCAAATCCTTCCATATTATACGTTGCATGAAAGCTGTCACATATGAAAATGTCGCTGTCCTAAGTGCCTTTGCGCCTTTCATGAACCGCCAGATAGTATTGGCATAGTTGCAGTGAAACGTATTAAAAGGTGGGATAAGTAAACATAAGATACTCTGTAGCAATGTAAAATGAGATAAAAAAAGATCAAGCTAATCAATTGCTACCCACTCTCGATGCAAATTAAATCCATGGAGTGACAGTAAACTACCGCAGTTGAGCGTTTCAATACCCATACGCGAAAAACAATTCATAAAATTTTCATACTAGCCCGACATTACGCAGGTTAGCTCCTGTTTTTCTCTCTCATTTCCTTCTACTTTTAACATATCATGATTCAAATCTTCGACATCGCAATGTTTTCCATAGAGATGCCATAACTGCCCTGTTTGTGATACAACTGATTGTGCGAGCAACTCCTCTCACGTAATTTATGGCGACCACTATGATCACGGTTAGCTATCTTGCACACTCCCAGTAACAAATACTCGGCCGCATGGCGCACTTATAGTTTTCAGCTGCAAGCGTATCTCGATCAGAAAGCAAGCGAGCCTCCAGCAACTACCACCGCAATTTCGTAATGAGAGTGTCTGCAATGCAGCCGCATCATGTACTCCGTGTTGAATTGTTAGCGGTCGCCGCTTCTTCACCGAGACATTCAGTATAGGCCAAGTGTAACATCAGTGCAGCATGTCGAAACGTTAGTGCTCCGGGGCAACTTGTTATTTTCTCCGCGTTCCGAAACTCCTATTCGAAGTGTATAAGTACACACACTGTTGACGAAGAACGACCACTTTAGCAAGTAGAACATCACGCACTGCAGTAACGGACGCCCTGTCTACAACTAGATCGTCACCCTATACGAGTTATTCTGGCCGAATCCGTCTCCGCTAATCGTCGTTTACATAAAACATTCAGGTTCTCGATGACGCAACTCCCCGTACTGCCCCAGTGCATGATTCGTGAAACACGAGCAACCTGTTGTATTTAAATATGGCAGCCCGTCTACTCTTATTTTCTTCATGACTGAACGTCTATTGCTACATATTCAGTTTCTTTATACGTAGCGAAAAATTGTTCTGCTGCATACAACTTGTTTAACTTCCGATGCCACGGCCAGTTGTTATACATTCTTATAGAACTATAATTCAGAAGAAGGCCACGCTAACAGAAAAAAAAGCACTGATGCTCGCAACTGGCACGGAAATAATACAAAAGAAAACAAACGTGATAGGCAGCACCACTCCGAGTAGAGCTCTGTCTTGTTTACATGATGCCTTACGAGCCAGAAAAGGAGTCTCAGCACAACATTTGTGATTTAAGTGTGACCTTTCAATTCAGGCATGAAAATGTTTGAGCATCGAATATTGCATTCTTCAACTTCATGAATCGAACCCTGGCTCGCTATTCATTGACGAAGTTTGCTGGCTACGTAAAGCGATGCGAATGAAGAAGTTGTCGTATTTGCATCACTTTCGCAAATCTTTATGATAATATTATCGGGCGTTCTACATCCCAAAAACACGATATGATTATGATAGACACCTTAGCGGAAGACTCTGGAAATTTTGACCATCTGGCGTTTCTGAACCTGCACTAACATCGCATAGTACATTATTGCACTTCTGCTCTTTCTTATACAGACATAATCTGGCGCACGATTACATATATTGCATGCCTCTATACGCCACTGCAATGCTCACAAGGCCGAAACAGTCGGAAATCATGAATACGTCGCATCTCATGAAAGCTCTCGCTTTCTCTCCATCTCATTTGAGTGCATAAATCGTAGCACGGAAATCATTTAATCAGGCAGGAAATCCAGACAAACACAAAAAACAGCAAAAAAGATGACGTAGCTAACACTGGAGCCGCAAAGCTAAAAAGACACCGCAGCTGATGGGTGCCTATAGGTAGTCTGTTGCTTTATTGCTGTTCTTTAAATTTTCTCCTCCTTTCTTTCTCTATTACTTTGTATTTTTTAGTGTTATCTTTTTTATATCATGCTTTCTTTCTCTCTTTCTCTCCCTTTTCTGCCTTTCGTGCTTTCTATTTGTACCTTTTTCATGCTACACTTTTATCTCCCTCCTGCATCTTTTCTTCCTCTTCGTCCTCATATCTGTCGTCCTCTTCCTCTCTTGCATTTCCCAACCCCTTCCTATGCTATGCTATACTATACAAGGCTATGCTATGCTTTGCTAGCGTGTCCGGAGAGCCAAGTGGCTGATGAGACGCTTGCCTTCGATTCGTGGGTACGCGAGCTGCAATATCGCCTCGCGAAGAAACAGTTTGCCCTAGAATTTCTCTCTTTCTCCGTCTTTATTTGTCTTTTCATTTTTTGCTTTCTCTCTCTCTCTTTGTAATGATTGTTTCGCCTTCAGTCATGGCATCGCACGTCGAAGAAGTCGGCACTCTTGTTCCGGGAGCGAAGCAGAAGATGAAGAGGACGAAGAGGAATACGAAGTGAGCGCATGCCGGTTCAGGTTGACGACTCGGCTGCTGAGCCGAAGGTCGCGGGTTCGAATACCGGCTGCGGCGGTAGCATTTCGATGAATGCGAAACGCCCACGTACTGTGCGATGTACTGTACTGTGAGACTGAACAGTCTGTCATAATATTATCGTGGTTTTGGGACGCAAGACTGATAGATTATCATTGGCTGATGATGATCGCTTGTGTTCGCACCTCATGTATGGCATCGTTTATTAAAAAAGAAAACGCCAGGCCTGCGCGGAACGCGCAGCACAGTCACAGTGACAGGTGGAAGAGCAGTCTTTCTCAATTTTTTTTAAACTATTGGGGTAACTGCTACAAGCACACTTGGGTACCGACTACGTCATTATTCATCACGGTTTTTTTGTTGTTGTAGGGAGGCATTCACTACCATCCTTCGTCGTTGTTCGTAGAAGCGAGGTACCTGCTACACACATACAGCCAAGAAAATTTGTGCAAAGTTTTCGATGCTGTGGCTGCATGACGACGATGAATAATTATGCCTGAAGCTTTAGTAATGGGTTCGAGCATTCGACGACCCTTCCGTTGCGCAAATTGCATCGTTTGACGCCTGTCTGTGCCTCGGTTGTTCTACAACGCTTTATTACTCATATTAACGCGATTCGTTTCCCGACGCAAAACATGCCTAGCGTCAGTTCGCAACAACGTTTCAATCACCGGCGTGGTTCAGAGGCAGAACACTGGCCTGGAAAGCTGGCGACCAGGGCTGGAATCTCGTCGTGCCTTTGGTGTTTTTTCATTCGCTAAATTTATTTCGCGTGACAGTGGTTACGGACACCAGCGGCGGTGGCGGACGACTACAGCACAGGTGACCCTCGTTGTGATTTCATAACAGCTTTCGCTGTAAAACTTGCAGAATGTCTGAGCGTCGCCTTCCAGAGTATACAACGCGAGAGCGCAACCCTGCATGTCGCCTTCCCATGTATACGCTAGCCTGGAATAGTTTCCCGGTAGGCGCCTCAACAGGGCAGCTAAAAAAAAAGTTATGCGCAACATAGTACGATATAAACTTTCCTACAATGCCCACTGCATGCAAAGTTGTGAAGTTAAGCTATAAGTCCTAATTCTGCGCACTGGAAAAGCACCAACTATGCCTCCATATGTCCACCTACGCAGCTGCAAACTTTGCTGATAGTGTTGCTGATGATAATATTATGAGAGGACGTTTTCTAACGAGTGGGCCTTTAGGCAACCCACACGTTGGGCAAACTCACGCGGTGTAAAGCCTGGTGCGATTCTACACACCTGCGACGCAGTATTACGTATTAAGCGAATCCTCGCGCTACATAAAAAACAACCTGTCAACGGTTTTCGCAGGAGCAGTTTCAAGAAGTAGTGTGGATCCACGTTATGATACCTACTTGCCACGCAGATGGCTTGGGTTGGATTCCGGCTCGGATTCATTATTTTTATTGGCGTTCATCGCAGTTTTTCGCTCAATGACAATGCTAACTTGTTGCTCATGGCTAAGGACGCCGACATTGACACCGGAATTAGCGTGAAACAAGCCTTAAAAGAGGTCTCGTTAAAACGCGATGAGAAAGATTACACAAGCAAACCTTGGCTATGGGGATATCAAGAGGGCCAGTGATTACACTTCCTATTTTTTTAAGCCGGAATAAGCGCAATATCTGCGATATGTGATTGCAAGCTATCTTCCTACTCACGTTTTCGGAGAGTTACGTCACATTGTAATGGGCGTAATGAACTTTGTAACCGTAGTAAATAAAAAAAAGCGGTAGTTCAATGCTTCAAGAAATAACACAGTTAGCCGTGTGCATTTGTGTGTATCTGCTTTGGAGCTCACAAAAAAAAACAACATCGATTCTAGCACCACACCCTAACTACGGAGCCTAAATCGTGATAATAACTTTGTACCGCTGTATAAACGCTTCAACACGAAATGGTTTTGATATTATTACATGGTAAAGATCTCAGCTTCACAGTTTTTTATGATGGTCTTTGCATAGAATATCGCGGACAAATGTTGCCTCCGATGCAGTGTTTTCCCTAAATGTTTTTATCTACAGAGTTGTTCGCACTTGTTGCGTTCTTTGTATGATTCTACACGCGTATAACGTGTGTTCTGTTGCTCATGCGCATGTGTGCAGATCATCTATGTCGTCAGTGTAGGCTGCTGAACTGTAATAGGCAGGGAAGCCTCGATTGGTTTGATTGATTGGTTGATTCATTCCTTGATATGTGGGGTTTAACCTCCCAAAACTACCATATGATTACGAGAGCCCTTCACTACATCGTAGTGGAGGGCTCCGGCAATTTCGACCTTCTGGGGTTCTTTAACGCGCACCCAAATCTGAGCACACGGGCCTACAACGTTCCCGCCTCCATCGGAAATGCAGCCGCCGCAGCCGGGATTCGAACCCGGCAGGTAAGCCTCGTAAATTTCACTGAAGCTTTCATTGGCACGCCCTGGACTCATTGAAATAGTGAATAGGATGATTTATTTGCAGGCAATTGCATCGACTCCACACAGATGCGAATGAATGACTTAGGCGCAGTCAAACCCCTACAAAAGCCGTGCAAGACGCATTGGAGAGTGAACGCGCTGTTTCGGCGTTCTGGCACACTCGCGTTGGTCGCCGGAGAAGCCAAGGCGGAAAGGAAACGCGTCAATGAACGTGGGAAGGGTTGCTCTCGCCCCGTTATGTGTCTGGCACCCGGCTCTGATCTCGTCCGACGCGCGCTTCGACACGTACTGCATTCTCAGGAGACCCAACGTCGAGCATTCACTTCCGACAACAACAGAGCCTCCGCCGACGGGCCGTGAAGTGATTCGGGCGTGGAATACGCGCATAGATTCGGCACCCATCCGAGGTGCGTCCACTTATGCGTGTTCGGAGCCTGCAGCTACAAGGGATTATGTTTGGCGAAACGCGATGTGCGCAATTCTTCATACGACACTCGTAATATAGACCTGGATTTATAGCTCATTTATTTTACAGCAGACATCAACATCACCTTAGATAAGCATCTCACGTAGCCCTAAGGAAAAAAAAAAACGGTAACGCGCCTCTCAATACGCATACGCTTGCTAGTTTCTCGTTGTTTCGTTTTTCCACAAGTTACGTTCTCTTATCTCTTGTGCGTCGCATTTAATGTCGATGTATTTCGTAAAAACTGCATAAGATTTTCTACAGCAAACTTTTTTTTTTGAGGAGCTCTCTTCTTTGGCGTTATTGCATCGCTTAGCCAATAGAGCTCTTTCACCGTTTAACAAAGGGTAATCAAGTGATCAAATGAGGAGTTTTGCTCATTACTGGTTGTCTAGTTCACCCGCCGTGGCAGCTTAGCAGGTCAAGCTGTCACGCTGCTAAGCTCGAGAACACGTGTTAGATTCCATCAGGGTAGCCGCGTTTCCATAGGGACAAAAAGCAAGGTCACCCGCGAACTTCGATTTACGTGCGCGTCAAACTACTCCGAGTGCTGATTGATTGATTGATTTGATTGATTTGTGGGGTTTAACGTCCCAAAACCACCATATGATTATGAGAGACGCCGTAGTGGAGGACTCCGGAAATTTTGACCACCTGGGGTTCTTTAACGTGCACCCAAATCTGAGCACACGGGCCTACGTCATTTCCGCCTCCATCGGAAATGCAGCCGCCGCAGCCGGGATTTGAGCCCGCTACCTGCGGGTCAGCAGCCGAGTACCTTAGCCACTAGACCACCGCGGCGGGGGAAAAAACTACTCCGAGTGCATTGACTACATCGTGTTTCAAAGATGTAAAACCCCGGCAGTTACCATTATCAAATGCAGCGTTGCGCGTGATCAAAATTTCAGACTGTGCGCATGTCAAGCGCGCACAGTGTCACAGTGGCACTTTTCTCGGTTATTCGTCACTCATTATCACTCAGAAATGTATAGATAAATTAACGAGAACGTAAGCAGCATTTTACCTGAATCACTCGAGACGGCAATCGCACTATTGGGCGCCATGTCGCGCGCAATATGTACTTGTTGGTAGATCAGGCAGAAATTCGTTACGATGCTGGTCACAGCCGCACAAGCGCAGGCACGGATAAATCGCATATACGCCATTTTGTTTGGCTAGAATTTCTCGAGAGGATAAAAAACAACATCATCAATGCCAGAGCAATAGAAGCATCACACGAATGACGTAAGCGACGTTGCGCATTGTTAAACAATACGTGACGTTCAAACAGCACGAAACGAGAAGCGGGTATGCGCGAAAAGTATTGCACGCATGCAGGCATACGTTTGAAATCGGCAGCGCACTGGGAAGAATAACGGGTGAGGATGCGCAATTATTCTCACCCGTTCTGCCTAGCGGAGATGCGAACAATCTGGTGGTTGGAATGAACGTTACGGCACGATATGTTAACTTGCTCAGCGAATTATCAGGAAATTTCACTAATGGCATAAACAAAAGCAGCGCTGAAAAGCATGGCTAGGGTAGACCAGCGTCACATAAGAAGCGTTTTGATTGATGCGGCGACGATAACTCGATGTCAAGCGCATGGACCGTTGCGTATTGTGCGTAGAAGGGCCAAGCAAACGCGAGGTTGGTGGACGTATGTACGCGCGTCAACCCCAGCGGACCGCCATCGCCGAGGGAGGGTTCCGCGCGTCAGGCGATCAGCGTGACGCCGGTCAGGCCAGCACGCTGCCGCTAACAGGCTGCCGGCGCGCAACACGCACCACAGTCATCCGGCGGGAAAGAAAGGAGGCGAGCTGTCGCGCCTGTTGTGCGTCCCGAGTGAGGAACAAGAAGAAGAAGGATGCCGCCGGCGGCAGCGACACTCACGGTCGGCTTGGCCTGCATCACGATCGCCATAACGGTCCCGCCGGAAGCTGAAGCAACAGACACCGCACAGGAAGCGCACGACTTCTTCGCTCCGTGCCGCTGGCCGCCGTCAGCTGACAGGCACCACCGCCAGACGCCTTGCCAGAGGTAGAAGCGGCGGCGCTGCTGGACCGGAGCCCCTCCCGGAGTCACGTGAGGGCCGTTGCCCGGGCAACGGGCTCCGAGACTCTGCCTCCGCTAGGGAGTGAGCGTCCCTAGCTCACTACGCGTGCGGCGCTGTCATCTTTTGCCCGCCGCCGCTGTCGCCTCGGGCACTCGCTCGTCTCCACCGCGCGGACCCGCGTACGTGCGCGCTGTCTTCTTTCGATGCTTTTCATTCCGACAAGCCTATTCCTTGCAAGCTCTTCGTCGGGCGCTGTTCTGCCATTCGTAGAACGCCCGGCCGGCTGGCACGCGCGCTTTTGCGTACGTGAGTGCCCCAAAGTTTAGGCTCTGTTTTTACGTGTATAGGTAACGGTTTTGTAAGAGTGCGCGGGGAAAGCCCCTGGGAGAGGAAGGAGCTGAACGTTTTATGGCGCTATCGCTTTGAATAAAAGGGTTACGTGCGAGAGAGAGATGGGCGCCGTTTCGCGCTCAGAGAGACACCACAACGAGTTATTGAGAGTCCCCACCGTCAGTCATGAACGCCACAAGGCTACTTCTCGAGACAGATGTCCTATAGTTTCCTTCCCTTGCGATGTTAGATCCTCTTTGGCGTCCACGCCTTCACTACAGCCGAAAGCATTGCGCTTTCCGAACGGATGGTGCTTAGATCGTCGCCATGAGAAAAAAACAAAACAAACCCTAATAGCGTTTTATGAGCAAACTTGCTCAGCCTTCCCTTTCTTCTAGATATGCAAATGTTTACATCATATGACACCTACGAATAAAACCCGCGAGTCAAACAATACAAGGTGCAACACAAGCAGCAATACATATTTGCACAGAAACACTTAGCAAAAGAAAGAGAGAATCACACAGAGAAAAGGGACCTTGCCATTCAAGCAAAATTGTTTTCATCGCGTTTGAAACGCATGCGGACTGTGAAAAAAACTAAATAAAATTGTTCGAATGTTTGTGTCCCCGAATCATGATATGACTCTGAGGCATGCCGCGGTAGTCTCCTATCGCGGTAGTCTCCTACCTACAGATCAGGTGCATATGGAGAGAGAACTGACGCTACAGGCTTAGCTTGGCACCGTCTGCCGCTTATGCATCCTGCGGGGAGCCACAAACTATCACGCGTCCCCTAATGGCCTGTCCCACTCACAGCCAGTGGAGAAATCACCCTGATCTGGTTTATCATTCGTCGAGTCTAACATCCGACAACCACTATAGGTCATGCTCTCCTATATAGGGCCCTATACGCTTCAGAACTTTGTGAAATTCATGGACGAGACGAAGCTGTCACCCTGGCTATAGAGACGACTCCCCCGATGATCGGTGGCCATTTTACAAGGTGCCACTTCACATATGACGATTCTATTCCCTACACCAGCCTGTCAATCAAGGAGGGCCTGACCGCCAGCGGGCACCTTATCGGGGCGCCTTGTCGCGCAGAGTTTCGATGCTTCAAGATGCTTATATGACGCACGTGCACCAGTTGCCTACAGAGTGACTATATCTCCGGTTCTTGAATGCTTTGTATTTCATTGTCCATCTACACCCAATTTCCTCCTGTAATTCGATTGGTTATCCACAGAATCCACTTTTACGTTGTTCTGTGTTTTGCGACGACGGAAAACTAAAGCGTATTATTGTTTTTAATAAGTGAATTCATATATTCCGCACTTTCACTTTCTTGCGATCATATCTAGTTATCCCTATCCTATACTGCCATCTTTCTTAAATTATCTGTTCCCTACAGTCACACGCCTAATAAAATCTCCAGAGAAACGATTTTTCGTTGTCCTCGCGAGAGTTTCTATGTCGCGAAAGTATGAGAATACACACAGCAATTTCTTAAGGCCTCGCCACTTCATAAGCTTTGCATAGCTTCGTCGTTGTCGTGTGTGCCAAAGAAAGGGCGAGCGATGTCAAAATAATCTAGCAGTTAGACGTCAAGCAGTGGAGCACGAAGCAGTTGGGCAACACAGAGAATATAGGTTGATATTACATCTTTTTCATGGCTGTCGTCACTTGAAACATCATGTGCTAACGTAGTTCCCAGCTGAGGCGTTAGCAAAATACTGTTATCAGCGAACAAAAAATTAAAGAACAAGTCGTGTTGCTATCGTAATCATGTGACCAAATGTATAGACATCAGTGGTCACACCAATGCTTGTTGGCAGGAAAGTACGTGCCCGACTTGTCTTACGAGCGGTGCTACAGCTTTCGACATTCCGTGTTTCCAACTGGCTCATTGGTTTGAAGAAATGTTGTGGATCCCTACCTGAAACATTCATTATTGCGGGAGCGTTGTTGATTTGATTGATATGTGGGGTTTAACGTCCCAAAACCACTATATGATTATGAGAGACGCCGTAGTGGAGGGCTCCGGAAATTTAGACCACCTGGGGTTCTTTAACGTGCACCCAAATCTGAGTACACGGGCCTACAACATTTCCGCCTCCATCGGAAATGCAGCCGCCGCAGCCGGGATTCGAACCCGCGCCCTGCGGGTCAGCAGCCGAGTGCCTTAGCCACTAGACCACCGCGGCGGGGCCGGGGAGCGTTGTTTAAAAAGCTTTTTGCTGTTTGATGGGGACGCCAGATTCCTTCGTTGCCGCGAGAACTTCGTTCTCAAGTGCTTTCGTTATTCAAGGGTTCAACAGTGTTTATATTGTAATAGGTCCCGTCAAAGTGTTTACGAGCCTTAAAACGGCCATCAAATATTTCTACTGGTACGCAAAAGGTCACATTTTCAATGCAAGGGTGAATCAATAGATGTAACAATGTCAAATCGCAATATGCATGAAGTATAGGCGAGCGGGCAACGCTATTCAGATCAAATCTCGCTTAACTCTACTCGATCAACGCTGGCGTAAGGTAATGCGGCCGCTCCAGTGAGCGAAGTAGTTTTCATGCTGTCGGTGTACTCAACGCACAGTAAGCCGTAGGATCACAGTACGTACAAGAGTAGGAGCCTTTTAGTGATGTATATCGAGACAGCGCCGCAACCGCGCCCTTGCTCCCCTCCGCTGGCATCCGTTCATTCTTGCTTCTTCGTTTTCGGGAGCCGATTGGCGCGCTACTTCGACGTACATACCTGCCCGCTTGCAAGCCGCGCCCGTCTGCAGCCTTCGCAAGCTTTCGCTCACACTTGGAATTCACGACGCCGGGAGCGATGGTATATACAGGACATGACGGCGACAACGACATTCTGCAGTGTCCATATGATCGCTATAGCAATACAATTAATTTAGTTGGTCAATAATACCCATCAAGGACGGTGCCAACATTTCATCCAGGTTGTTATTATTAGCGTGCGTGGTGTGTTAAGCAGCTCTTACCAAAGGGAATGCACTGCAGTAGGATGTTTAGAGTTTATATTAGTTTAAAACATAGCAGTATTGGTTAATTACAACCAGCCTACTACATAATTAAAAAAGTGCCGCCATATCCACGAAGTGAATGATGATGAGTGGGCGAAGCTCCGGAGGTAAACCTGGTAAACCATGAATCCTCTGTACATTTTGCCCACTCGATTTTATTACATCGCTCCCCCTAGCGTACGTCGCCGCACTAAATCGAACGATTGCCTTCAACCAATGACACGCGCCATATGTGACATCATTCCTATTTTATAAGATCTCGCGTCTTTCATCAACTACAAGTACCGCTTTCTAGTTTATAACATCTTGCATCTTTTCATCATCAGCTACAAGTACCACCATCTAGTAAACACTACAAGAACTAAACGAGAGGTGGCTACATACAGGAGACGGTACCGCCATCTAGTGAACACTGCAAGAACTAAACTAGAGGTGGCTACATACAGGGGACGGTACCGCCATCTAGTGAACACTGCAAGAACTAAACTAGAGGTGGCTACATACAGGGGACGGTACCGCCATCTAGTGAACACTGCAAGAACTAAACTAGAGGTGGCTACATACTGGGGACGCACAGCCCACGCCCTAAGGAGCTTCGCCCCTAAAATAATCCATTGGTTAAGTCATTGTGAACGGTGGGCCACGACAAATGAGGGAATACTGTATCGAGGTATTACCAGTCATTCGTTCAAGGTTTGCGGCTTGTCTCTGAAGAGGATACAGTTCAAACACATGTCAGTTTTCCGGTTGTGAGTGGTGGCCCCATCCGGGTCTCCTGAACCTTACTCCCGGTGTGTAGCTGTAATAACACTTTCTTCTCTCTCTCCACATTAAAACTCCCCATAGAACAAGCGCAATGCATGTATTGGCCTTTTTTCCCTAAATTGTCACTGTCTTCGCTTCACTAAGCACGCACCACCCGGCACCCCAAAAGTTTTAAAAATAAAAATTAATATCACGTCGTAAAGGAAAAAAGCACAAAACAGTCAGTAAGAGTGAAGCTTTAAGCGGTGATCTCAATGAGAATACAGGAGGAATGGTTCTCATTCTACTAGAGACGCATTCACCCTGAAAGAACTCACAATAGTCGTACTGATGCGCAATGCGCACAGGTTCCGCTGCCATTCCCTCGAGTAGAGAGAAGAATACAACTCCCAGAGTGTGCGAAGTCTGCTATATATATATAAACACTGATCGCAAGAGGAACGAGCGAGATATCCCGCTACCTTAAGAGGAGTTTCTTGTAGGAATGATAGAAGAACGTCAGCGGGTGAATCACGAGTTAAGGAAATGAAGATGGTGCAAATGTAATGAGCACTATTTCTGCTTGGAGCGGCGACCCACAAAGATGAAAAGGGGACAGAATGTTTCATCTTGTTTTGTCTACTTTTTCACGGCAGTCGAATGAGTGAAAGAGAATTAGTTTAAAGGGGAAAAAATGGCACAACGCGAAATGAACGTCCACGTCGTGAGAACGGTAACAACGGAAGCGTTTACTTCGACAGTTCTTGCCAGAGTCTGGCCAGCGTCAGGAATTCCTGTTGAGGCATCAAAGTTGGCGCCCTCTTCACATGGCTACTTTTTTCCATCTTCACGACCGCTTGTGAAATAACTGTGTGAGATTGTGCTGTGTAGTCTCGAGCTGACTATTCAGGCTTCTCTTTCTTACTCCTCTTCTTTTCTATCACTTTCCCAACCGAGCCAAGCTTGGTTAACCTCCCTGCCTTTCCTCTCTATCTCTCTCTCTCTTTCATTTTTTTCAGGTCCTCTATGTCTTTCTATGCTTTTCAAATCTTTTGTCACTCTTTCTGTATTGTATTATTGCCCTTTATTTGACACTTCATGTTAAGCTATGGCGTGACGATAATGTTCATTCACGGTCGCGCTGTAATGCTACAATAATGTTTGTGGTGGTAGTCGCCCACTCGCCCTAATCTCGTATTATCACCGCCGCAATGAAGGAAATGATAGCACCTTCGCTGGAACGCAAGCAACGTGTCAAGCTCTGCTCATATGCATGACATGCGCCCCTCGCCAAGGAAGCTTGGGGAAGCGTCACTGCCACAACACACTCTCCTCATGCTGGCAAGCGTGTACACCGACGCTCCTCACCAGTCGGCGTTGTCCTCACGTGCGCACTCTCCCGCCCACCAGTCTCACTCTCGCCACAGGGCAAGCCCACGCGACCAGCGTTCCGACGGCACCGCCGAAGGGTCGACTAAAGGTCTGACCACATGTACGCTGTGCAGCGCGTCAGCGCGTGCCATGTAGACTTGGCGCCGCACCCCCTCCCTATAAAAGCAGAGGGTGAGAGGCTATACGAAGGTGCGCGCCCTCTCCTTCCAAGGGGCAAAAGAGTTTCTCTCCGCCATTATGTATGAGCTCCACTCGCATGGTGCAACAATCTTGGCGGGTGGCTTCCAAGCTCGTCCACAGAACATCCTCCGCTTCTCTATAAAGGATCCTGCATACGCATTCGATCAGCCACAACGACGACGCTGCGCTTAGCGCGTTGTGGGCCGCAGCAGCCCTCTGGGCTGAGAGCCTCTCAATCAATTGTGTCGCCGAGAGCGCGGGCTCGAAGAAAGACGAACACCGCTCCCACATCTCGATGATTAACACATCGCGGCATCCGCGCCGACGCCTATGCACCGTCGTTGATATAACATAAAGGGGCAGCT
The DNA here is from genome assembly GCA_013436015.1 of Rhipicephalus annulatus. Lineage (NCBI taxonomy): Eukaryota > Metazoa > Arthropoda > Arachnida > Ixodida > Ixodidae > Rhipicephalus > Rhipicephalus annulatus. The sequence continues at coordinate 202,249 of WOVY01004485.1, forward strand.
AGAAAGAGCATGCGCCACACTTCCGAAAGCCCGGCGCCAGTCGGTCTCGCTGACGAACGCATTAGCGGCATCCCTTCAGAAGAGACATAAGCGCCGGAGATGTGTATACATGCTCGCCAAGACACCCGGCCGCCGCCTTCGAATCCACCGACGCCACCGACTTTGAATGGCGCGCGAAACGTGTTGAGGACGGATCGAAGCACAGCGTATACGTCGCCACGAGAAGATGGACGGATGAATTGGCCCTTGGCGGCGTGCGCGATGAAGGCGCAGCATAACCCGGCCCGTTTCCGGGTTTATAGAAGGGACGGGAGAATGCGTCGGAGCGCGCGCTAAAATAGCGTCGTTCATCAAGGCGACTTCTAAGCGCGCCTTGTCACGAGCCCGGCGATGGAGCGCAGTGCCGGGCCGCTCGCTATTTACTCGGGCCGCAGCGGTGATCGAAAAAGAGTGCGGGCCCCGTAATGGCGATAAGGAATCGTTCTAGCGTAAGATCGTGCGCTCCCGAACCTGACAGGTTTTCAATTAAATGAAGTGCGCGAGCCCACTGCTATCCCCATCCTCGTCCGCTTCGTTTTGCCCGAAAGGTTCGCCACGAATGGGATTCGGGAGAGGGAATCCAATCGTCGTATCACCTCGAACTCTCCTCCTCGCACAATCGCACTTTAGGTTTCCGAAATAACGATCCGGCAGACCGCTGCCATATTGAGGCTCACTCGCTTTGTCGAAGCGCGGCCTTCTTGCTCCTATATATATTCGAGCGCACAGCCGAAATAGGACGCAAAAAAAAAAAAATTAAAGAAGGAAGTTGTCTTGCATTTAACTCAGAGTGAAGGAGTCGGAAATGTTCCCGTGTTTCTTAAACACGGTGCAGCTGACATGTGCGCACTTGCGCAGGAATCGCCGCGGTTTTGATGAGTTCGCAAAAGCGAGCTGCTTCCGTGATTGCCGCCGCGTAGTACTGTTGCCTTACTCATGGTGTGTTTTTTTTTATAGAATGCAGATCTGTTAAATGAAAAAAAGTATTGTGGGAGTAAAGATCCGGTCATTTGCGAACTGGACGTTGCGGCGGAAATTGCGTAAGCTGAAATGGCACTGTTGTGACTACTCAAGCAAAATGCCCAATTGACTTTTTTTAATTATTGACTTCAGGGCAGTTGTTTATAGTGTGAGTGCGACAAGCGAATGACTCTTTATTCTCTTTGTAATCATCATCACCTGTACATCTTCTTCATCTAAAAATATCATCACCAGCGTGATTTAGCTCGAGCCTGGCCGAATAAACCGGTTCCTCACAAGTGGTGGAGGTGCTCACAATATTAGAGAGTTGTAGTGCATGACAATTTACGGCGTACACATTTTTGTTTTATTAAATGGTGGTCTAGTGGCTAAGGTACCCGACTGCTGACCCGCAGGCGGCGGGATGGAATCATGGCTGCGGTGACTGGATTTTCGATGAAGGTGAAAATGGCGTAGGCCGAATCTTCTGACTGCCCCTCGAACAGCTGCCTCTTTTTTTGCATCTGGTCAGTTACCTTTTTTGAGCAGCTGTTATCCTGCCTACGCGCTACGTGCCCTGCCCATGTCCATTGCTTTTTCTTGATTTCAACTATGACGTCCTTAACACGCATTTGTTCCCTGACCCACTCTGCTCTCTTCCTGATATTCTTTATTGCTTTTCAAATTTAATATTTTCGCCATGTCTCTCTTTCAAAAGGTGCCGCGTTGCCCCGCCGCGGTGGTCTAGTGGCTAAGGTACTCGGCTGCTGACCCGCAGGGCGCGGGTTCGAATCCCGACTGCGGCGGCTGCATTTCCGATGGAGGCGGAAATGTTGTAGGCCCGTGTGCTCAGATTTGGGTGCACGTTAAAGAACCCCAGGTGGTCTAAATTTCCGGAGCCCTCCACTACGGCGTCTCTCATAATCATATAGTGGTTTTGGGACGTTAAACCCCATATATCAATCAATCAATCAATCAAAAGATGCCGTGAACAATGCAGGAAAAGTTACCGGGTCTCTCACTCACTGCGCTTCGCGGCGAAAGCGAGGGAGACAAAACGAATCCCCGCCGGGCCTGCTCAGCTGGAACCATGAGATCGTTTCAGTTTCCGCTGGTGGCATACGATACGTTAGCGCGTATTGTCTTTTCCTACTGGCGATAAAAATAGGATATTCCTTGGCATAATACGGCAGTATGAGAGAATTCTGAAGGTGCGTTCAGCCGTACTATCCGGATATGAGGATGACTCAAGTCCACCGTTTTTTTTAACGGATTTCCATAAACAGGGAATACACAGCCTTACAGTGTCCAGATCGGGAGGACGTCTCCAAAAGTGGTTGTACTCACCTGGAAGGAGAAAATATGAAAACCAATAAGTGCACGTTACAAGTGAAAGGTAAAAATCTCAATGAGATTTTGATAAAGAGTAACGCATGTGCACGAACTCGGCAAGAAAATGACAGAATGAATTTAAGAAATGGTTGAAAGGAATAAGCCAACACGCTAGGGCGTGTTAGTGGGCAATGAACATAGCGATCATCTTGAAGATTTCGCGCAAGCACACGGGGACACAGATCAGAAACACAAATGGTTGGAATCTAGCAACTGGTACATATTTCTGTTGAGAATGGGCCTCACTTGAACACGATGAACCTGAAGGAGAGCATAATGCAAGTGAGCTTGGTGGCTGATATACATTCATGACACTCGAGCAGTGTTTTGCGTATTTTTGACAAAAAAAAAACAGTTTACAGCAATGTGGGGTCAATGGTAACGCCTTGAGGAGCAGTGAATCCATTAGTCAGGGTGACAAGGCAATGGACCCTGTTGTCCAACTCTAACAGGAGATATCGTGCATTGACCTGCATCTCCAGATGCGTGGCGCCGTGAAGAGAATGTTCCATGCCGTTAAGTCGTAAAGAAAAAAAAAAATCATTGCCTGACGTAAAACACTGCATGCAGAAATGGGTTCATTGAATTGGTACACAATTGAAGAGATAGAAAACATGATTAATACAACAGTTGAAATAGCCAGAGCATGGTTAAAAATTAAGCCCCCACCAAAAAAAAAAGTTCCCATTTGTTCTGTGAATACAAGCGCGTACACATACACACAAACTAGCACAAATGAGAACCGGGCTCCCTCTTCCCACGACAACATTCCTCGCTAAATCCTTGGTGCATGATAATTTCCTTAACTTATAAATTAACCAAGAAAAATGACACCAACAAAAGTTGCCAGAACATATTGTTTTTCATACGCTAGCAAGTAACAGTACCATAGGTCGGCAAAACTTGTCGAGCTCACCCAGACTCACTCATGAGAGAAATTTCTAGCTTTGGACTCACTCGGACTCAGACTCACGAAAACATTTCTGAGCCACACTCACTCGGACTCACACTCACCGAAACATTATTCACCTGGACTCACTCACGCTCATGGCTCGATCCGAGCCTGAACGAGTCAACTCGCTAGTTCGTCAGCCTGGAACTAGCTTCTCCAACCGTGCTGTAAACGCTCTACGTAAGGCAACCCTCTACGTAACTAATGCCTCTAATCAGTAACTTTTGAAACGGTGTATAAGAGACACTGCTTTGAATACCCATAAGTAGACTTGTGATACCCGTGAATAGACATGTGTATAAACGTGAAGCCAGGTAATGCACCCCCCCCCCCTCCGAAAAGCATGCATCATGGGAAGGTCCCCAACAGGGGCACCCTCCCATCTCGTACAACGAACTGACAGAACATTTTCACCTGGCGCGGACACAATACTCTCCACCACATCGATAACTGCATAGACCTTACGCTTTGATACTCAGGCTTCTTGAGTTCGGGGAGTACGATATCTCCGCAATATTGCACAAGATCTATCCCGAAATACATCCAACTAATACTTGTTCCTTCTGCGATGATAAAGCTAGAACATGATATGGTGGTGCCCCACGTTATGCTGTGGTAAAGTCATCACGCCATCCAAATGGATAGTGTAATTACCAGCTCTGGACTCTAACAACAGCTATGGGCAGTCCAACGACACAGCAGAGAGATTCGATCTTTCTGTTCCCCCTTGGGAGTGGCGCGGAACATGATAAAGCGCATTCGAGAGGACCAAATGAAATTCATCCATAAGTCCGTCCATTCATGATACAGAGCGAAAAATGACCACTTCAAGGAGGTCCTCCTCCTGGAAAAAGATGTCTCCCTACGCTCCTGTGCTACAGTGTAATAAATAATACAGCTGGATCCTGACACGCGCAGCCATTTCGTTACAAGAGTTTAGTGTGTCGAGAGTGCCTACCCCCGTTTACAAATATGAAAACATGGTACAGGTCTATAGTATAGTATAGTAAGGAGTGGAAAAGAGAGGCTGAGAGGATAAAGGCCCAGTCGAGCCAGGACCAGCTAGGCACCAACCAGCTCCGCAGTGACCAAGAATTTCGCGAATTAGTGCAACGTTTATAACCACTTCACCTCCGGTGCATTACAATACAAAATAAACGCGCTTTCCTTCATTCAATTAGTGCAGGCTGTGCAAACTCTTTTGTATCTATTTTAATATTTGATGTTATATACACCAGCGGCCAGAGTGTGTGCGATGACTGTGTATTGTCGACAATGTTTGCGTATAGGAACATCCATGTGCAAGCAAAAACATTGGCCGAAAACACACATTTCCTTCACTTGAACAGAGGGTACTTGCAAAGAGCTCGGAAAGTAAGAGTGCTCTATGAAGCTTCAATGAATCGAACCAAGAATGGGATGATAGAAGACATGTACTTTGAAAGCATACGGGGCTTAGAGAGGTGCCGGGTGTTTTAGCAGCAGAGGAACGCCGACATCCCGCGGCAGGTGTTATGCGAAAGCCCCGTCATGGCACGGGTATTAAGCATGCAATCGTTCGGGCATGATCGAGGCCTCGTCTTCGACTCCAGGTGCGACGAGAACACGCCCGCAGGCGACGAGCTGGTTGTTTGTTCTCGGAGGCATTTGCATGTGACGCTAAGTAGAAAGATATGGCCATTGATCGGCCGCGCCTCGCGCCCGATTTAGAAGGAGCCATCGATCGGGCCTGCACTCCGCCCCGCATTGATCTTCCCCAATATCTGCGCAAAAAGCTTCAGCGCGCATTGCCGAACCTCCGGAAAACTTGACGAACTTGCTGCTTTTTAATTTCACCTTATTTTTCCGACCTTTCCACGCTGCTTTCGAGAAACCATTCTCCCCTCCGCCCATTCCACCTCTAACTTACGTTCTGTCTCAACCACGCAGGTTCCACCACCGACCCCTGCCGCTCCCTTTCGTGCCCTCCCCTTTTTTTTTCTCTTTCTGCTATGAACTTTCTCATGGGGCCGAAATTTCCATGTCAGTGTTGATAGGGGAGTTTCCGCCTTGTCAAATGATCTCAGGGAGTTTGACATTTGCGCCCCGAGGCGAAAAAAAGAGTATAGTTAAGGAGCAGGGTGATTGCTAATGCAAACTTTTGCAGAGGGTCCCTTGCAGTCTGAAGTGTAGGTGCTGCGCGACTGCCGTATGCTCCGGGTTTTGAAAGTGTCACGAAAGCAAATGCAGCAATAAATAAAGACGGCATGATAATGCTTACATAAAAGAGAACAAAGGACAAAAAAGACAACCGAATAATTTTACGGATGCCAGAGTAACTATCCCGACCGCCCGATAAATTACCACGCTTGTTAGGTGCTTTATTTTGATGTATTCAAGTTTCAAAAGGCTGTTAGCATGCTTGGCGCAGGTTGCGCCGCTGTATTTCAGAAACTTCGCCTGTTTGAGATCAGTGCGTTAAGATCACGCACAGGACACGAATAGTCAAGTTTATTCGAGAGAATACGCGAGAACCAGTAATATCGCGGGAAGGTTCGATGATTGGGGTATAAAACAGAAATCCAACCATCGATGATCTACAATGAGACGACCACCGACAACTGTTCTCGTCGCTATCAGCGTACAGTGTGATTGATATGTGGGGTTTAACGTCCCAAAACCACCATATGATTATGAAAGACGCCGTAGTGGAGGGCTCCGGTAATTTAGACCACCTGGGGTTCTTTAACGTGCACCCAAATCATAGCACATGGGCCTACAACATTTCCGCCTCCATCGGAAATGTAGCCGCCGCAGCCGGGATTCGAACCCGCGCCCTGCGGGTCAGCAGCCGTGTACCTTAGCCACTAGACCACCGCGGCGGGGCAGCGTACAGTGTGAATTTCTTGTACTTTGACAATACATTTGCCAGGCACAAGTTGACCCAAATTGAAAGTTACGCATTTCCGAGTATTGCTGCAGCCTTTGTCAGCATCTCACCCAACACCCAAACCATCTAAGTTGGTTCATCTTGGCGAGGGCAGTTACAGACATGCAAGTAGGCCAATGTTTTAAAGAGAAAAGATATTCAGTGAAAAAAAATCAATTTTACCCTGTAGATATGTTTCTGCGGCGCAAAATTACACCGCATAAGCAAAGTTTGCAAAAAAGAAAAAAACATTACTCTATCTCATGCTAAAAGAAACTACGTACAAATGCGAAGCAGCGTGCGCTAACGCTTACTCTGGCGGCGGCGTTGACGCTGGTTCTCATCGTGGCGTTGCGTAGAAGAGAAACCTGAGGAGCGCGAAGCACACAGTGATGAAGCGTTGTTTCCAACTGGAACCTGCCAATCACTGCTAATTGGCAATGAGGGACAAATGACACAGAGACCCGCAGTACGTCTTCTAGTTAACGAGCATGCTGCAATTTTTTTATATGCGAAGCAGCTTAGGGTTGAGTTCAATCCGGTGTGCGGCGTGACCACAATTACTGAGTGTGCGCATCCACTCCCCCTCTTTCTCATCTCCTACGCTCGCTCCCCCTCTCTGTCCTTTGGGCATCCTTCCCTGTGGCGATATCACCCCCATTTCGCATGTTCATCCCCTACCTATCACCCTCCTTTACTATGCTCCCCCTCCCTCCCTCTTTCGCCTCGTAACGCCGACGCAGGCAGCATCTGCTAGCGAGTTTCCTGATTGAAAAAACTGACTGCTCGCGCTGTACAGCTGTTAACTGGCCACCCCGTATACATAGACACTGGATCTTAACCTGTCGGAAGTTTCTTCGGCACGTTGTTGAACAAGGAGAATTCGCAGCGTGCACGTTAACTAAAACTGAACTGCCGGTCTCTGTGTCCAATCCGAGTATTTTTAGATGCGGAAGCATCTTATACTCGCGCCTTGTAGTGCGCCGTCCGCGCCGTCCGCGCCGTCCGCACCGCTTCTCGAACATTCGACAGCTGACGCGCGCGGATGCGCCGTCGCGCCGTCGCCCACCATCTGTGCCGCGCGCGCTTCTCCTTCGAGAACATTCGACAGCTGACAGCGCATGCGCCGTCGCGCCGTCGCCATCTGTGCCGCGCGCGCGCTTCTCCTTCGAGAACATTCAACAGCTGACAGTGCATGCGCCGTCGCGCTGTATATATACTCAAGGTCGGCGCTCGCTCGCTCAGTTGCCGCTCGTCGGTTGGTTTGTACGGCGCGTCGACGTCCAAGGTCGCGGTGAAATGAATTCCAACGAATCCACAAACACAATGATCGACGTCCCTTCGACCAGCGCCGTCCTTTCGCATACGTGTGTACGTGTTCACTCATTTAACACCCCCTCCTACAACCACGTTAACCAATTTAGCCATCGACCCAAGTAAGTCGCAATTTAACACCCCATTTCACAACCACCTTAACCAATTTAGCCATCGACCCAAGTAAGTCGCACTTCAACCCCCCGTTAACCAATTATATGCTCCGCATCCTCCTCAGTGTTCCCCCGAGGGAAGCTGCGGGCAATTTTTTTGTCACATTGTTCACTAGCAGTGATTAACATAATCCAGTCCATCACTTCGTGTTTTGTGCCTCCCCAGGTTTTTCTCCTGCGCAACGCCCCTATGTGCACCAGCGTCAACGTCACCGCCAGGGTAAGCGTTAGCGGGAGATGGTGCATTTTTTTGTTCAACTACGAACAGGAGAAAGCACCCACTGACACCATACTTTGGCAGTCAAAATCCAGTGATTATATACACGGGAATTCCAGCGAACAGTTATGCAGTGTGAGCAGTCGTTTTTTTTTAATTAAGAAACTCGCTAACAGACGCTGCGCGCGCGTCGGCATTGCGAGGCGAGAGAGAGGGTGAGGCGTAACAAAGAGGGTGTAAACCAATGGGGGTGCAAAAGCCACAGGGAGAGATACCTTGAGGAGAGAGAGAGAGTAGGAAGCGTAGGAGAGAGGGAGGAGATTCGCATGCGCAGTAACGGTGGTCACGCCGCACACCGGATTGAGCTCGACCATAAGACACTTTGCACCTAAAAGCGCGATGCATGCCCCAGAGGTTCCCGCCGTATAAAAGTTTAAACCACAGGATGCGTGCGTAACATTCGACGAAATATCGCATTGCAGTCGGTCTAGGTGTCGCATTCTTTAATGAAGGCGGGGCCCGTTTTCTTTTTTTGCCTTTACGTTATCAAATGGTGGCACGTTCGAGCGAAGCGCACCGTTCAGAGGCAAATTACGGGGGAATCGTGCATCTTTGCACCGGCATGAAAAGCGATGTGAGGCGGCGTGTCACGTTGCCATCAAGCTCGGCACAAACAAGCTCTGGGCGTCGGACGGGTGAACTGCAACGCATGCTTGACGTCGCATACGGAGCATTTAAAGTTCACCCTGATGGTCGGTTGACGTGAGCGAGCGCGCTCGCGCTGCAACGTGCGCGACTATATCATTACGCGCACCGTCCCTGTCCGATGGGTGTTCGTCACGCCACCCGGACCACCAACTTTTAAAGCACCTCATTTGAAGAAAACAGTTAGCGAGGAGTCATCGATATTGGCAGTTTCTGCGCTCTATTTCGAAGTTCAAACAGTTCGGTAATCGCACCATTTAAGCAGCATAATTTAGATCACGTGTGATGTTCCGTCTGTAAACACCAGCACAATTGGATAACAATGGAACAGCGCACCGCGTAGCTGTCTCGTTATTTGTTTAAGGCTATTACATGTTCCTCGCTCCATAGATCGGGTGCCAGCAAGGAATACCCATATTAGGAGCGAAGCTCCTTATGGCGTGGCTTGGGCGTCCCTCGTATGTAAGCACCAGTGGCGCATACCCGAAATATAGGTATAACACTTGACCTCCAAGGTGGTGCCAGTGAGAGATTTCTTCTGTGCGTTGTTTAACAATAAAAAATAGTGCTCAATGTACATGCCAATGGCTGCTAATGGAGAATGAGAGACATGAGCATTCGGCTTTTAGTCAACGCGCACGCTGCGATCCCCATTAGCAGCCATTGGCATGTACATTGAGCACTATCGGACAAGAAAGGGATGCTACATTATACTCGCTGGGTGTAACCTCCTTAGCTTTAGAAAGGTTTAGCGAGCGTTGAGCCGCAGTGCCATGAATACAATGAACTTGTATATACCATGAATGAACTCAAGGTGGTTAAAAATGAGAAGTAGATACGAAGCGCAAGCCGTAAGAAAGTAAAAGCCGAATTCTCCTGTCTCTCATTTCTCATTAGCAGCCATTGGCATGTAAATTGAGCCCTATCTGACAGGGAAAGGTTGCTACGTTATACTCGCTGGGCGTAACCTCCTTGGTTTTCGAAAGGTTTAGCGAGCGTTTGGTCGCAGTGCCATGGATACAGTGAACTAGAATATACCATGAACTCGAGGTGGTTAAAGGTGGGAAGTGGACCCAAAGCGCAGGCCGTAAGAAAGTGTGCGTGTGCCACCTCTCGTTTAGTCCTTGGAATGTCCGCTGGATGGCGGTGCTTCTATATGGGGAATATATGATAAAAAGATGCGAGATGGTGGGACTTGGAGTGTTGAATAGATGAACGAACGGACACACAAACAGATGCATGGATGGACGCATGAACGGATGCAGGGGCGGATGCATGAAAGAACGCAGGGACGGGCGCACAAACAGACGCATGGACGGTCACACAGACGGACGCATGGAGAGACGAATGCTTCGCCCCACTCTCCATCATTCACTCCGTGGATATGGTGCCATTTCATTTCATATGATCTTTTGATCATATGATCATATGAACGAAAAGATCACGCTGGACACTGGTTACTATAGTATTTAGGGAGGTATTTCAGCAGATAGTGAACTCCCTCTGTTGGGGTGCTATTCACGTCACCAGCAAACTTTGATTGATTGATTGATTGATTGATTGATCGATTACGGGGATTAACGTCCCAAAACCACCATATGTTTATAAGAGACGCCGTAGTGGCACTAATGTTGAAACCGTTAGCACGGCTTCGTGGTAGTAGTTTGCGGTAGTTAAACTAGTTAGCTATGATGTATACGTCTGAAAACATCTTTTTTACTACTTGGTAAAGATGCACAATGAATGAATCGAATGCACGTAAAGGGGTGTTACCACATTATTTTTTTTACTTTACAATGAGATCCCTGAACTATAGGGTTGATTTGTACTCAATCATTGCCTTTTGTGGCAGGCATTTGTACGGCTCACTGTATGACTTCGCCACGTTCTGTCCATCAGCGAAAGGGAACAAAAATGCACAAGCAACTAAGCAAACAAATGGAGCATTCTGGTGAGCTCTATTGTGCGACCTCAAGTAGCTGTACATAAACAAGATGATGGTGCAATAATGGTTAGTGCTTAACGTTCTAAAACAACAATATGATTATGAAGGACGCTGTATATAGTAGAGGGCAAAAGAAATTTCGATCATCTGGGTTTTTTTTTTTTCACAGCACCTATATCTATGTACCGGTGCACATAGAATTGCGCCTCGAATTTACACGCGGCCGCCCCTGGCTGGGATTCGATTCCAAGACGTTCTGACGAGCAGTCGGGCGCACCACAGCCACCTGACCACCACGGCGGGTGGACTTGTGGTTGGTAGCTCATAAAAAAAAGTGTCGTTAGTTGCTTCCCACATCCTTTGAAAAGTACCAACACCTAAAAAGTTTTACACAAACATAACGACGTACCACGCATGCTTACCGCAGGGTATCTCACGCACTCGTATCGAATGACCGCAATGTCATATTAGACAATGGAATACTGAGGCGTGCCACATGGGCAGTGAAGCAGAACGTCATGCTCAGCGAAGTGTGTCGCCAGACGTTTGACGTTGCCGTGTGAAAGCGCAGAGTTATAGCACAAGCGGCTACTGCATGCGTTCGTGATCTTCCGCATGGGCTACGGATGTGATGACCGCAACTGAAGCAATTTGATATGGCTAGGGCCTTGCCCTTATCTGAACAGCTCTTAACTGATGACTGTTCCGCTATTGTAGAAGATGGTCAACTGCAGCTTTGGGTCACTTCTGCGCGGCAAGTGGGCCAACACTGACCACGCCGCATGTCTGGTCCCCTTCGGCCGCGCGTCGACCACGATGTGCCACTAGAGAGTTTTAGTACTGCGGAACGGTGCTACCTACGCATCACGCAAGCGCCTTGCGTTACGTGGCGTCATTTGCCACTAATCGGCTTTTAGTACGCCGTAGTACCCGCGTACGTAACGAGCGTGAAGCGTGTTGCGCCATCTGGTAGATCAAAATAAAAGCACGTGTTGTTGACAGCCAATGTGAGCCAATCCAAGTGTTATAGCCAGATTATGGCCATATTTTAAGCCACAGAACCGGTCGGTGCTTGCCTTCGATGCCGCCATTTTGCAAAACGAAGTCTCGCGCTGTCGCGAACTTGTTCGAGAGCGGCGCGATCAGCTCATACGTACGCACGCACGCATCTCATGCGTGCGTACGTAGCGGCTGCGTACGTAACGCGATACGTGCGCGTTGCGGTCTGCGCATGCGCACTACGCAGAACGTGGCGTCCTTACGTATGCAACGCCGCCCGTACGTAGCGTACGCAGTACTAAAACTCTCTACTGTCTCTCGACCGCTGAATCTATTTTGGAAAGTATACGCACCCGTCATTCCTCGCTCGCGTCTCGCGCTCGCCACGCTCAAAGATGAATGCGATCGATTTTATTTCCGATATCGCTCTGCGGCGAAACGCACATCGGCCCTCGCTCGTCGACAACGTCAGGACGACGTCGGGAACCGCGCTGCCCGCGACGTTCGCCACGCCACGCCGTCGCTATAGCCCGGTGGCGGTCGCCTCGCGTCGCCAACCAGCGGAGGAAGGATCGGACGCCGGCCTCGGCTCGTTTATCACCGCCACGCCGACGCCATCACTCACCGACTCAATCAAACCGAATGGCCACAGCGCCGTGCAAAAACTGCGGCGTGGCCGCTCGTGTCACCGATAAACAAGAATACGTTTCCCCCACCGATTTCTTCGTGAGCCCACGTGGCTGTTGCTCTATAGGGTACGGCCCGGCCCGCTTCGGAGCTACAGATAGGCCCTCTCGACGTTCAATCCACTCTAGTTACTCTACGCCAGCAGGACCTAGACACGACGGCAACGTGAAAAACTTTCCCATGTGCGCTCTCCATTCGAAGGCTGGCCGAACCGTAGGGGCAACACAGGCTCGCTTGTTGCTTTTCGCGTTCAGTTCAATAAGAGGGATCAATCTTCCACTCCATAAAAGCGCTCGTCACTCTCTCTGTTCCTCTGTCCGATACGCGTGTGCCCCAAAAGGGCGAGACAAAAAAAAGCGGGTGCCCTTTCGATAACAAGGTATTCGTGGAAGGCTCCGTAAGACCGCGTGCGTAAATCACGCTGCCAGCACAGCTCGGAAAGGAGGAAGAGTGCAGAGAGAGATCACGACGGCAATTTAAGTCTTAGGCCTGATCGTCGAGACAGTTTTCACTCAAGTTGATGGAGCTGCCGAGCTCCCGACGTGGATTGGCTCCGATCAGCACAACGGCTCGCTATAGGTCGACAAGGCTCTCAAGTATAGGCCCCAGAAGCATCGCTTTTCGGGGCAAACAACGCGAGTTTCAGAAAAAAACATTTCGCTTAACCAGAGCATCTGCCGATATATCGTGCAGAGAAGTATCGAGCCAAAGGAGAAAGGAGACACCGGAGAAATGCACGCTCCAATGATAGCTTATCGCTAATATCGAAGCACTCCGCAGTGACCGCATTTCAACGTTTTAACGAGATAGCTTAAAACAGCATGTTTCGCAAAAGTTCCGACGTCAGTGTCAGCGCGCCGTCAAAAAAAAAAAAAAGACAGCGCTGTTTGTGAACAAACATCCGAGGCAGATGCAAATAACGAAATCATTGAAGAAACATGGTTGATATTTCTGTCATATCTATATCCGGCTCATGCGCTGCTGCTTTGAGCAGTACCGGTGGCGCCACCAATGGCGAACGGTGGCGAAGAGCGAGTGTGTGCTATACTAAACGTTTTCTTTAATCAAGCTTATATTTTGCTTTCATATTTTCACTGCCGACGCTGCTCCACTAGACAGCCTTGATGTTCGTTACATCGATTGTTCTATTTTATTGCTTTAATTTAAAAGTTACGGGCAAGCGCAGTACAATGCATGCGTTTCTAACGTGCATGCGTTGAAACTGTTTGCGTGACCAGCTAACACAAACGAAACGAAAGTTGTTGGAACACAGAAAGGTCTTCTTGTTTCATTGGGCACCCTGAACAGTACAACAACAACGCAGATAATCGTTGTATGCATGCTTAGAAAACTCAGAAAAGACATACATTTTCCACTTAATCCGGCTAACTATGAATAAAAACAACAAACGGAATTCAAGCTAATTAACCTTGTAACCGGTGTCCCACAGGTGCATAATAATGTGTGAAAGCATCGGAGCAAATTGCCAACAAACATTCACAGCTTTTCTTTTACTTCACACGCAACAGAAAAGTTATGAGCAACTTCAAATTGCATTAAAATCATGTATTTTCCTAAATATAATCATTAACACCATTGAAGCCCATATCAAATGCATTTTAAAATAGGAACCGAAACTGAGGTTTTTTACAGGAAGTTCCCACGCAGGGCATTACTCAGATTTATGTATAGGAAAAGGACAGGCGTGTAAAGTATGTATACATTGCGTGCAATCTAGCACGCGATGTCTCTTCTGGTACGTGAAAATTTACAAGACATGCGATTCTATAGAAGTAATGTTTGTGGACTAGCGAGCATATGGAAGGGCGACTTGCAGCCTCACCCACCTTTGCAAAAACGGTATTTCAATAGTAATTCAATAACTGACGCAATAGCGATACACTTGTTGTCGCACTGTATTGTCAAGTAGACGCGCAAGGCGAAGCGTCGTGTCTCAACTGTAGCACAATCGTGCGTGTACAGTTAACGCCGTAAATGTTGCCGTCACACCAGCGGTACCCATGATGTAGCACCTGTCTTGCTCATCGTGTCAACAAACTGTCGCGACGCCGAGAACTACAGCTGACTGTCAGCGAAAAACACGGTGTTGTAGGAAGCCATCTTGCTCAGTGACGAACGAACAAAAGTGCTCGTCTGAAGCATCTGACGCATTGCCGTTGATGCGATGGCAGCTGAGCGAAATCAGGGCTCATCGTCCGACGTGTGACCACGACCTCTACACAAGTTTAACGTTGCAAGGCCCAAGAAAGGCGTGATCGCGATGAAAGAAACCAGCCCAGCAGGTATTGGGTGCGCTGCCGTCTGCAGAAAGCACTCTCCCATAGTTACCGAAATAAATAAAAATAAAGTAGAAAGAGAGGTACACGTGGTTGTCTTACTTCTGTATGAAGGTTGTATCACATGCAAAACCAGGTTGTTCTATAAGGCTCAAAACCCTAGCTTGCCACGTCCGCAAAGACTACTTCTTTCCTGCGGCAAGCACTACATATAGGACAATCGGGCCGCTGCAATAATAACAGGCTCTCTGAACACGCCTGCAACGTCACGAATGGTCGCTATGGAACTTTGGAACGGCATTTCAACACGTGTTGTTGCAAAGCACTTTTCATGATACCGTGATTGTTGGTAAAACAGAAATAAAATTACAAGAGAGATCATCGAGGATCTGTAGAATAGGGCTGAACTGCGTCAGCACTCCCTCTCTCGGGCTTTGTCAAAAAGAATTGTCCTTCCTAAGGTTGTAGATTCTCGCGCATTGCAATTTCAGGTTTCAAAACCATTTTGTCTGTTTTTTTTTTCACATTTCGTCAGTATATATGCGAAAGTTCTTTGAAAAATTTTTAGTTGGAAGTTAGCGCTCCTGTTTTTTTATTTTTATTTACTTTATTTATTTAGGAACACTGCAGAGTCGCTTGACTCCAAGCAGGAGTGGACAAAGAAAAAAAAAGTTCATCAAAAGAACACATCAACAAATAATTATCAACCAAAACATGAAATCAGCAGATGAAACACTGCAATTCAAAGAATGCAGCGATGCGAGTTGACTCCAAGCATGAGTGGACAAAAAAGAAAAAGCACATCAACAGAACACATTAATGAATGATTAGCAAGCGAAACATGAATCACCGCATGAAACACTGCTATTCAAAGAATACAGCAAAGCGAGGACAGCTTTCCCTTCGCTTGTCCTGTGTCTCCCAGGTTTTACGCGCTACGTTGTTAGTTACAATTGGAGCGTGCCAAGGGTGGGGAAGCAAAGAGAATCTTGTTTTTGGTGTGAAACACATTGAAGAGATGGCGCTCGTTTATTTTTTCTCAATGGCAGCGCATATTTTACTCAGAAAACATGGGATCATATGAGGTTTGCGAGTGGGTGCAACCGCTTTCTCCACACTATAGTTGAGCGGCAAGCCGAGTGGTGGCACCATCATACCGGCGCACGAAGCGGATAACATGAAAGTGAGACGTCTCATCACGGAAGTGGTTGTGCGTTTACTGTACTGTCCGAACGTCAAAATACCCACTCCCACTATATTCACCCATCGACGTTATTGCTTTTCTGCGGTACTAATAGCAGCCGTTCTATTAGTCGGCGCCAGTGAACTCGAAAAAACAGGAGGCGAAGAAAACACCGCTAGCCTACTTGAAAGTGACGCTACGCTGGAGAGGAGTGATCGCAGCTGATGCGAAAGGCGAATCCCGTAACAGCGTTATTAGCGAATCAAATCCTCGAGGGCGCCCCTTTACGCCAACCTTAGACTTTCTACAATATTGCAGCCACGGTGGAAAATCCTCCGCTGCGCTGAGACAACCGAAAAGCTCATATAGTCAGCGCTTGTTAGAGCCGTGATCTTGTAGCCTCCGAGACTCCGGCAACGTGGTAACCATGGAGGAAAAAAAAAAAGAAAGGAGGGAGCGTGACGTCACGCGGGCAGCCTTTACAAGCCGTGCCGTTTTGAAGCCAGCATTGTCGGCACAACACGTGACCTTTTGCGTGAAGTCACGCCAGCAATGAGACTTGTCGATACTTCGTAGTACGGCACCCGGTATCTGTTAATCGAAACGCGCTGGTTTGACGCTGACGGGCCGGCTCACGCAGGTGTTTCAAAGACGAAACAGCACCGAAAGTATTAAAAGCTACCGCAAGCTCTGGCGTTTTGATCACGTGTTGGGCCAACGAGGTGGGCTTCACTCATGTGACCTCCCTTTTTCTTGCTTCCTTTCATGCTCCCCCCCCCTTTTTTTTGTCTTCCTCTATGGTGGTAACACTAGCAACGACCTGTTGCTATAGAGCTACTCAGGCCGTTCCTTTGGCACGGGAAGATCATAATTAAAGACAGTCAGAAGAGCGTCGTTGATCGGTCGCTAAGCTAAGGCCACGCATACCATGGCTTAAGGTAACGTCGCCATCCTGTAAAGTGTTAAAGTGTTAACAAGCTCACACCTCGGCCGGGCTAGAAACACAAAGAGAAAGGCGACGTGCGTCGCGCCTCCCCTGTACTGAACAATACTAGCCTTGCCATGGCTAGCCTTGGCTAGCCTTGCCATGATATTTCACGGTTCGAGCAGAGAGTGCAATGTTACAGCCGGGGGAGCGTCTTTGCGCGAGTGATGCTTCGAATAAAGACACACCTCGCGGTCTGTTCAGGTGCTGACCAAATTGCATTTCTTTTGAAAACGCACTGAATGGGACTGCCGTAGCAGTGGCACTTTGCCGAAGATAAGCGCGGAGTTTATGTTCTTCTAGATTTTTTAGATGCGGAGCATCTCTTGCTCCTGTCGCGGCGTTGGCGCCGGCGTCCGCAACTCTCCTCCTTCCCTCTCTCCAACAGCTGGGCGTTACTTTATCGCCTCGCAACGCCAACGCAGGGAGTGTCCGCTAACCTACACTCGCTCCCCAATCTCTATTCTCTAGGGATTCCTCCCTGCGGCCGTTTACACTCCATTGCGCATGCGCATTTTCTCCACTTCTTCTCTCCAACGCTCCCCGGCTCCCCCATCTATCGCCTCGCAACACCGACCCAAGCAGCGTCTGCATGGCGTCTGCTAGCGAGTTTCTTGATTGAAAAAAAAAAAAAAACATCACAGCATATTCATGAAGTGCTTGATGATGAGTGGGGCGAAGCGTCTATCAGTCCGTTCACGCATCCATGCGTCCGTGCACCCACCTGTTCGTCCATCCGTCCATCCATGCATCCGTCCGGCCTTCCATACCTGGTCTGTGGGTCGGTCCACCCATGCGTCCGTCCGTGCGTCTGTCCATGCTTGCGTCTGTCCATCTGTCCGTCCATTTAGTGAACACCCCAAGTACCCGCCATCTCGCATCTTTTCATCACGTATTCATCATATAGAAGTGCTGCTATCCAGCGCACATTTCAAGAACTAAACGAAAGGTGGCACAGCCGGACTAGAAGAGCGGCACACGCGCACTCTTTTACGGCCTGCGCTTCGCGTCTAGTGCCCACTTTTCAACGCCACTAGTTCATGGAACTGCAACTGAACCTCGCTAAACCTTGCTAAAGTCAAGGAGGTTACGCCCAGCGAGTTTAACGTGGCAACCTTTCTGGTCCGATAGTGCTCAAAGTTCGTCCTTCTGTTGCTATAGTTCATTTTAGTAAGCATCAAGTTCAAGGCAAATTTTATTGCAGATTAAGTCACCGATACTCGTCCGTATAGGTTATTTTCAACATCTACCTTTTTCTTTATTATTAGCGTTCGCGGGTTTCCACCTCAATTCAAAAGAGTGCGCGCGTGACGCTCCTCTATTCCGGCGGTGGAGGTGGCTACGTATACTACTACGACGACGAGTACTACTACTACTACATACATCGCAGATGCACGACCAACGGCTTGAGGAGCTTCGCCCCTAAAAAGCCGACCGACTGCTCGCGATTCACAACCGTACCGTCTGCTGACCAGATGGAGATACGTTTCTACCGTAGCTGTTGGCATTGCACGTACGCGTCCGCTTCCCCTACGGGAGGTGCGGGGTACGATCCCCAGTGCCGGCCGGCCACCCACCGGTAGCTAAACAGGGTACAGGCGGGCTTCGAGGGGCTGTGACGCGTCGCCTCAGTGGTGAAGCTTACTCTGCCTGGATACTCCAAACACGCTGCGTGGGGACCCCGGAGATACGTTTCTCACACTGTCCCATCTCAATGTCGCTGAACATTGGCCGTTAGAGGAACGCAGAAAATAACGCGCGCACGTGTTACTCGTGTGGAACGGCCACAACCCGCCAACTGATGTAGCGCCTTTGCATCCATTATGTTTCACACAACGCCAGTGGTTGCTTGAGGCAGTATATTTTTGTCTTCCGCCACAGCGCAAGTATCGAATGAGCCCCCGAAAGCATGCATTTACCTTGAAAATGCTGTTGCGACCAAACTGCAGCCTCCACATGAAATGCATGAGCGCTTAACTGGATTGGATTTGTGGGGTTTAACGTCCCAAAACCACCATATGATTATGAGAGACGCCGTAGTGGAGGGCTCCGGAAATTTCGACCACCTGGGGTTTCTTTAACGTGCACCCAAATCTGGGTACACGGGCCTATACAACATTTCCGCCTCCATCGGGAATGCAGCCGCCGCAGCCGGGAATCGAACCCGCGACCTGCGGGTCAGCAGCCGAGTACCTTAGCCACTCGACCACCGCGGCGGGGCATGAGCGCTGAACTGTCCTTCCCTTTTTGTCTTTTCAGGCACGAGTATAACTAGAAGACTTGTATTTGACACGCGCATTACATGTCAGATTGCGTCTGAAATAACACTTATTATACCGATAAGTTGGGACAGTTGGTATGTCGTCATCGTGTTCGTCAGTAATGTTTCAGTAAACTGCTATCTTTGCGCATGCATTTTTTCTTTGAGAAATAAATAATTAGTAACTGGAAGCCTCAACGTGTGACGATGTCCGTGTGGCGACGTTTTTTTTTTTCCGATAACGCAACAGGGGACAGTTTTCCTGGGCCATTTTTGCTGGGGACGCTTCTTCGGGGTCATTTTTCCGGAACCCTCGGAAGACATCGTACAGTTTTCATTGAGTACGAACCAATCAGTTTGTTCAGCCTTTCTTTGCTAAAGCATTGCCAACAAAGCTATAATAATAATAATATTTGTAATAATAATAATAATAATAATAATAATAATAATAATAATAATAATAATAATAATAATAATAATAATAATAATAATAATAATAATAATAATAATAATAATATATGAAAAGTCACGTAAAGCATAAGAAACAGTGTAGGTGGTTGATCTTAGGTGTTTAACGTCGATTTTAACGGTGACGGTTTCAAGAGGGAAGAGCCTTGTACATTGTATATAATTATTGTATATAAAGTAAAGTTCTTGCGACGTTCGAAGGACGGGTCTCCATCGTTGTGAAACAGCGACAGCCACAACGAGGCAAAACAACCACAACCAACCTTCCACTCCCTTCGGAGGGTACACTAGCTACGCAGCCGAGAAAGCGTGGTTGTAGAGAACATAGAGAGTGGAGACAAGGTTGCGATTTACTGCGAGAAACTGTTGAGTTCTTCGAGACTCCAATTCCCCTGGTGTTCTGTGCAATTTGAACTAACGGGTATACAAAGCTTTGTAGAGGAGCAGTTTCGGAACTTGCGCGGCGTGGACGCGGAATAGACAATATCAGATGCTTGACGATGAACTTTATTTTAGGGAGCCTTCCAATCAGCCTACCAAACAAAGTCAACGTTCATATGTAGTAAAAAACACTCACCTGAAGAAACTGCGCGCGCTTTCAGACACGAACATCACGCAAAACATTATGCGTTGCGAAATAGTCTGTTGTTATCTCTTCTCCTATAGCCCAGGTTACACGCTGCTGCAAACAGGTCATTTCGTGGTGAAACTTAGGTATACCAGTGACCGACTATACGAGAGGCAGGCATCACCACACTCCGTCCAAGTTCGGCGTCCAACGCAACCCGTTGCAGTTGGGCCGGTACTCGGCCAGAGTTTCGCAATTCCTTTGTGGGCACCATAACTATCGCGAAACTCGCCGGAACGCCCCACGCAAGCAAGCTTCCGTTGTAATTACATGTCGTGCAACCAGCTCCGCCTCCTGGCTCGTCCGATCTCGAGGTTCGAGCCGGACGACAAAGACGAAGCACGTCGTTGTCGAGCGCCGCGTGCTCGCGGCGAGCAAGTGTAGCCTGTTCATCAGGCATCGCCATTAGGCTTCCGTGGCCAGACCGTTCAGCCGCCAATTCAATATGTCAGGAGGCGCGCCCCATGCAATTTCGCGAGCCGCCCCCTCCCTGTTCCCGACGTCAGGGCGCGTTGCTGCCGCCGCGGTGTGAAGCGTGGGAAATGGAAGTCTGTGCAACGAGCATACTCGCCCTTTCTACTTGCCAGGTCCCGCAGGGCTAACCCCTCCTTCGCAAACGCTTTATGACCACGCCAGCCGCTCGCTACAGCTAGCGTTTATAATCTTTCGCATCGTGGGGCTGCAACAGCCGAGTTCGCCCTCGCCAAAAGGGGGAGGGGGTTCCAAGCACTCCAGTGACGTCTGGTTGTTGCCCAAGGACTCACGGAAGCCTCTAGCCAAGGAGGCTTTTTCACCGCTTGTCGCCACATTCGAACACTGTCTGGGAAGCGGCCCAACGGAATGGAAAGGGCCCGAGAGTGTTCACTCGTACTTATTTGGCATGCAGCGCCGATACGGGGCAGGAGAAACTCGGCTAGTTTAGGCAATACCGTTGATATCAATCTCAGGCGGGTTTGACGGTCAATAAGTTTGGCTGATAGGAGACAAAAATCGCGCCCCACTCGAGTGGCCTCGGGCACGTGTGGACCGCCGGTCGAGACGGTTATCCCGTGTTCGAAGACGGTGAAGTGAACGAAAGTATTGCAAGAGAAATGATCGCACTAATGTTCCCGGCCGGAGCGAATTATCCAGGAGATCATGCGGTGCAGTGAACTCTGCGCCTCATTGAGCGCAACATTGCCAACTTACGGTGTAATATGTAAGAGAGTTGCTCAATTTATCATGGGAGACATAAGACCCCGTGGCGGATTTGCACCCATGCTGGTGGTCTTCGCGCTCGCGACGAGATCGAATACAGTCAATCAGGTTTCGCTCGGCTAATGATTCGAAAGACGCGCAAGTCCATGTTCGTGCAGCTTTCAATAACACCGGTAGAAAACTGGAGCGAACTAAAAGCACGAAAATGGGTTGGGCCACTATACAAGTAGCAGTTGCCAGCTTGATCTGTAAATATTTTCTTCTTCTCTTTCACCGACGGTTATGTTTTGTGGAAAAATAATAGGAAAGTCAAGATCATCGAGTGGTTTTACACTAGCGCCCTTTATGACCCTATATATCTTAATTTCGTGAAACATAAGGGTGATTTTTGACAATCGATCATAGCAGGTGTCTGTATAGTCATGCATATTTTACTTTCATCTTCATAAACTTGTCAGCTAGTCCAGTTCGCATCCAACTTCTTAGGCGAAGCATGGCAGCACAGAAGACTGTCACTGGAACCATTCCAAGCGAAAACACTAACTGCTCAATCTCTTAATTTTTTTTGTTTGTATTTAGAACGGGAGTCACGTTCACGACGCAGAAACTTGACTGCGTGACAGCTAGCCGACCGAGCTGTGTAGCTGCAGAGATCGAGCGTTCTGGCAGTTGGGTTCCGTGGCAACTTTTCCCGTTGAGCGGTGGTGCGCACTGGAACCTCGGCGGGCGACGCTGACATGCGACCGTCTTTAGGCCTCTGAGTAGCGTGCGCCGGCCCCGATCATAGCCGAGGTAGGCCGGTGTGGCGTCGGGAGCCAGCCGAGCATCGCTGTCGTCGTGGCGCGCAACCACGCTCGGCTGCCGTCGAGCGGCGCAGCGCGAGCGGCCGAGCGTGCGGCTTTTCCGCCGAGCGACGCAGCCGCCATGAGCAGCTGCTGCTCGCGCACGGGTGCGTACGCTATTCGGCTGCCGCCCGAGAAACTGCCAGAAGGGGGAGAACTCGGCGGTGCGACCGGCGCATGCTCAAAAACTCCGCACACTTTTCGTTAACACTCTACGCGTTTTCTTTTTTCATGTTGCTTGAATAACTTCTTGCGCAATGTTTCTGATGCTCGTTTTTTTCTTTTTTTTGCATTGGTACCTGTTCTGGCGGTTCAGTGCGGACCTGCTACTGAGAAGCTGAGGTTTGGTTACCAGCCACTGCGGCCTCGCAGAGGCACTGCCGCAGTGACCTTTCTATATATGTTCGCAATCTAACCAGGTACAAGGTAGTCAAAGATGCTGATAATGGAGGAGGAAGCAACAAAAGGGAGAAGGCAGTGAGGTTAACCAGAAAGACATCCGGTTGGCTACCCTACACCTGGGGATTAGGAAAAGGGGCAAAAAAGATGAGAAAGAGGGAAGAGAGGGAAAATAAAACAAAAGGAGGGGAGAGCCTGACAGTAATTTCACTGCAGCGTGTAGAACTCTACCGCATGTCAGAGGCGTTCACACAAGCCTGTCTTTCTCAGGATAATTTCCAGCACAGTAGCGCCCACAGCACCACAGTTAATTAAGCTCCTTTAATATGTATGACTGTTTTTTGGATGCGAGTCTTTCCTAGCTCAGTGTGAAATGCCGTTAGCCAGAATTATGTTGTCCTCATGAATTGGCACGCATCCTCTTCGTCCTCTTCGTCATTTTATGCTTCGCTTCGAGAACATGTGCGCCGATTTCTCCGGCGTGTAGTGGAGGAAACGCGAAGCGATGAATATATGTGAGGGTGAGACGGAGAGCAGAGGCGAAGAGAGAGACATAATGAAAGAAAGATGCAAAGAAAGAGAGAATCATGCCGAAAAAAAATTGCTAATGAGGTGGCGTGATTCTAACCCGTGTAGTCACAATAAAAAGGTGACCTTCTTAACAACACACCCATCCTGGTGTGCATACGCAACATAGCAAAGCCTTGTATGATATATAACAACAGGATAGAAACTAGAAGTGAGAGTGAAAGAAGAGAGTAAAAAAACAGAACACATTAAGAATGAGAAAGAAAGAGAGAGAAAATCAAAGCAGTGTAAATAGTGACAAAAACACAGGAAAAAACTGAGCTAGAATAGAGAAAGAAAAAACTGAAGGGGAACAAACGTCACACACATCTCCATAGAACTAGGTAGAAAAGATGCGCAGAAAAACCAGTGAGAACTCGGAACAAAGACAATGACACACTCAATCCCATCCATTGGCCTAACCGACATGAACAAACCGGCGTAGCTTTTCGCGAAACTATAAAATAGAGAAATAGGTCACCCAGCGATTGGCATCAAGCCCACACTTCACTCTTGAAAGCTTTGCGAAGCTCGGTACAAAGTTCCTGACAATTTTTAGAAGTATCTGTTTTGAAGAGGGCTATATTCAACCAAATCATCTCAGTAACACAAACATTTGAGACGGCATCGGAGATGTTTACGGAGTCTGTGTTTTGCCTACCACGTTCACACGCTACACTTACAGAGATCGAACACATCAGTAAAACGTACAGAGGGCACAGTGTAAAGATAAGGTGTTCAGCGATGTGTGAGCTAACACGGTTTAGACGTTAGTTTGTTCAAACTTTCAGTGTGTACGACTTGTCCTGTGAACAGGTCATTAATATACGTCCGGTTCCTAGTGTTTTCTCGCGCTGTTTTGACGCCAGCACCATTTGTTTTGCCACATACACGACGCGGGGTGTTCCTTATGCATCAAGCTATTCCCACAGAAGTGATTGAAATCCACACTATTCGTTGCTACAAGAAACAGTTTGCTATAGTAAAGGAACATCGTGTAGCTACTGAACACCCACGCTTTTGAGATCACGTGATCATCTGCGCATCACGACGTTGGCCTGCCGAGTACGCTGCTGTTGACGAAACGTATGTGCCTCATCGCCTCTGTGCATACCGTGCCAGAAAAAAAGAATAAAGAGGGTTCGCTGGCTGTGGTAGGTTCTGACTGTGACATTCTATGTACATTTAACAAAAATAAAACTGAGTGTCGTCTCGGAGTTTTAGAGAGCGAGTGGTAAATCTCCACAGCAGACAGGAAATCGACGAACAATTAATCGTGGGGACGACGCCACCGAAAACATTCTTGCACTGTTATTTCTGCAAGACGGACAGAGTTGTTTATCTTTCCCTGCTCAAAGTTTCTACAAGGGATATTTCGTGCAGAGTGGTAGTTACTTCAGTAGTCAGGAAGTCCTAGTGGACTTGACTTTCACAAACCGTTATTGGTCAGTGTTTCCGGACATGTTTGTCTTTCAGATTTTTGTTGAATGATATTCATAATTTGGCTTTCAAAGCAATAGAATGAAAGACCCGTTTATTATTTACATCGAGTTTGTCTTTCTTCTAGTCGTTTCACGGTAGCATAAACTCAAGCGGCCAATGTCGATGTTCTAACTGGGCAGATCAACGTACATTTGAGGGCAGACTAAGTGTGTGTATATATATATATATATATATATATATATATATATATATATATATATATATGGACTTCGTGAAAACTTGTGGTGCACGAAAAGGACACTACAAAAGACGATGGGACCACGCGCTGTCGAAGTATGAAGTGCGCGACATTTTGTCAAGGTACTGACTGCGTGACTTTACGCTACCACTTGATAACGTTATAACGTGGGTGGAACGCAACTCCGAACGTCATGTATTGCGTAACTTGTTGTAGAGGAAGTATTTACCTACAAGTACGGTGTAGTGAGTTTTCAAGAGAATGCATGTCCCAATGATGGTGTCCTGAGTCTTTGCAAATCTAGTCAGCACGTGAGTGACGCCGACCTACGCAAGTTAGTTTGAGGAAATTTGTCTCTGATAAGAGGGCACCTGTATCGTTTTCTCTGCATCTCCTAGATTGGCTGAGTATATTTAGTTAAATTTATCGGCATCTTTTGAACCGGTTGAATTCTTCAAAAATTTTAAAAGACGATACTCTTTCTTGGGGACCTTCGACGTAAAAAATTTGGTCTGTCTGTCTATCTGTCTGTTTGTACGCCCTTAACGATACTCTAAATGGCACCAAACGATACCCCAAACGGGTGATTCCATCTGCAGCGCCCACCAATATTGCTCAGGATTCAGCGTTCACAGTTCTGCGATTGTCAATTAAAAAGCAATTATTGCTCATATCTGAGGCACTATAACAACACGTCAACATTCTGTATGTGTGTCTTTTTACTAGAAAAGGCATACATAAGTAATTCTATGGACCATAGCGTTTAACACGCTGGGCTGACAATGCAACGCTTGCACGAAAAGGCAAGTCTTTCCAACGCTTTGATAAGATGACACGCTGGTGGAACCTACCGTTGCCTTGCGTTCTACGCCTTATCACCTCCGAGACGGGCGCGCACGCCGCGCGCTCCGTTTTCCAAGATAACTGCCAGATGGCACTCATGTTTCACGTGTGACGTGGCTTGATGCGCTTGTTCGCCTCCGCTTCACGCTCGAGGAACTCTAACGCAGCGCCTCCAGAATACCATTCACTGATTTTCTTCCACAGAACATCAAATAAACATTTCGTTCACTCTCTCCAGACGCAAGACTATCGTCTTTCGACGACATTTGCAGTGTAACATGCATATACGGGGCCAATTTTTTTTTCTTTTTTAGATTTGAGTGCGTCTGAGTAACTCTTCATTACTCGAGGGAGAGGAACGTCATCGAAATTCGGAAGGTAAAAACGCAAGTACAAATGAAGTAAACAAAAACAAGCCATCAGCGCGGCACAGCGAGTAAAAAAAAAGTTATGGTCATAGAAGAAGTAGAGGTACGCTGGCAGCAAAAAAGGCCACATATTTAAGCACGAAAAAAAACAGCAATCACGGGGACAATATAGATTCAATGTTACATAACGCATTGAAAGTCAAATAATAATTATTATTGTTGAGGTTTTAGGTCCTCAACCTCCCATATCAATAATAGGGACGCTGTGGTGGATGACTCGGACATTTCGACCATCTGGCGTGCTTTAACGTGCCCATATATCAAAGTACAAGGGACATTTCACCCCTATCTTTTCATTTCACCCCTATCAAAATTTCATAGCATTTCACCCCTATCTAAATTCGACCACCATGACCAATGAACCCGGGACCTTTGGAGCATTGAAAGCGACAAAAGTTTAGCAAGATCTTTTGGCTAATACAACGCGTTGTTGGGCTAGTTGGTTCATTCCAAAGAAATGTTAAAAACGCGACCCACATAGAAGAGAAAAAAAAGAAAATAAAAAGAACAAAGAAAAGAAAGGGGACAGGATATCCTGTCTCCCTTCTCCCCCCCACTTTTTTGTTTATGTAGGTCACGTCCTTAAGATTTTTTTTTAAATATCGTGCCAAGCAAGATGCTGATAACACCGATTTAGAACAAGCTGGATTACTTAAGGTAACTATAGTTGAATCTCAACTTCGCATTGATTTTACTTGACAGTGCGGCACGTCGGTATCCTAGGCGACGCACGCAGTGCTTGCAACATTTGCGACCCCATGATTGGCTGAGAAGCGAAGGAGAGACGCTGTAGAGAACCCTCCTCGCGCAAGCCGTCGATTCTAGGCTGGCGTGACTGGTCGAGGATCAGGCGCTCGGGCTACGCGCTCTGCCATTATTAATCGGCCCGGTGATCGCCCTCTCTCGGCAGGCGTCCAAGCGGCGCGCTCCGAAAACCGGAACAGCATCCGCGTCAGCTCTCCGACCACCACACGACCTTTGGTTCTGCCCACGCGGTCCATGTGAAGAAGCTCCGATAAGGTGCAGTCGCATGCCATGCTCGTGGGCGCAAGGCACCTTTTCCGGTTGCTGTATTAACTTTATTTTTGTGCTGCCTCAACAACAACAACAAAAAAACTGTCCATCTGATTGCCCCTCTGCCACATACGATGATCATGGCCATCAGAAGAAAGGCTTGCTGGAAGAGTTCGTTCAGCATCGTAGTGAAATTTAGTGCGAAAAAAAAAAATCAGGAACTAAGAAAAGACCACACGTACACCACTCGATTTGCGCTGTGTACGCGCATGTTAGCCACGCAAAAATACATTTATCATCTGTACACTGTCTAAAAATGTATTCAAACAATCTATATCCAGTCGTAGTTCATTTTTGTGAGGAGTGTGGTCATTTCTCCGTCTCTATGTTTTCGCGCTGAATTCCCCGACGATCATGGACATAAATAAATGAATGCATGAAACAAAGTGAACTGTCTCTGTGGTTTCGGGTTCGAGCCCTGAAGGCGGCACACTCACTGGGCTGCATATTTATGGTTGAAGAATGCGGATATATCCGAACCGCATGGGTGCGTTGTATAACCAGGCTGAAAAAGAAAAGTAATAGGAGAACCCTTCCTAAGACGGCTTCGTTGAATATTCTGGAAGCAGAATAACAAGTGGCTAAGCCTCAATGCTCGAAAAGTTAGTTATAACAACCGAAGTTAGTACAATTGTGCCAAAGTGACGAGAAAAATAAAAAGGTGTTTAACTCGCCGTGTACAGCTAAAGAAACAGCGAAACTGGTTTATTTTAGGGGTTTAACGTGGCCTTTCCTTGAGTGGAGTCAAAGCACAGCCTGTCACAGGCCACGAAGGAATGTCCACACTCCGCTGGAACTAACGTGTGAAGCTGACTGTGGGGGCCCGCCTGGAAGAAACGTGGACTTTACGTCACTCGAACTGGACTGGCGTGGCGTGGAAGCTCGGTCCAGCGACTGCGCAGACTGGCTATTTTGGTGGGCGTGGCTTATAAGCAACGGCGCGGAGGGTGGACACCCAACAATTTACACCTAGCGATTAGAGGAGTTTTGTGGCGCAAGGACCATGGGTGGCCAAAGAGGGCCATGTCTTTTATGCGATCTATGCGATGGCAAATGAATGCGGTGACAGGGGGTAATATGGCTGGGACGTTTTTACACCTCTAGTTTCAAGAGCTTCGCTCCTAATAAATGGATATTGAATCATAATAAAAAAGAAGAACGAGTTGCGCGGAAAGACTTCTGTCGTGACTGAACTTTTGTGCTTCCAGTGTTTCTCCTGTTTGAGTAGGAAATTTTCTTCTAAGCACACGTGCGCGTCTACAATCGTTGTGCCATCAAGATGGAGAAGTTTGCTATCGTGATCTCACAATAAACAAGTCAGGTGGCTAAAAGTGAATGTTCTTGTGGTGACCTGTCATGAAAATGATAAGATTCATCAAACCCTCAACTTTTTTCTCTTGGTTTCACTCAATATCTTACCAAAACGCGATGCTTGGAAGCCACAGACTTCCAGACCTACTCGCGTTTCAATGCACAGGCTGATACGGAGAAGAAGCTGTCACATTAGACGCCAAGTAAAACAATCTAGCTTGTGAATGGCAGCGAAGTGAACAATACGCGTGAAAAGACGAAAAGAAGTTTTTTTTCCTTCTCGTACTTCAATTACTAGCACACCTATAGATCACCTCAACGCAGGGTGCCTGTCACAGACATTGAAGTTACCGGATTGATTGAGCACCGCTGACATGTCAGCTATGGGGCAAATCTTGGAGCTTATGGAAACTGAGATATAACACAATAAATTTACTTATTCACATGTTTCTCAGTAAACGTCACGGATACTTAGTACTGTAAGTCAGATGGACAGTTCAAAGAACAGCAAACGTGGGAGTGTCAGTCAGTGCCACCTGTAGCCATGTCGGCGAGTGTGGTACATTATTTTCATGAGCCTGTGTCTCATAAGTGAGTCTCGTACTGGCAGACTTGGTGCCGTTAGGTTGTATAGGATGGACTATTCGTCAGCTGCTAGCTCGTAATACGTTTACGTGCTACGTGACGCCACACAGTATCATAAAAAGAGTGTAGCACACTTGCCGCCATGGCTACAGGTGGCGCTGACTGACACTCCCACGTTTAAATTCACATATAAACCCAATAAAGTGGCTTGGGTAATAGCCGCCGTGATAGCTCAGTGGTAGAGCATCTAACGCGTTATTCGGAGGTCGTAGGTTTGATTCCTGCTCACGGCAAGTTATTTTTTCACCCACTTTTCTTTCTTCTTATTTACTTTACATTGGTTCCAATAACTTCCCCTATACATTACTTGACAATATTATCTGGTAAATCTCATTATTATTGTGTCAAAACACGGAAAAACGACCCCTTAGGTGTACACTTCTTCCCCTTATTCATTAACGAGGGTCTCGTACTGGCAGACATGGTGCCGTTAGGTTGTATAGGATGGACTATTGGTCAGCTGCTAGCTCGTAATAAATTCACGTGCTACGTGACGCCACACAGGCTCATAAAATGAGTGTACCACCCCCGCCGCCATGGCGACAGGTGGCACTGACTGACACTCCGACGTTTAAATTCACATATACACCCAATAAAGTGGCTGGGGGAATAGCCGCCATGATAGCTCAGTGGTAGAGCATCGAACGCGTTATTCGGAGGTCGTAGGTTTGATTCCTGCTCACGGCAAGTTATTTTTTCACCCATTTTTCTTTCTTCTTATTTACATTACATTGGTTCTAATACCTTCCGCTATACATTCCTTGGCATTATTGTCTGTTAGACCTCATATATATATATATATATATGAGGTCACGAGTGGGCAGTGGTCTCGTGCCCACTCTATATATATAGAGTGGGCACGAGAGCAGTGGTCTCTGCACAGCTCTAAGCCGCTATTTCTTCACCATGCAGGCCTTCTTTGCGAACATCCTGCCGTGGTTATCAATTTGCTCTGCTGGCTTGGCGCATGTTTGTGCGCCGCTACCGACAACGAACCTCGTCAGCGTAGCCGATCAACACATGCCGAGCTCTGACGCCCCTTGGGTGCTCTTTGAGGATCCACCAGCCCCATCGACGACAGCAGCAATCGCCACCGACAGTTTTAAGAAGCAACACCTGGACACCGCCTTCAGTGGGCACGAGAGCAGTGGTCTCTGCACAGCTCTAAGCCGCTATTTCTTCACCATGCAGGCCTTCTTTGCGAACATCCTGCCGTGGTTATCAATTTGCTCTGCTGGCTTGGCGCATGTTTGTGCGCCGCTACCGACAACGAACCTCGTCAGCGTAGCCGATCAACACATGCCGAGCTCTGACGCCCCTTGGGTGCTCTTTGAGGATCCACCAGCCCCATCGACGACAGCAGCAATCGCCACCGACAGTTTTAAGAAGCAACACCTGGACACCGCCTTCAGTGGGCACGAGAGCAGTGGTCTCTGCACAGCTCTAAGCCGCTATTTCTTCACCATGCAGGCCTTCTTTGCGAACATCCTGCCGTGGTTATCAATTTGCTCTGCTGGCTTGGCGCATGTTTGTGCGCCGCTACCGACAACGAACCTCGTCAGCGTAGCCGATCAACACATGCCGAGCTCTGACGCCCCTTGGGTGCTCTTTGAGGATCCACCAGCCCCATCGACGACAGCAGCAATCGCCACCGACAGTTTTAAGAAGCAACACCTGGACACCGCCTTCAGTGGGCACGAGAGCAGTGGTCTCTGCACAGCTCTAAGCCGCTATTTCTTCACCATGCAGGTGTGTACTCCTTTACTACACGCTAAAAAATCTGACAACCGCTGTCTACTGCTGTTCCCGTGCCCACGGGTGTTGTGCGAGACTCTGTGTGAATGTTTTTCAATGGCTCACACCTTGCTTTGTTCCGGCGACATTGAGACTAACCCTGGACCCAATACCCGTGCTACAACACAACAAGAATTTCATGAGTTACCCGAAAACCCTGCCGAACAAATGAATGTCTTATTCCATATGTTGAAAGACGTGCACTCGCGTTCGTTACAGAGCTCACAGTGTCAGTCTGTGCTTGCTATTGATGTAAAAGCAATTAAAGCCGGACAAAAAAACATTCACGTTGAAATTACTGGTATCCGGAAGCGGCTTGACGAATTGGAAGAAAAATCGATCAAACTGGATACTATGACTGAAGAATTAGCAAGTGTGCAAAAAGCCGTAGAAGAACTAACCGACGAGAATAACCACGTGCAATCTAGACTAACCGAGCTAGAGGACAGGTCCAGAAGGGACAATTTAATCTTTCATGGTGTTCCAGACTCTAGAGAAACGTGGCAAGAAACCGAGGCGAAATTGACGAATTCTATTTCTGCTATTCTTGACAGTTTTTCCAGCGAGTCATTTCAAAGGGTGCACCGTTTGGGTAACCCTTCACCCACTAAGTGCCGCCCCATCGTCGCCAAGTTCACTGACTTCAAAACGAAAGAGAAAGTGCTGTCACTGCGCAATCAACTAAAAGATAAGAATATTTCAGTAAGCGAAGATTTCTCTGTGGCAACGAGGCAGGCACGTAAAAAACTTATTGACTTTGGGAAAGCTCAGGCCGGTTCTTCACCACTTAAGCTGCGTTACAACAAGTTACTACTAAATAACAAATGTTACATGTATTTTCCCGAGTGCGACAAAGTTCTAGAGGTGAAAAAACGTACCAATTATGTCAATAATGCGAGAGTTTCTTCTTCTGTGAACACGACTACATAGGGTTGCGCGAGGGGAGGTGACCACAAATCAAATCTTCAGGTATCTGTCATTTTTTCTAACGTTAGAAGTGTACTAATAAATATAATTCTTTATCATCAGCTATTGATACATGTAGCGCAAAAATAGTTGCATTGACTGAAACTTGGCTCCATGCGCATGTCCGCGATCAAGAAATCTTTGATGACGCAAACAATTTTCACATGTACCGTTGTGATCGGACAGTGCGCAGGGGAGGCGGCGTTCTTCTGGCAGTCTCAAAAGACACTCCTTCTTCCTGTATTCATATTAACACTGAACTAGAGCTAGTCTGGGCTATAGTAACCATTGGACACCATAAGATAATATTAGGTGTATGCTATCGTTCTCCCTCTTCACCTTCAACATTTGTCGATGAACTTCACGACGCAATTAATATAGTTTGCACACGATTTCCATCACATCCCCTGTTTCTCCTCGGAGATTTTAACTTTCCTAGTATAATGTGGAACGCATACGCACCCTACTCTTTACCGTCTTCGCCGCAACCAAATGAATTCATTAACCTATGTTCAACGTTTTCCCTGACGCAAGTAGTGGCCTTACCGACTAGGGCAACTACTAGCAGTGCTAGCATTCTTGATCTGATACTAACAAACCGACCAGACTTTGTTTACCGCTATAACCTACGCACCAGGTATCAGTGACCATTCTTTACTTTCATTTTCATTTAATGCACCCTGTCCTAATAGAGATAAAAAAAAGAAAAAGATACGGGACTATAAAAAAGCCAACTTTGACAAGATAAACAGTGAACTAGCAACTTTTCTAGACATATTTCTAAGCAGTTTTGATACCCGTTCAGTGCAGTGTAACTGGGATATGTTTGCAGCTGAAGTTGAACAACTAACCAATAAGTATATCCCTTGCCGTACTATCACAGCTAACGCACTTGCGCCATGGTACAACGCGTACATCAAACGCTTATCTAACCGAAAGAAACGTTTTTATCGTGCAGCAAGATGTTTACCTACTAACCACCCACGCTGGGCTGCCTACAAATCTGCATCATCCATCTACATATCTGCACTAAAATCCGCTAAAGACAACTTCCTCACTCAAGTTCTGCCGTCTATGTTACAAACAAATGCAAAAAAATTCTGGCGAGTTATTAACCCCTTACTGACAATCATATTTCTTTGATCGATTCATCCGGTAACGAAATTAGTGAAGCCCTTTGCGCTTCTGTTCTCAACGATTCTTTTATCCAAAACTTCTCCGTAGATAGCCATAATGATTTACCTAGCGCAACCTTG